>OZ030007.1:89194702-89769702 GCA_964023405.1 Apodemus agrarius | reverse complement strand
ATAACTACTGTACTCAATAAATCAAAAATACTATAGAAAACCTTACAAGATGATATAAAATATATTGAAGAATGTAAATGAGCAAAACAAACTAATCTTTTTATATATCTGAATTAAAGAAATAAATAAGAACAAAAGAAGTGCTCAAGACCCTTGGAACACTAAAACAGTTTCTGTGTGTGTGTGTGTGTGTGTGTGTGTGTGTGTGTCTGTGATCTGTGTGTGTGTGTCTGTGTGTGTGTCTGTGTGTGTGTGTCTGTGTCTGTGTATACATGCATATATGTTTTCAAAGCTATCTGTAGGAAACATTAGGTGCATTGAATAGAAATAGAAAATGTGTTCCATCTCATAGGAAAGCATTATTAATCTTTGGGAAAACTCAAATTTAAGTAAAAGAAGCCACAGGATCACAAACAAACATAAACAGTATGGAACCTTTCACAGTATGTTACAATCAAACACTTAAAAGTATAAGGCAAAGGGAAAGTTCTAGACCATGCAAAGAATAGATTTAAATCACATTTAATGGCAGCCATATTAGACTTACACCAGATTTTACATCAGGAACATAATGAATAGAAGAAAGATACATACCAACATAAAATTATGTGAGAGTATAAAATGTGCTAGGGGAGAAAAGGGTACACAAACGAGAAAAACTGGGTCTAAAAGTAAATTGCTAAATCACAATGCTGAAGAACAAAAGAAAAAGAACAAAGGACATTCAAATTGAATAGGTTATTTTTTATATTCCAGGTACATTAAGAGTAAATAGTTGCTTTTCTATTGCTATGATAAAACACCAACTCGCAGAACTTTAGAGAAGAGAGGGTTTGTTTCAGCTTATGGTCCCAGAGCGTTAATGTCCATGAGAATAGAATGGAAGCGTGGTGATAGGAACAAAAAGCTGAGAGCTCTTAACTTGACCTTCAAGCACAAAACAAGAATGTGAACTAAAAATACTGAGAATTTTTTCACTCTCAAAGCTGCCTCCAGTGCCATACTTCTTACAGTCGAACACCACCAAACCTCCTAAGCCTCCCAAAATTGTGATACTAACTGGGGATTAAGCATTAAAATACTTGGAAATACATGGAACATTTCTCATCCAAACCAATATATCCTACTATTAAAGAATATAGAGTTCTAACATAGATGTAAAGAACCAAGGGATGTGTTTGAATCATACACATACAAAGAGAGAAAGAGACATATACATAAATATGTACATATGTACATACATGCATATTTACATACATACATAAAAACAGACAAACACACTCCTGTATTACTCTCTGACACATACAGACCAAAAAAAAGTGAGCAAGCAAGATAATCCAGGAAAAGGGTAGGCAAGCATGTGAACAGAAGCAGCTATATCTATATAAAATAAAATAGGCTTAAGGCTAGCAATATTAAAAAGTGATGAAGGTAATTATATATGGGTTTATTCAAGAAGATATAATAATAAATGATGATAATAAATAGTGCTATAGCAATCAATTTCACAAAACATTATTAAATCTAAAGGGAGTAATGGGTTTTAGTGCAAAAATATTTGTGGACATCAACACCCTACTTTAACCAACAGAGAGACAATGCAGACAAAAATGTCAATGAAATCATCAGAATTAAACTATGCCATAACCAAATGGACCTAACAAACACTCAGAGAACATTTCAAACTTTTCACTCCTTAGCTTTAGGACACTCAATCCAGCGAGTGATATTGTCCCTAAAAAATAAACCAATATTGACCTACAAAGGAAGTCTCACTAAATACAGGACGATCAAAAGCATATCAGGCACCTTTTCTTTCTTTCTTTCTTTTCTTTTTTTTTTTTTTTTTGGTTTTTTGAGACAGGGTTTCTCTGTGTAGCCCTGGCTGTCCTGGAACTAGCTCTGTAGACCAGGCTGGCCTCGAACTCAGAAATCCACCTGCCTCTGCCTCCCAAGTGCTGGGATTAAAGGCGTGCGCCACCACCGCCTGGCTCAGGCACCTTTTCTTAGCACAATGAAATAGAATTAAATATTAAACATAATCTAGACATTATAAATGCACATGGAAACCAAATGAATAAAGAAAGGCTCACTGAAAAAGTCAAAAGAAAAACCTAAAATTGTCCTCAAAAATAAATGGAAGCACAATATACCACAACATGTGACATACAGCAACATAAACCATAAGACGGAGGCATAGCAATGAATATCTATGTCAAAAATAGAAAGATTTCTAAAGAACAAATTAAGGAAGAATTTCAAGGTCCTAGAAAAGTGGAAACAAAACAAATCCAGAATTTAGTAGAAGAAATTAAAACAAAGCAGAATGAAATATATCAGAAACAAAAAAGAAAGAGCCGCAGGATATGATGGCACAGTTGTAAGTCTAGCACTCCAGAAGCACAAGGAGGACATTTTCCTGTCAGCCTGGGGCACAAAGTGAGACCTTGTGTCAAAACTAATAATGACAATATGAACAATCAACAGAATAAAGAGTATGTCTCACTAAAAATGAGCAGAGACGTGACAGAGAGGAACTGATAGCACAGGATCATGAGGAACCACCTCTACAGTCATACATCAGTGCTCTAGTTTCATCTCTGTTGCTGTGACAAAATATCCTGACCAAAGGTAGCACGGGGGAGAAAGAGTCTATCACAGTCCACAGTTCCAGGTCACTGTCCACCAGAGCAGGAAAAGTGGCAGGAACCGCAAACACCTAGTTATATCACATCCTCAGTCAAGAGCAAAGACAGATGTAGATATTCATATATAATTGCTTACTGGTACTTAACTGATTTCTCCACATGTATACAGGAGTGTCTTGCTTAGGAATGCTTCTTCCTTTAGTGAGCTGGATCTTCCCATGCTGCATAATTAGTACAGCATAGACAGCAACATTCTCAATAGAACTCTAACAGCTCCAGAAATAAGGGGTAAAAGAATATGAGGTCATGAATTTTTGAGGGTAAGAAGTCGTATGTGATTATATATTAATTTAAAAATTTTTAAGGCAAGAATGAGGCTGGTGAGCTTGCTCAGGTGAGACTGCTCGACGATTAATGGTGTTTGTCATGCAACTCTGGCTGCCTGAGTTTGATTTTTGGAACCCATGTAAAGGTGGGAGTAAAGAGGTGACTTACAAAGTTTTCTTCTAACCTCCAAACATATGCTAGGACACATATGTCCACAAACTCACTTTATGGACACGATAAGGATGAAAAATTAAAACTAAAGTTGGAATTGGCAGAATTGGCTCATGTTTAACAGTGCTGCACACAAGGGAAATAATTTGCAGAGTATGGATATATTCCACAGAACAGGGAAAATTTTTTTGTCAGATGCTCAGCTGGGTATCATGATCCAGAATATATAAGAAGAGGAGAAAAGACAACAAAAAAGCAACAACCCCTTCTTACATGAAGACTACAAATGCTCAATAAATATATGATGAAGTGCTCAACATTCTTGGCCATCGCAGGAATATTAAGCAAAATTGCACTGGGAATCCACATTATCTCATTCAGAATGGTTATCACCAAGGAAGGAAGAGAGTAAACACTGTCAATGATGCAGGACATTGGGGATTCATATATACTGGTGGCAAGAATGTAACTCATTTAAAAACAGAGTTGCCATATACTCTAGCTAGATCACTATTGCATATATACCCCAAATATTCAAGTCCACTTCAGTAAAGATACCTGCCCATCTATATAACCCTTGTGATACAGAGCACCTTAAATGCCCTAAGGATTTCCTATATGAATCCACTGTGTGTAGGTATTTCTTCTTCCCAGTCACTATCCCAGGGCTAATTAATCCCTTACCAATGACACTTGTCTAAACCATAGCAATGCCCATACCAATGAGCAGCCACGCTATGAGCTACTTTTCCACTAAGAGTCAGCTAGCCTCTCATAGATGTGTACCAAGGTTGGAGAGTTTGGGAACCAACAGCTCTTCACCAGCTTGTTAATTCTGAGAACATATGTCACTGAAAGGGTCTGTCCACTGGAAAGAAAGATGCTCATTGGTAAAAAAAAAAAGCCACAATGATATACTGCTGAATGCAATTTAAAATAACACTAAGAATACTCACCACATCATAGTGGCATAATTTCTGGACTCAAAGTATTCACATTAGGGTCAGAAACACTTTCCTATCATTGCCTTCTCTATTGATATGTTCAGAGTTTATCCCCCATTGTAAATTAGCAGCGATCACAATGTATCCACGCCATGGGTCAAAGCAGCAATGCTCATCCAGTGACTGCTATTGATAACTTCCTTCTAAAATATTTTTGTCTGATTTCCAAGCAATATAAAGAAAGGAAACCTGTGAGTTGGAACATTGATTTATAGCTACTATCCTCTTGCTTTGGCTTCATTGCTTGGGAGGAGATTAAAAATCCAATTTTGGCCCTTGACTTGGGGCATGACCATGTGGCTTGTGGATATCACTGAGAGGTCAACACAAATGATCTGAGTGGTCAGTAACATGCTTTCTGGGCCATGCTTCCTTCTGACAATTCTGTCATCATCATAAGGTGAGGACAACTTGTTAACCTCTGATCCAAGAAAGAGGAGAAACAGTAAACAGTCAGCTTGGTCAGTCGGAAGAAGAGTTCCTAACACAGATACAAGCATGCCATCCTATGAGCCGAAGAAAGGCTTATTTCACAACCACTAAGTTTTTCATAATGCTATACCACTATGGTACAAGGAGCTCACCAATAAAAATATTCAAATGAAAGATTTAAACTCTGGCTGAGGGTCTTGGAGCAAACGTAGATGTTTATTGATAAAAAAAAAAACTTAATCCTTCCAACTGCTATAAAGCAATTGTTGCTACAATATTTTAATCTTGCCTAGTTTTATTGTTTTTAAATTACAATGAGTTTTTTCAATTGCCTTTGTTGTTTCCTAATGTGAGCTGAATGTCTATTATGTAATATTGTTCAAGGTATGCAAATTATTTGATTCAACAGTGATGGGCATGATTTTAAAATATAGAATCACAGACTTTGACCTGATTCATTTCTTTATTCCCACAGCAAATAGACACCGGGAAAAGTTAAAGAATTGTCTGTGCTCTTAGGAAGTCAAATGCATAGGCTCACCATTTTTTAACAATTAAAAATTATTAGGCTATCAGGAGACTCTTACAATCTATGATAATGTTTGAGATATTTTAAATGTCTTTAATCTTGGCTACTATGCCCCATATTATCAAGATAGAAACTACGTGACTTCTTTATCTACCATGCATAATAAGAAGTGCAGTGATATGTATTGTGCCCCCAGTACAAGACTGGCTAGTAGACTCTAAAACCTCTTGATGAGCCACCCTCATGTTTGTCGATATCTATATCAGTACATTGACTGATATCCACATAGTTCAGGAAACACATTTTCAATAGTATGTGTAAATGAACTAAAAAAATTTGTCTTGTATTTTATTGTATTCTGATCAAGATTGTGATATCATCACAGGGATTAAAATAATTTGACCTTTCCTTATTTTCCATTCTCGCATAGACACATATACACACATACACACACATAAGTTGCTGCTAAAAGAAAAAATCCCCACATGTTCTCTCATGTGTGCAATACCCCTCTTGCTACTTACTATACGTTAACTTTTGTCATGTTTAGATTGTCCATGTTTAGATCAAGTATGCTCAAGCAGTTCAGACTGCTTCCTGCAGTTCTTGTAAACAACCAGTTTTTCATTCCTGAAACTGCCCCCACACTGTTCTTCCTTCCTCTCCAGCGTCCACTTTAGTAACAAAGAAGGTAGTTGAATTTATCTCCCTGCGTACAAGCCAAATTGGCTTCAGTGGTTCAGATGCTTTATTGAAGACACTTGATGGGAACATATGGGATATCAAAAACAACTACAAGAGACATTTCAAACATTACATTTTTAGTATTCCTGGAGTATTTGGCAGCACGATCCATTTGGGGAGGATTTGATTGTTTTGTGAAGATATATGCTCAAAAGCTAGTCACCATAAAATTATTTTGGTAGTTTTATTTTGAATCGTTCTTGGTAACAAAATAAAAAGAGAGCAAGAACTATAGTTTAAAAACCTCCATCTTATCGCTTCTCGGCCTTTTGGCTAAGATTAAGTGTAAAAACCTCCATCTTTCTACTCTATAAAATTTTAAAATGACTAAGGATCTTTCATTAAGCCTTAATAAATAATCTTTAAAAGTCAGTCAACTGTGCCCATGACATGAGCTTATCTTCTTCTTAGATATACTACTGTTGCATCTGCTGGTAGTGGTGTGTGTGTGTGTGTGTGTCAGAGAGAGAGAGAGAGAGAGAGAGAGAGAGAGAGAGAGAGAGAGATCTACCTTTTCTCTTTTCTCAAGAATTTTGTACAAACATACAATACATACAGTTAAATATACTTATATCAAAAGAGAAGGTAAATAATAACAATGGATCAAATTATTTTTATTTGTGTCACTCCCATACAATCTCAATTCTGAAGACAGCTGAAAGAAATTGAGTTCATTACAGTTATGCATGATATTAAAACATGTGAGCTAAGCTTGCTGAGCTAAGTAATTATCCATGGAAATATACAAATAAAGGTAGAAATAGACAATAGGTTGTTTCATTGAGACTTTTAGAATCTATTAATTAGTCTAGTGCCAATAAAACAGATTCGCACATATTTAGATAGTATATACATACTAAATAGTGCTTCATCTACTTGGGTAAAATGCTTTCTGGACTTGATAATGGGAGACACACCAGTAGTCAAGATTAAAGTAATTTTAATGCACTGCTCATTACTGTAGATCCCCATAACCTCTGATATTATGAGCATTTCTAACCTTTAGAAAACTTGGATTCCTAGATCTTTGAATTGCTGTGGTGTCCTTGTTGCTCTGACAGATCTCCACCTGTGCTTCCCATATCAGTCATTAGTGTTTGCAGAAGCCAGAAACCTGCATATATGGGGTATTTTTTTTTCATTTAGATGTTTAAAGATTAGAGCAACAGTAGCTATGACTCTTGTACATCTCAAAGAGGGGTTTTCATGAGAAATTCATTTTATAATATCAGAAAGACACAAAACTGTCACAAATTTTCCCAAAGTAGAATTGACAGATTCCAAATGGGCATGGCTTGAGAAGTGCCCACGTGACCTAAAATCAGTCAACAGTGAGACTCTGAAACTGGCTATTACACTTATTGAAGCATCCCGACCCATGGGGCACATTCTGACCCATATCTCATCTTCAACCTACAAGGTGCTATTACTGTTTTTATTACCACTATACAGACGAGGAAACTGAGTTGCAGCGTGATCAGCAGAGGTATCCCTTTAAAGAAGAATGCAGCCCTGTTGTAGCTTCCAGAATGTTCATATTATGCTCCCTCCTGCTACATGCATAAGAAAAGTATGAGTTTGAGCTGTGACTCCTCTTTTCAGAAAGCCATTTTGTCAAAATGTAAAACTTAATTCTGAAGCTAAGAGTCACGGACAGCTGCACAAAGCATTCTAGGCTTCCGTCTGAAAATGAAACAGTGTAACAGAATAGACTCTTTATTGTAACTGACTACCAAAAGGATGAAAATGGTAAGATTCCAGCTGTGTCATCAAATCAAATAAGCTCTGAAAAAAAAAAAAGCTGGAAAAACAATCCTTCCTAACTTTGCTCCAACACACTTAAAATTGATCCATCCACAATTATCTCTACTCCTGAGCAAAAAAAAATGTCTTCATGATTTTTAGAAGCTAAAATAGTAAAGGAAAAAAAATCTTTCATATTGTTGTTTCCTAGGAAAGTTATTTAAAATTCTGTGTGCTGTCTTAAATGATCACTCACACCACCAGGCCATGCAGCGAGAGAGGTAAATGTTCCCATTGTTTCGTTGTGGAAGATTGTCCTTCAGGACAAGGCACAGCTGTCAGAGCCTCAGCAGAACCCTGCTTATTTTGGCAGAGAAAACAATTACGATTTGAAGTTTGTTGACTCCCTTCCAAATATAGATCTCTTGCCTACAAAAGCAGATGACAGGCTGTACCAACTCCAGCAACTGAGCGAGCACGAAGATTCCTGCTGCCTCCCTAAAAGACCAAACAACTGAGAGTCTCAGTCATCAAAAGCAAGGTCTCAGAATTCATAGCATGTTTTTAAAGCCACAGAGAGACAGTGCCTTTATGATCACCCTCAACCCTCAACAAATGTCATTATTTGCTTCTGGGTATGAGGCAAATTCAAAGCCAAAATCTAATTCAGAGGGAACATTTATAAAATTGCACATTTGTTGTTGTGAGTCCATCAAAAGACAAAGCATTTATTTATGCTGGTGTTCCAAGCTTTTTAACTATGTGTATTTCTATAATTTCTACTAGTCTATAAATCTCATATGTGTGAAAGTTAACTTTCTTAAAGTAAAAGCTTATTGATCCCTAAGACGTTTCTGACCTTTGATGTGACACAGTGAGATCACCTGAAATTTTTCCACTAAGAACCACAAACTCAAATTGAGGAGAAATTGCAAGACACAATTCCGAGTATTTTAAGGGAGTTTATGCTACAGATTGGACATACACAGCTAAGGAAAAGTCCTATGTCTGGCAGAAGAAGCAGCATGATATTTTGGCTTTGGGGGATTTTTGAGGCAGAGGAATGTCTGTGGCAGGGTGTTAGGCAGGTACAAAGCCATGGACAGAATTGGTGCCATCACAGACATCCTGAAAGCAGACCTGCCTAACACTGCTGTCCACTAGAGCAGTGTCTCTGGGAAATAAGTAATTCCATACCAGCAAAAAAAAAAAAAAAAGAGAATCATGCATGCACACATGTGTGCATGTACACACATACACACAAGCATACACACACACACACACACACACACACACACGCACGCACACACATTAACACCACCAACATCAAAATAACAGGAAACAACAATCACTGGTCATTTATACGTCTCAAAATCAATGGACTCAATTCCTCAATAAAAAGACACAGGCTAACAGAATGGATGAAAAATAGGATCCATCGTTCTTCTTCATGGAGGAAACATGCCTCAGTAATAAAGATAGACATTACCTCAGAGTAAATGGCTGGAAAAATTTTTGCAAGCAAACAGACCCAAGAAGCAAGCTGATGTGGCCATTCCAATATTTAATGAAATCGTTTTCCAAAAAAAGTTGATCAAAAGAGACAGGGAAGGACACTTCATATCCATCAAAGAAAAATATCTACCAAAATATCTCAATTCTGAACATCCTCCAAACACAAAAACACACCCACACTTGTAAAAACAAAAGCGTTGCTAAAGCTAAAATCATACATCTAGTCACACACATTACTAGTGAGAGACTTCAACACAGCATTCTCACCAACTGACATGTCATCCAGATAAAAGTTAAACAGAAAAATAATGAATCTAACAGATATTATCAATTAAATGACATAAGAGGTATTGATAGAGTATTCACTTAAATGTATATATATATATATATATATATATATATATATATATCTTCTTCCTAACACCTCATGTATAGTTCTCCAAAATTGACCATATAGTTGGCTACAAAGCAAAACTCAACAGATACAAGAAAAATTGAAATAACACCTAAAATAATAACACCTTAAAAGCCCAAGGCCAGATAGGTTTAGTGCAGAATTCCACAAGATTTTCAAAGAAAAACTAATATCCATACTCATCAAACTATTCCACAAAATAGAAACAGAAGGAACACTGCGCAACTCATTCTACAAAGCAACAGTCACCCTAATACCTAAACTACACAAAGACCCAACAAAGAAAGAGAACTTGAGACTGATTTCTCTTATGAACATTGGCACAAAATTACTCAATGAAATACTCACAACTGAATCCAGGAACACATCAAAAACATCATCCAACATGATCAAATACACTTCATCCCAGGAATGCAAGAATGGTTCAATATACAAAAAAAATCCACCAATGTAATCCATGATATCAACAAACTCAAAAATTATGATCATCTCATTAGATACTGAAAAAGTCTTTGACAAAATACAACACCACTTCATGTTAAAAGTATTAGAGAGATCAGTGATACAAAGTAAATACCTAAACATAACTAAAGCAATATATAGCAAGCCAATAGCCAACATAAACATAAATGGAGAAAAAGCTACAATGATTTCACTAAAATCAGGGACAAGACAAGGCTGCCCACTCTTTCCCTGTCTACTCAATATAGTACTTGAAGTTCTGTCCATAGCAATAAAACAATTAAAGGATGCTTACATTGTAGAAGAATTAAAATATATTCATATTTATTTATTTATTTTGGTTTTTTCAAGACAGTGTTTCTCTGAGTAGCCCTGGCTGTCCTGGAACTCACTCTGTAGACCAGGTTGGCCTCAAACTCAGAAATCCGCCTGCCTCTGCCTCCCAAGTGCTGGGATTAAAGGCGTGCACCACCACCACCCAGCATATTCATATTTATAACCCTAAACAAGATCAATTTCAAGTGGATCAAGGACCTCAACATAAAACTGGATACAATAAATCTCATAGAAGAGAAAGTAGAAAATACTCTCAAATGCATTGGTATAGGAGACAAGTTCCTGAATAGAACAACAATGGCTCAATATGACAATGACAAAATAACAGCCTACAGTTTGGGAAAGGATCTTCAACAACCCTATATCTGACAGAGGGCTAAAATCCAAAAAATATACTGTACTCAAGAAGTTAAACACCAACGATCCAATTAAAAAATGGGGCACAGAGCTAAGCAGAGAATTCTCAACAGAGGAATCTCGAATGGCCAAGAAACACTTAAAGAAATGTTCAAAGTTCTTAGCCATTAGGGAAATGCAAATCAATTAAACTCTGAGATCCCATCTTGAACCAGTCAGAATTACTAAGATCAAAAACTCAAATGAGCCTATCATGTCGAGAATGTGGAGCCAGGGGAATACTCCTCTGTTGCTGGTGGGAGTGCAAACATGTGCAACTACTTTGGAAATCAATTTAGCAGTTTCTCAGAAAACTTGGAATAGTTCTACCTCAAGACCCAGCTATATTATGTCATCACTCATGGACTTATACCCAAATGCTCTAACATCCCACAAAGACACTTGCTCGACTATGTCATAGCAGCTTGATTCATAACAGCCAGAAACTGGAAACAATTTAGATATCCCTCAACTGACAAATAAGTAAAAAAAAGAAAATGTGGTACATCTATACAGTAAAATGCTATTCAGCTTGTAAAACAAAAACACCATGAATTTTTCAGGCAAATGGGAGGATACTGAGAAAATCATCTGAAGGTTGTAACCCGGTTCCAAAGGACATGTATGGTTTGTATACACTTACAAGTACTACTCGTATGGGTCTTGAACAACTGGAGATGGCACTCTCGCAAAAGCGGTTGCCTGTATGTAGGATGTGTCCATCTTGCTGTGCTACCTTGCCTGTCCTCAGTGGAAGAGGATGTTCCTAGACTCACAGAGAATTGATGTGCCATGATGGGGGATGCTCACGGAGTTACCTCCCACTCAGAGGAGAAAGAGGGAGAGTAGTGGGCGAAAGAATATGGGAGGGGGTGACCAGAAGGGGGTCAGTGTGCAGGATGTAAAGTGAAGCAAAAATAATAAATAAATAAATAAATAAATAAATAAATAAATAAATAAATAAATTTTAAAAAACACTTTTATTCAATCTGGTGAAATGCCTCAAGAAGGCATTTTGCCACCAAGCTAAACTGATGACTTAAGTTTGATGCCCAGTATATTCATGGTGAAAAGTGAGAACCAACTCTCAAAAGTTACCTCTAACCTGTTTACCTATATGCCATAACATGAACACACACACACACACACACACACACACACAAATTCCCTCACATATGCACACATGTGTGTGCATACATGCAAATAAATAAATTTTAATAACAAAAATTCCATTATAAATTCCTCTCTGTGCAGATGAAGTCTTTCCACTTTGGAAAGCTGAAATCTCGTCTACCTCCAAATCATGCTAAAACTTATGCTAAGTGCTCACATTTCCCCAGCACCCATTTATGAGTATTTTACTCTATTTAAAGCAAACGAACAAATCACACTGGCCTTTGGTAGTCCAGGAAATCCCAACATTTGAATAGAGAATATATATCCAGATTTAACTTATGATTTTTCTTCTGACCTCTGTTTGCATGTAAGAAAAGGTAATCAGAAAGAATGCACGTGAAATTCCCAGCTATTATAGCATGGAAACAGACTAGCATGAATATCCATCCATTTATGTAACTATGACTTGTGTGAATTTAACTCTGTCACAAGAAAGCAAAGCTGAAACAGTTTACACCCACTATGTGTTTTGTTTATCAACAAATATAACACTGTAGTCAAAAGGGGTGGCAGGTGGGGATGATACATTTTTTTCTACATTAACTTCCAAAATTGATTTCAGAGAATTTCTGCCACTGTTATTCCAGGACTAGCATCATGTCAGTGAAGTTTAGGACAGGACCAGAAGGCTCCTGGCTCAGGAGGTACCTAAGACTCTTCAATCAAGCAGAGTGCATGGGCTTACTCAGGCTTACTCTCTCACCACTTTTGATATCGAATCAGGATGTTGGACTGGAGGCTAGCCTGTCTACAAACAAGGTAGAGCCTTGTTTGTTTAATTAGTTAATTAACTTACATTTTCATCTATGTCAAGGATTTGCACTGACAGGCTGAGAACCTATCAAATGTGTCTATCTAGTCTTAGAAGAAGATATGATTTATTTTTACACTTACCCACACTGGGGAAGTGAGCCATGCTAATTGTTGTGTCATAACTTCTCCCAGAAGAGCCAGAATGATACTTCCACTGTCTTTGAGCCTTCCCACATGTTAGAAAACCATTAATTGATGTTTATTACCATCCCCATGGCCAGCTCACCTTATAAGATGAGTGGTGTGAGGAATACTAATCTAGAAAAATTACTCACTCGATTAGACCATTTCAGCCAGGACAAGTGAGATGCAAATTGGTAAAAGATGAGAGTCCATAAGAATTACTGAATAATTATAAATGAAGAGTACTGAAACTCACAAATCTTGTATGAATCACCTAATGGAGTCTCAGTGCTGCTAACAGTATCATCAGCAGGCATCTCTTGTATCTTTTTTTACATCTTTCAAAGCAACATGAAAATTGGCTATCAAGAAAGCCCCACTTCTTCAACTACAGGGTCTAGACCCTGGACTCAATATTTCATTTCAGTTCCCTCATCTAGGAAGTGATAATAGGTTATTAGCCTATAAAGCATCTATGAAAAGCACAGTAGTACATAAAAGCTACACAGTATATAATAGGAACTCACTATATTTTAATTTTCTAGCCTTTTATGGCCTGTTATATGGTTTGAATATGAAATGCCACCCCACCCCCTACTTAGACCTGCTGTCTTTCAAGCTAGAAGAAATAAGTCACGGGAGGCAAATTTTAAGGGGTTATATCTAGCCTTGCCTCCAGCCCAATGTTGGTCTCTCTGTGAGCAGCCAGCCTCACACTCTGACCACACAGATCCAATGCTTCTGTCCCTCTGGCTTCCTTGCCAGTGGGTACTGTGTACCCTGCCAAATGGTGAGCCTAAATAAATCCTACTTCTCTCAAGATTCTTGTTGTCAGGTTTTTGTCATAGCAGTTAGAAAGTAACTAACAACACTGCTGGTGAGATTGCGAGCTGGTACAACCATTTTGGAAATCAGTCTGGCGTTTTCTCAGAAAACTGGACACGACACTTTGGGAGGACCCTGCCTATACCACTCCTGGCCATATACCCAGAGGATTCCCCAGCATGTAATAAGGATACATGCTCCACTATGTTCACAGCAGCCCTATTTATAATAGCCAGAAGCTGGAAAGAACCCAGATGTTCCTCAACAGAGGAATGGATACAAAAAATGTGGTATATATACACAATAGAGTACTATTCAGCCATTAGAAACAATGAATTCCTGAAATTCTTAGGCAAATGGATGGAGCTGGAGAACATCATCCTAAGTGATGTAACCCAATCTCAAAAGAACACTCATGGTATATACTCACTGATAAGTGGATATTAGCCTAGAAACTTGAAATACCCAAAACACAACTCATAGATCAAATGATGTCCAAGAAGAAGGAAGGAGTGGCCCCTGGGTCTGGAAAGGCTCAGTGCAGCAGTGTAAGGGAATACCAGGACAGGGAAGTGGGGAGGGGTGGATGGAGGAACAGGCAGAGGGAAGAGGGCATGTGGGACTTTTGGGGAGAGGGGATCCAGGAAAGATGAAATAATTTGAAATGTAAATAAATAATATATCAAATAAAAAAGAAAAGAAAATATTACACAACTAAAAAAAAAGAATTACTTAAAAACCTGAAAGATTCAATTTGTCTATGGATATTCTGACCACTTACCAAAGATCATAAGTTTCTGTGTCATTCTCATTGACTAGAAACAGGTTCAAATATCCCCACTGTCATTTTAAATTTATAAAATAAAAGAAGTTTTAGCTAATCTATGAAATTAGTTAAATTTCTAGCAATATGTAAAATGAAATAGATAAGAGCTTTATCAAATATCAGAATTCAAATTAAATTCATGAGAATTACCAATAAAAGGTTTAAATGAAAAAATGTCACTTACAAACTAATAGAAACTTTAGTTGATAGACATGATTTATACATAACTCTCAACATCCCTAGGTGAAAAATAATAGAAAAAAATGAAATAAAATACAAAAAGAATATAAATATTCTTATAAAGAATATTATAAATATTATTAATATTTACAACCACCTAATAATAAAATTTAAGTAAGTATAAAATTATACAGAAGATATAAACTAATTAAGAACACGAAGGTGAGACCCTAACCAGCATCCTTTTCCTCTTCTATTGTCCAAACTTACTATGCATTTGACTCCATTCCCACACTCAGGATGGATTCTGATTCCTCTAGGCACAGCAATGACTGGTCCTGGCTCCCAGTGCATGATTTGAGTCCAGGAATGACCATGTGGTCACACCTGATCCAATCTGGATGGAAGAACTTGTATTTCATGCTTAGGAAGGTCTTTTGCTCCATCTGTCTTCCTGGCTAGAAAGAAGAAAATACCCAGATTTGATAAGGAATAGAATCTATGTGACTGGCAGCACTCTTGCCCACAGGCTCAAGCCTTGAATTTCATCCCCAGAGTTGCAGAAAAATCTAACAAAGCCAGTGTCAAGACAAGCAAGCGCTCAGTGCCAGGACATGGAGGAAGAAGTAAGTGATACCAAGCAGAAAATCCTGTGAGTCTGGACTTCATGCTGCCTGCCAACTGTCCTGTATGTGATATAAACAACACATTGACACTAATAGGATGTAACAATTAAGATGGTACATTACGTAGCCATCATCCATTGACAATGTCAATAAATGATGATAAAATTTAAGACTACTAGTAAGAAAACTCATTGTTGTATATACTTAATATTGTTTGAGTTTGAAAACAAACATTCTTCTTGGAAACAAATGAAATCTCCCAAATGACTCATGACAAAAACAAAACCTGAGTAAATTAATAAGTCTAAATGAGACTTGCTATGGTCTGGACCTGAAATGGGTCCCCATCCTCACAAACCCCAGGCTCACAGAACATTTTATGCTTGGCTGGTGAAGCTACTGGGAGGGTGGGGAACTTTTGACAGCTGGTCTAAATAAAAGATATGTGCTCTAAGAAGGAATTTTGCAGGCTATATATACAGGATTCCAGTCTACATTTTCTCAGAAGCTTCTGCTCAGGTTGATGTCACTAACATACAGTTAACTGCCACCCCTCCACAATGCATCCCTACTGCCACTGCACACGCTGCACAGCAGCCTCTGGAACAGGAACCAATCTGAACCTTCATCCCTCAAGTTGTTCCTGTCAGAGATGAAAGAACAAAGGATCATGAGAAATTAAGCCTAACTCATAACACTCATAGAATAAATGACAATTCATTCAAGATCGAACACTAAGCAATGAGCAATATTAAGGAAAAAAAAAGGACTAAAGTTGCAAAACAGAGTTATTAAAAATCAGTAACCCAGTCTCAAAAGAATACCCATGGTATGCACTCACTGATAAGTGGATATTAGCCTAGAATCTTGGGACACCAAAGACACAATTCACATACCAAATGATGTCCAGCAAGAAGAAAGGAGTAGACACTGGTGCTGGAAAGGATCAAAGCATCAGTGTAGGGGAATACCTGAACAGGGAAGTGGGAAGGGGTGGATGAGGGAGCAGGGGGAGGGAAAAGGGCATGTGGGACCTTTGGGGGGCGAGGAACCAGAAAATGGGAAATGAAATGTAAATATAAAATATATCCAATAAAAAAAATACCAAAACCACACAAAGATCCAACAAAGAAAGAGAACTACAGGCCAATTTCTCTTATGAATATTGATGCAAAAATACTAAATAAAATTCTTGCCAACTGAATCCAAGAGCACATTAAATCAATCATTCACCATGATCAAGTAGGCTTCATCCCAGGAATGCAGGGATGGTTCAATATACAGAAATCCATCAATGTAATCCACTATGTAAACAAACTAAAAGAAAAAAAACACATGGTCATCTCATTAGATGCAGAAAAAGCATTTGACAAAATTCAGCATCCTTTCATGTTAAAAGACCTGGAATGAACAGGAATTCAAGGCCCATACCTAAACATAGTAAAGGCAATATACAGCAAACCAGTAGCCAACATCAAAATAAATGGAGAGAAACTTGAAGCAATACCACTAAAATCAGGGACTAGACAAGTCTGCCCTCTCTCTCCATATCTTTTCAATATAGTACTTGAAGTTCTAGCAAGAGCAATTAGACAACATAAGGAAGTCAAAGGGATAAAAATTGGAAAGGAAGAAGTCAAACTATCATTATTTGCAGATGATATGATAGTATATGTAAGTGACCCAAAAAACTCCACCAGAGAACACCTACAGCTGATAAACAACTTCAGCAAAGTGGCTGGTTATAAAATCAGCAAATCAGTAGCCTTCCTGTACTGAAAGGGCAAGCAGGCTGAGAAAGAAGTTAGGGAAATAACTCCCTTCACAATAGCCACAAATAATATAAAGTATCTTGGCGTGACTCTAACCAAACAAGTTAAAGATCTATATGACAGGAAATTCAAGTCCTTGAAGAAAGAAATCAAAGAAGACCTCAGGAAATGGAAAAATATTTCTTGCTCTTGGATTGGCAGGATCAATATAGTAAAAATGGCCATCTTGCCAAAACCAATCTACAGATACAATGCAATCCCCATCAAAATCCCAACTCAATTTTTCATAGATCTAGAAAGAGCAATTCTCAAATTCATTTGGAGTAACAAAAAACCCAGGATAGCTAAAACTATTCTCAACAATAAAAGGACTTCTAGGGGAATCAGAATCCCCGACCTCAAGCAGTACTACAGAGCAATTGTGTTAAAAACTGCATAGTATTGGTACAGTGACAGGCAAGTAGATCAATGGAATAGAATTGAAGATCCAGAAATGAACCCACAGAGTTATGGTCACTTGATCTTTGATAAAGGAGCCACAACCATCCAGTGGAAAAAAGATAACCTTTTCAACAAATGGTGCTGGTTCAACTGGAGGTCAACATGCAGAAGAAGGCGAATTGACCCTCTCTTATCTCTTTGCACTAAGATAAACTCCAAGTGGATCAAGGACCTCCACATAAAACCAGACACACTGAAACTAATAGAAAAGAAACTGGGGAAGACCCTGGAGGACATGTGCACACGGGAAAGTTCCTGAACAGAACACCAATAGCTTATGCTCTAAGATCAAGAATTGACAAATGGGACCTCTTAAAATTACAAAGTTTCTGTAAGGCAAAAGACACTGTCAGAAGGACAAAACAGCAACCAACAAATTGGGAAAAGATCTTCGCCAACCCCACATCTGACAGAAGGCTAATATCCAATATATGCAAAGAACTCAAGAAGTTAGACCCCAAAGAACCAAATAACCCTATGAAAAAATGGGGTACAGAGCTAAACAAAAAATTTTCACCAGAACAAATTCAGATGGCTGAGAAGCACCCTAAGAGATGTTCAACATCATTAGTCATCAGGGAAATGCAAATCAAAACAACCCTGAGATTCCACCTCACAACAGTCAGAATGGCTAAGATTAAAAACTCAAGAGACAACAGGTGCTGGCAAGGATGTGGAGAAAGAGGATTACTCCTCCATTGTTGGTGGGATTGCAAGATGGTACAACCGCTCTGGAAATCAGTCTCGTGGTTCCTCAGAAAATTGGGCATGACACTTCCAGAGGACCCTGTCATACCACTCCTTGGCATATACCCAGAGGATTCCCCTGCATGCAATAAAGACACATGCTCCACTATGTTCATTGCAGCCTTATTTATAATAGCCAGCAGTTGGAA
Source organism: Apodemus agrarius (assembly GCA_964023405.1). Classification (NCBI taxonomy): domain Eukaryota; kingdom Metazoa; phylum Chordata; class Mammalia; order Rodentia; family Muridae; genus Apodemus; species Apodemus agrarius. Next base: position 89,751,242 of record OZ030007.1, on the reverse strand, counting down.
GGAGCCCAGATGTCCCTCAAAAGAAGAATGGATACAGTAAATGTGGTATATTTATACAATGGAATACTACTCAGCAATTAAAAATAATGAATTCATGCAATTTGTAGGCAAATGTTTGGATCTGGAAAATATTATCCTAAGTGAGTCAACACAATCACAAAGGAATTCATATGAATTGCAATCACTGATTAGTGGATACTAATGAGCCCAGAAGCTCTGAATACTCAAGACACAATTAGCTAAGCAAAAGATTTCTAAGCAAAAATGGGTGGAGAGGACCCGGGTCTGGAAACGACTAAATCCGGTTTTGTAGGAGAGTAACAGAACAGAGAAATGGTGGAGGGGGGGTGATTGGGGAATGGGGGAGGAAGAGGACTTATGGGACATATGGTGAGGGGGGGACTGGAAAGGGCAAAGCCTTTGGAATGTAAACAAAGAATATAGAAAATAATATATATTTTTTAAAAAGGAAAAGAAAAAATAAAAATAATAAAAAAGGCAGTAATCTCATTTTATCCAGATATCCATTGTACTTAAACTTTTAGACAAAATTAAAGGAAAACAACAGAGAAGAAATGACAGTAACACATGAAGAACTTTCCTTAGATGTCATGTATTTATACATAACTAATATTTTAAGATATCAATAGATAATTTATGTAAAAAAGAAAAACACGTGGAAAGGAACATTGCACTTCTAGTAATTGACATACTAATAAGATAACTAACACAGTAATCGGCTAGCTTCACAGTGGCAAAGATTCTTGTCTGTAAAAGTAAATTCCTGGTGTTCTCCCAAGCTGCTAGCAAGAAGCTTCTAAAAGGTAGCCAGGTTAGAAGTACAGAGCACTGTCTATTGAAATGTAATGCATCTTAAGTACAGAGACTGACTTCTGAGGACTATGAGATATATGCAGCCTGGCATATCTGCCCAATAAAAAAGAACAAAAGTGTTTATTTATAACCAAAAATGCTCAGTATAAGTAAGAATGGTAAATAAAATGAAGTATTTGCACATTATAAACTAGTAATGAGTTAAGTCTGTATTTCACATCAATATTCTCTGTCAGATACATAGGCATGGAATAAAATATATGAAACATGGTACCATTTTGTATAAGCTCAGAACTAAAAATAATAATGCACAGACTTTCTTAAGTACATTTCAACATATAAATCTGAAATGATGAAATGCTTTGAATATTTCATAAAAATTTATTTGAATCAGCATTTTGTTTTTAGAATATATTAGTTGAATAAAATAATGTGTTTCCTTATGACATTCTCATAAATGAATATTTTGCTATTTTTCATATTCACTCCCTCCTCTGTCACAATTTTCTACTCCCTCCTCTACTCTTTCTTTGTTCTCCATTGAGTCCTCCTTCTAATTACACAATTTATTTTTAATCTAGATTCTGTGTCGAAAAGAAAGTATTTGATTTTTCCAGTATGATTTATATAAATGAAATTTCCAGTTGCATCATTTTCCTGTAAATAAGGGAATTTCACCTATCTTTTATTTATATGTATGTATTTGAAATAGTTAATATATTTATACATATATATATATGTATGTATACATGCATTGTGTATGTACATATGCATATGTATCTGTGTACACACATATGTGCCATTGGGCACTAGGTTGTTTCCAAATCTGTGAACAATGCCACAATAATGAATGATCAGATTATCTTGGCAGCAGGCCAAGGTTTGTATTTAGGTGGATACTAAGGGCTCTTGTAGCTGAATCATATAGTAAGCATATTTTTAGGGTTTTTAAGGAGGAATAGTCACTGTTCTGAGTTCCAAGCAGTTGTGGTTATTTACATAGCCCGTCAGAGTTCTCTTTTCTCCACATCTTTACCAGCATTCATTGCTGTTTGCCTTCTTTTTTTTTTTTACTTTTAAAAAAAGATTTATTTATGTAGCGATTAACAACAACAACAAACAAAAACAAAAAATAATGCCCCCATACATACTGGGCAAGGACTTCTCTTCCTTTTTTTTTTAATTTTATTTTTTATTTATTGAAATGGGAAGTAAAGGGAAGTAAAAACACTTTATGATAAAATTAAAGATTTACATGGAAAATATTTCAGATAAACACGTTAAAATCGACAAATTTCATGGAAAATTAAAGAGTAAAGTATACATGTAAACCATTGCTAAATTAATTGAAATATGGGATAGAAACATTTTATGATAGAATTGAAAATTTACATGGAAAATATTTCTGATAAAACTGTAGGAAATGTAGAAAAACATGCTAGAATTGAAGATTATCATGGAAAATTTTATATAGATATAATAATGGTAGGTATAAAAGTATTCCTGCCAGATGGTGGTGGCACACGCCTTTAATCCCAGCACTTGGGAGGCAGAGGCAGGCAGATTTCTGAGTTCCAGGCCAGCCTGGTCTACAGTTCCAGGACAGCCAGAGGTACACAGAGAAACCCTGTCTTGAAAAACCAACTCCTCCCCCCCCAAAAAAGTATTCCTAAATTAGTCAGGCAGTGGTGGCACACGCCTTTAATCCTAGCACTTGGGAGGCAGAGGCAGGCAGATTTCTGAGTTCGAGGCCAGTCTGGTCTACAGAGTAAGTTCCAGGACAACAAGGCTACACAGAGAAACCCTGTCTCGAAAAAAAAAAAAAGAAGAAGAAGAAGTATTCCTAAGTTGACTGAAAGTGGAATTATAAACATTTTCTGATAAACTTGAAGATTTACATGAAAATATTTCTGATAAAATTAAAGAAATATACAGAAAACATGTTAAAATTAAAGATTATCATGGAAATTATATAGGTAAAATTATAGGCATAAAGATTATTCTAAGTTGATTGAAGGCAGAACTATAAACATTTTCAGATAAAATTGAAGATTTACATAAAAATATTTCTGGTAAAATTCAAGAAATACATAGACAAACACATTAAAATTGACTATTTCATGGAAATTTTTACATAAAAAATGGTTGACATAAAAACTCATTCTAAATTAATTGAAGGTGGAATTAGAAACATTAGAAAATCAAAGATTTACATTGAAAACATTTCTGATAAAATAGAGGAAGTATATAGAAAGACATTAAAATTGAAGATTATCATGAAAAATAATGCAGATAAAATAGTAGACATTAAAAACATTACTAATTAAAAGGGGAGTTACAAACATTTTCTGATAAAATTGAAGATTTACATGAGAAATATTTTGTTAGTCTATGTCTTTTTATTGGGCAGTCGAGTACATTGTTGTTGAGAGATATTATGGAATAGTGATTGTTGCTTCCTGTTATTTTTGATGTTATTTTTATGTTTGTGTGGGTACCTTCTTTTGGGTTTGTTGGAAGATTACTTTCTTGTTTTTCAAGGGTATAGTTTCCCTCCTTGTGTTGGCATTTTCAATCAATTATCCTTTGTTGGGCCTGATTTGTGGACAGATATTGTACAAAGTTGGTTTTATCATGAATATGTTGGTTTCTCCATCTATGATGATTGAGAGTTTTGCTGGGTATAGTAGCCTGGGCTGGCATTTGTGTTCTCTTAGTGTCTGTATGAGGTCTGCCCAGGATCTTCTACCTTTCATCATCTCTGGTGAGAAGTCTGGTGTGATTCTGATAAGTCTGCCTTTATAAGTTACTTGCCCTTTTCCCCTTACTGCTTTTAATATTCTTTCTTTGTTTAGTGAATTTGGTGTTTTGATTATTATGTGCCGAGAGGACTTTTTGTTCTGGTCCAGTCTGTTTGGAATTCTGAAGGCTTCTTGTATGTTCATAGACATCTCTTTCTCTAAGTTTTCTTCTACAATTTTGTTGAAGATATTTAGTGGGCCTTTAAGGTGTAAATCCTCACTCTCGTCTATACCTACAATCCTTAGGTTTGTCTTTTCATTGTGGCCTGGAGTTTCTGGATGTTTCGGGTTACCAGCTTTATACATTTTGCATTTTCTTTGTTGAGTCAATGTTTTCTATGGTATCTTGAGCACCTGAGGTTCTTTCTTCTATTTCTTGTATTCTGTTGTTGATGCTTGCATCTATGACTCCTGAATTCTTTACAAGGTTTTCTATCTCCAGAGATGTCTTACTTTGTCATTTCTTTATTGTTTCTACTTCCACTTTCAGATCCTGGATGCTTTTGTTCAGTTCCTTCACTTGATTGTTTGTGTTCTGTAATTCTTAAAGGGATTTTTTGTGTTTCTTCTTTAAGGTCTTCTGCCTGTTGACCCATGATCTCCTGTATTTCTTTAAGGGATTTTTTGTGTTTCCTTTTTAAGGGCTTTTACCTGTTGACCGATGTTCTCCTGTATTTCTTTAAGGGAGTTAATTCTTTCTTAAAGCCCTCTATCAGCATCATGAGATACAATTTTAAATCCAACTCTTCCTTTTCCGGTGTGTTGGTGTATCTGGGACTTGTGGGAATACTAGGTTCTAATGTTGCCATGTGGCCTTGGTTTCTGTTGGTAGGGTTCTTGTGCTTGCCTTTTGCCATCTGGTGCTAGTTGGTATTCTTGTCTCTGGCTGGAGTTTCTTCCTCCTGTGGAACTATAAGCCTGTGTCCTTCCTTACTCCTCTGAGCTCAAAAGTGAAAGCACTGCTGGGAGATCTCTCTCTCATGGTGGGCTCTGCACAGAAGTCTGTGGAGTTTCCCAGCTTTCTGGTGCAAATGGCAATGGGAAGACTTCAGTCCCAGCTGTTCCAATGATCTTAGGCCCTGTGTGCTCCTATATGGGTTCCCTCCAGAGAGAAGGTGGAGATCTCACCTCTGCACTCTGAAGGGAAAGTGCTGCTGGGAGATCACTCTCTCCTGGAGGGCGATGCACAGAAAGCTGTGGAGTCTCCAGGCTCTCTGGTGCAAATGGCGGCAGGAAGACTTCTGACCCAGCTGCTCCACTGATCACGAAAGGGTGTAGAGTCTGCTGTTTGCCTTTTTTATTATTATTTTCTATATTCTTTGTTTACATTCCAAAGGCTTTCCCTTTTCCCAGTTCCCCCCTCACCATATGTCTCATAAGTCCTCTTACCCCCACCCCCGCCCATTCCCCAGTCACCCCCTAACCTTTTCTCTGTTCTGGTACTCTCCTGCAAAACTGGCGAGGATGTGGAGAAAGAGGAGCACTCCTTCACTGTTGGTGGGAGTGCAAGGTGGTACAACCATTCTGGAAATCGGTCTGATGGTTCCTCAGAAAATTGGGCATGACACTTACAGAGGACCCTGTCATACCACTCCTGGACCTATACCCAGAGGATTCCCCTGCATACAATAAAGACACATGCTCCACTATATTCATAGCAGCATTATTTATAATAGCCAGAAGTTGGAAGGAGCCCAAATGTCCCTCAAAGGAGGAATGAATACAGAAAATGTGGTATATTTATACAATGGAATACTACTCAGCAATTAAAAATAATGAATTCATGCAATTTGTAGGCAAATGGTTGGATCTGGAAAATATCATCCTAAGTGAGTTAACCCAATCACAAAAGAATACACATGAAATGCAATCACTGATAAGTGGATATTAATAAGCCTAGAAGCTCTGAATACTCAAGGCTAATTAGCAAATCAAAAGATTCCCAAGAAGAAGGAAGGAGAGGACCCTAGTCCTGAAAAGACTAGATCCAGTTTTGGAGGATAGTACCAGAACAGAGAAATGGTGGGGAGGTGATTGGGGAATAGGCGGGTGGGGGGGGAGAAAGAGTACTTATGGGAAGTATGGTGAAGGGGGAACTGGGAATGGGGAAAGCCTTTGGAATGTAAACAAAGAATATAGAAAAGAAAAAAGAACATAAGCAGCAGAAAGCAAGGCTACTTGGGATCATCAGAACCCAGTTCTCCCACAACAGTGAGCCCTGGCTACTCCAACACACGAGAAAAACAAGACTCTGATTTGAAATCACATCTCATGATGATGATAGGAGACTTTAAGAAGGACATAAATAACTTCCTTAAAGAAATACAGAAGAACACAGGTAAATAGCCCTTAAAGAGGAAACACAAAAATCTCTTAAAGCATTACAGGAAAACAAAATGGGTGAAGGAATTGAACCAAACCATCCAGAATCTAAAACTAGAAAAAGAAACAATAAAGAAATCACGAGGGGAGACAACCCAAGAGATAGAAAAACTATAAAAGAAATCAGGAGAAATAGATGTAAGCATCACCAACAGAATACAAGAGATAGAAGAAAGTCAGGTGCAGAAGATACCTTGGAAAACATTGACACATCAGTCAAATAAAATGCAAAATGTAAAAAGCTCCTAACCCAAAATATCCAGGAAATCCAAGACACAATAAGAAGACAAAACCTTAGGATATAGATATAGGAGTAAAGATTCCCAACTTAAAGGGCCAGTAAATATTATCAACAAAATTATAGAAGGAAACTTCCCTAGCCTAAAAAAAGAGATGTCCATCAAGATACAAGAAGCCCACAATTCCAAATAGATTGAACCAGAAAAGAAATTCTTCTTGTCACATAATGTACAAAACACCAAGTGCACTAAACAAAGAAAGAATATTAAAAGCAGTAAGGAAAAATGGTCAAGTAACATATAAAGGCAGACCTAATAGAATTAAGCCAGATTCCTCACTAGAAACTCTGAAAGCCACAAGATCCTGGAAGGATGTCATACAGAGCCTAAGAAAACACAAATATCAGCCCAGGCTACTATACCATAGATGGAGAAACAAATACATTCCATGACAAACAAATTTACACAATATCTTTCAAGAAATCAAAACCTACAAAGGATAATAGATGGAAAAATCCAACACAAGTAGGGAAACTACACCCTAGAAAACACAATAAAGTAATATTCTTTCAACAAATCCAAAAGAAGAAAGCCACACAAACACAATTACATCTCTAACAACAAAAATAACAGAAAGCTACAATTGCTTTATCTTAATATCTCTTAACATCAGTGGACTCAATTTCCCAATAAAAAGATATAGACTAACAGACTGGATACATAAACAGGACACAGCATTTTGCTGCATATGGGAAATATACTTCAGTGTCAAAGGCAGACACTACCTCAGAATAAAGGGCTGGAAAACAACTTTCCTAGCAAATGGTCCCAAGAAACAAACATGTACTAAGGACACATGCTTCACTATGTTCATAGCAGCCTTATTTATAATAGCCAGAAGCTGGAAAGAACCCAGATGTCCCTTAACAGAGGAATGAATACAGAAAATGTAGTACACTTACACAGTGGACTACTACTCAGCTATTAAAAACAATGAATTCATGAAATTTTTGGGAAATGGATGGAACTAGAAAATATCATCCTGAGTTAGGTAGCTCAATCACAAAAAGATAACACATGGTATGCACCCGCCGGTAAGTGGAAATTATCTCAAAAGCTCAGAATACCAAGATGCAATTCACAGACCATATGAAGCTCAAGAAGAAGAAAGTGTTGCTGCTTTACTCCTTCTTAGAAGGCTGAATAAAATACTCCCTGAGAGCAAATATGGAGACAATGTGTGGAGCAGAGACTGAAGGAAAGGCCATCCAGAGATTACCCCACGTGGGGATCCATCCCAGATATAGTCAGCAAATCTGGTCACTGTTGCGGATGCCGGGAAGCACTTGTTGAAGGAAGCCTGATATGGTTGCCTCTGCCAGAACCTGACAATTACAGAGGTGGAAGCTCACAGCCAACCAAAGGATGGAGCTTGGGCTTTCAAATAGAGCAGTTGGAGAAGGGACTGAAGGAATTGAGGGGGTTTGCAGCCCCGAGTGGGAGGAACAACAGTGTCAAGTAGTCAGACCCCCCCCCCAGAGCTCCTGGGGACTTTCAAATGCATCGATACATTTTTACATTCTTAAAAAAAAAAGAATACACATGGAGTGACCCAGGGCTCTGGCCGCATATGTGGCAGAGGATGGCCTTTTTAGACATCACTGGGAGGAGAGGCCCTTGGGCCTGAGAGGGTTTGGGTTTAATGCCCCAGTGTAGGCAGGAATGGGGGGAGCACCCTCATAGAGGCAGAGGATAGGGGGATGAGATAAGGGGTTTCTGAAGCTGAGACTTGGAAAGGAGATAACATTTTAAATGTAAATAAAGAAAATATCCAAGAAAAGAATGTAAAAAAAAAATTAATGACCTTAACATGAGAGATTAGCCTATTTTATTTAGTCCAGGTACAACCAAGCCCACATGCCAGTCGGCATAATGGTACCCACCCTCTAAAGCAGAGCCATTTCCCCACTCCAGCCTACATGCTTTTTCACACTCCTCAGAAACAGAACCAGGCACCATTGCTGACTTGAAAAAAAATCATCAGAAACCACAAGCCAGAGAGTCTGAATTTAGACATCAGTGTCCGTAAGAATGGAAACAAGTTCATCCCCAGAGTCCCAGAAAATTCCATATACACTGCTTACTGGGCTCCAGCCTTAGAGATCCCACGCAACCCCAGCCTCCAGATGTTAGGATGAAGACATTCTTGAGGACCATAACAGCCTCTTGAGTAACAGACCTTGTCAAAGCCAATTAAACAATAAAAGGAGGACATATTAGAGAAGTCGATAGATCTTAAAACAGTGAATAGGGACATAATGCAGGGGAATTATTTGTACAGGAATGAAACTTATTCACATTGCTGCTATTATAGAAAAAAGTAAAAGTTTCCACCTTGGTTTCTGTTCCTGTTGCTGTCATTAAAAAAAAAAACTTATTTAAGTCATTTGCAAACTATGTATTGGTCTTAATTATACTTAGTTTTGCTTTCAAACTCATCATATTTTGTCTCAGGCAAGTTACACACTAATAAGTCTCCTAACATAAATTTTAAAATTATCAACTTAAGATTTAAGATCACATCTAGAATGGGAATTTTTTTTTTACCAACCATGGGTCCAATAGAGAACTAATATCAAAAATATACAAAGAAATCAAGAAACTAGATATCAAAGAACCCGAATGTCCAATTTTAAAATGGGGAAACAGTTAAGAGCATTGGTTACTAAAGGACCTGGGTTCCCGGCATCCATATGGCAGCTTACACCTGTTATTCTAGTTCCAGGGAATCTGACACCCTCACACATGCATACATGCAGGCGGAACACCTGCACGTTCAACATGAAATGGTCAACATCCTTAGCTATCAGGAAAATGCAAATCAAAACTTCTTTGAGATTCTATCTTACATCTGTCAGGATGGCTAAGACCTAAGATCAATAACAGTTCATGTTGTCAAGAATGTGGAGCAAGGGGAATATTCTCCTCCATTGCTGGTAGGTGCAAACTTGTACCGCACTTTGGAAAACAATAAAATAATTCCTAATTATATTCTGACATATATCCAGTCATCATCAGAGATGTTTCCTCTGGCAGCAGATGGAAACAGATGCCAAGAAGCACAGCTAGACAATATGCAGAAAGAGAGTCTAAATCGGAGATCTCCATCAAATCCTTCCCCTCAGAGTTCAGGGAATCTCGTGGAACAGGAGGCAGAAAGAGTGTAAGAACCAGAGGGGATGGGGCTAGAGAGATGGCTCAGTGGTTAAGAGCACTGACAGCTCTTCTGAAGGTCCTGAGTTCAATTCCCAGCAACCACATGGTGGCTCACAACCATTTTTTATTAAAATAAATACATAAATAAATAAATAAATACATAAATACATAAATACATAAATAAATAAATATTTAAAAAAAGAACGAGAGGGGATGGAGGACACTAGGAGAACAAAGCCCTCTGAGTCAACTAAGCAGAGCTCATATGTGCTCACAGAGACAGAAGCAGCAAGCACAGGACCTGTATGGGTCTGTACTCGGTCCTCTGGGTACATATTACAGCTATTAGCTTAGTATTTTCTGGGGCTCCTGACTATGAGTCTTTGGCTCATTTGTCTGCTCGAGGGGCTCTTTTTCTCCTGTTGGGTTGCTGTGTCCAACTTCTATATAATAGTTTTTGCTTTATCTTACATTTCATTTTGTCATGATTTGTTCTTATCTTAGAAGCCTGTTCTTTTCTAATGAGAGATGGAAAGAGAACAGATCTGGAGGAGAGGGGAGGAGAAGCTGGGAGTAGAAAGGGAAACTAAAATCAGAATATACTGTGTGAGGAAAGAATCTATGTTCAATAAGAAAAAATTAAAAATAAGGAGAAGTGGGTGAAATTTAAAAAAAAGAGAGAGAGATTTAAAATCAATACAGAACAGTACATATGGTACCTGTGTTTTAAAAGCCATTCTCAGTAACTGTTCCAATTCCACAATTGAAGAGAGTACCTATGATCTGTCTGCATGTCTCATTTTCTTTGTGGCAAAAGTGAGGGTTTTTTAAACCCTGATTTTAAAAAAATCAAGAGGGTTTTTAAAATTATTTTTATTAGATATTTTCTTTATTTACATTTCAAATGTTGTCCCCTTTCCTTATTCCCCCTCCTAAAATCCCCTATCCCATTCCCCTTGCCCCTGCTCTCCAACCCACCGACTCCTGCTTCCCTGCCCTGGCATTCCCCTACACTGGGGCATCAAGCCCTCACAGGACCAAGGGCCTCTCCTCTCACTGATGTCCAATAAGGCCATCCTCTGCTACATATACAGCTGGAGCCATGGGTCCCTCCATGTGTACTCTTTGGTTGGTGGTTTAGTCCCTGGGAGCTCTGGGGTTACTGGTTGTTTCATATTGTTGTTCCTTCTATGGGGCTGCAAACCCCTTCAGCTCCTTGGGGCCTTTCTCTAGCTTCTCCACTGGGGACAGTATGCTCAGTCCAATGATTGGCTGAGAGCATCCACCTCTGTATTTATCAGGCACTGGCAGAGCCTCTCAGGAGACAGCTATATCAGGCTACTGTCAGCAAGCACTTGTTGACATCCACATTAGTGTCTTGTGTTTATTTGAATCAAACTTTAATCTGCATGGCAAATGAAAATGTCCCCAGTGGGTCATATAGTTGCATATTTTGTCTCCAGTCGGTAGCACTGTTTGGGGTGGTTTAGGAAGTATGGCCTTGTTGGAGGAGGTATGCCACTAGAGGCAGAATTTGAACATTTAAAGACTTGTGCTACTTCTCGCCTCTTTCTCACTATTCTTTATGTGTCTATGTGTCTTAAGTATATACAATTAACTCTCACACTCTAACCCCAGATATATGAACAGTAATTACATAATATTAAAAAGTAAGTAGGGGGTCACCTTCTTTATTTACTAAGTACAAAATTGTCATTCAAAAAATCCTGCCTCAATCTATGAGTTAATTGAATAATCAAACTGCCATTTATGCTTCTTTTAGAAGGGAAGCACTACTCCTAATGTGATTTAATGCCCCAACCAGGCAGTTTGGTTGAAGGTCATTGACCTTGGATTCAGTTTAATACTCAGGAAGAGAAACACACACACACACACACACACACACACACACACACACACACGCAGAGAGAGAGAGAGAGAGAGAGAGAGAGAGAGAGAGAGAGAGAGAGAGAGAGAGAGACTCATGTAAATGGTATCCATTCGCTGCATTAGTCCCTATTGCTGGTGCAGCAAGTTACAATAAACTTTTAGTGACTTGAAAACACAAACAGTCATCCTGTAATAGGTTTACAGGTCATAGGTAATCACTAAGCCTTACAAAGATAAAAGCACAGTGACTTCTGAGAGTTGACATAGATACTTGGTATCCTTGATGTCCGCAGATTCTAAGGGCACCTAAATCCCTTGACTGGGGCCCTTTTCTCACTTCATCTCAAACTTGTACTTTCTTTGTCACATGTCTCTGACTCCTCTGATCTTTTAGCTTCTCTCTTTAAAATGCTTCACTACTACATGGGAACAATGGAATTACCCAAAGAAGTAGCCAAAATTCAGATCCTCGTGTCAATCACACCTGCTACATCCTCTTTGCCATGTATGCTCCCCCAGCCTCCAGATGTTAGGATGAAGGCATTCCTAAAGACCATAACAGTCTATTGTACTCAGAAGAAGATTTTTGACAGTCTACATAGAGGGAAAAAAATCTGTTTGAAGGAATGAAAAATGCTACTTATTCTAAATCAAATGCCCTTTGCAATAGAGTTTTAAATGACTGCAGAAATGAGTTTGGCTGCTTGAAGGACTTTTTTATTATAATAATTTACAAATCTCATTAAGCTTTGTTATTTTTTTCTCGATTTGAGTGCACAGCTGTCACTAGAATGAAATGAATGAGTAATAAGGGGCAAACCACTGGGGGGAAGGATTCCTGGTTCCTTTTTTATATTTATGATGGGACTATTTTTTTCTTTTCTGAATGTTGTACAATGATTAGGTGCCATAAATTGTTGTACTAGTAGTTATATATGTATGTCGGTATGCACATATATAATATAATGTTCCAATTGATTTCTCTAGATGTCAAAGAGCACCTTCTTACACCATCTTGAAATGATTATCATTTATCCAAACACACACACACACACACACACACACACACACACACACACACAAGGAGTACATGTAATCTTCAAGTTTAAGATGCAGAAATATTTGCCATTTTTCTCTCAAAATCTTATTACTCTACTAATGAGTCCCTGGTCACTTAAAAAAAAACATTGTAAAATTAAATTCAAGCATCAGAGCAGTTGTCCAGAGTCAACAAACTATTTTCCTTTTATGATCATTAACAGTTGTGTTCAGCACAGCACTTGTCACAAGACTCATTATTCATGATTCCTCCCAGCACCAGCAAGCTGGAAAGGAAGAGTTGAGTACACTTGAGGGCCATAACAGCTCAGGACAAGATCACAAGACTACTTTTTATGTATGATTTAAAATCTGACTCATATTCTGTAGAAATATTTGACATTGTCTGAATAAAGTACAAAGAGAACAAGTGTACAACTCAAATTTCTACATTAACATCAATGGATTTTTGCTGCTTTTAACAGAATTTAATAATCTTGACAAATACTTCAAACTGTTGAAATCTACATGTATGTACATTTGAAACTCATGCTATGTGTTAAATAAAAATTTGTATTTGAATTTTTCTTTTTTGTTTCCTTAAAGAGTAATTTCTCTGGTGGTGGCAGCTGCTGGGGACTGAGAAATCGATATACCATATTTTCATCATGTTCTTTCCCATCTCCCAACACTTCTCAGGTCCTTCCTGCTCCTTAACCACCCAATTACCCTTTCTTTCATTTATTGCTTTTTTCTTCCTTTTTCCTTACTTTCTTCTTTTCTTTCTTTTTTCTTTGAAAGGTAATAGAAAAAAAGTAATTAAAAACATAGAGTTTTCCCCTGGCAATGGACAAAAAGGCACCTTGTTGGTGATGTTGTCAGGGACAGAGCAGATGGCAGTCCTTTGGTCATCCTACCTTGATGCTTGGCTTGGTAGCCAAAGCTGTTTGTGAGAATCCAATATTGATTGTGTCACAGAAGCCAAAGATCTCGAACCAGACCAATGACTCATTGCAATGAACATTATAAAGTGAAGGTATATGGATAGAGAGATATATTGTGGCACACACTGTGACATACTATAACTTTCACCCTGAGATGTTTTCTATTCTCTGGGGGGGAGCTTGTTTGATCATTTGTGTATTTTTGTTTTAAGAGAGGTTTGCAAGGATAAAGTGCAGATATGAGGGGTGGTGGACTAGGGTACATGGTGTGAAACACCCAAAGAACAACCCAGGACTGAATAAAAAAAGGGGGGCCAAGGCAGAAATCAAGGAAATTAAAATGTTTTAGAATTGAATGAAAATGAAAACACAACATTCGAAATTCTACAGGACACAATGTATGCAGAGCTGAGTTCCTAGCATTAAGTGACACATGTCAAAATGGAGATATCTCATTTAATATTTAATAAAATATTAAAACAAACACAGAGTTCCACTTGTATTGGCCATCTACTATTAAGCACCAAGCCTTCTCTAGAGTGCGGTTAACGTAAGTAGTGTCACTCCATTGAAGAACACTGATAATTTCCCTTCCCTCAGCTTTCGGCTGCACATAGCTTCTTGGTTAAGAGTAGAACTTTGTGCCCACACTCCCTCCTCCATGCTGAGGTTTTGTCTGGCTTGAGTTTGCAAAGGTTTTGTGCATGCTGGCACAATCTATTTGAGTTCATAGGTGCATGTGCCTTGCAGTGTTTGAAAATTCTGTGCCCCTAAAATTGTCTGACACCTCTAGCTCCTACAACTTTATTGCCTCCTTGTCCACACAGATCTGTGAGCCTTCAGGGGACTGGTGTGACCTGACCACCATGCTAAGGCTGAATATGAACAATAGAAATGGCAGAAATACAAGGACTCATAGAAACAAAACAACCCAGGACTGAATAAAAAAGGGGGGGGGCCAAGGCAGAAATCAAGGAAATTAAAATGTTTTAGAATTGAATGAAAATGAAAACACAACATTCTAAATTCTACAGGACACAATGTATGCAGAGCTGGGTTCATAGCATTAAGTGACACATGTCAAAATGGAGATATCTCCTATTAATAACTTACTGACACACCTGAAAGCTGTGGGAAACAATAAGAAACGATACCTTAAAAGAATAGAAAGGAAGAAATAATCAACTCAGGCTTAAGCTAACGAAACAAAAAGTAAGAACTGATTAAATGAAGAGTTGGTTCTTAGAAAAAAATCAGTATGATCCATAAACCTTACCAAATTAACCAAAGAAAGAAATTAAGCAAATTAATACAATTAAAATTAAAAGGGAAACATTACAACATATAACAGAAACTCAGAGAATCAAAAAGACATACTTTTAAAAATCTATATTTTACCAAACTGAAACTGAAAGAAATGGATGAATTCTTTGATATATATAACCTACCAGTGTTAAGTCAAGATAAAAATATTTTAAACAGATTTATAATCATTAAATAAATAAAAGCAATAATTTAAAAATCTCCCAACTGAAAAAGCCTAGGGCCATATGGACTCAACGCATAATTCTACCAGACCTTCAAAGAAATAACTCAAATATTTTTCAAATTATTTAGCAAAACAGAAACTCAAGGAACATTTCAAAATCATTTTTCACAAAGTCTGTATTATTCTGTTATTAAAATCACACAAAGACCCAACAAAAAAGAAAATTATAGCCGTGTATCATTTATACACACTGATACAAAAAAAACTCAATAAAAATGTCCAAAAGATTATTCACCATGATCAAGTTGGCTTCATCCCACAGATGCAGAGACTAAGCCACCAACAAAAGAGCATACACAGGCTGGTCCAAGGCCCCTATCACATATGTAGGAGAAGAGCGCCTTCTCTGGCCTCAGTGGGAGAGGATGTGCCTAATCCTGTAGTGCCTTGATGCCCCAGGGAAGGGAGATGCCAGAAGGGCCCACTCTCCAAAATGAAGGGGAGAGGGAATGTAAATAAATAAAATAATTAATAATAAAAAAGAGTCCTGGGGAAATTAAAGGTACAGGCATATACATCAACATAATAAAAGCAATGGCTTAACACACATAAGTCAATAAGCATAACCCACCACATAAACAGACTGGAAAATAAAAATCACATAATCATCTCATTAGATATAAAAAAATGTCTTTGACAAAAATCAAACATCTGTTCATGATAAAAGTCCAGCCAAAAAGCACAGAATACCCATGATATACCCCACAGACCCTAAGAAGTGAAGAATGAAGGCCCAAGTAAGGATGCTTCAAGCACACTTAAAAGGGGAACAAAATAATCAAGTAAATCAGAGGGAAAGAGAGACCGAGGTGGTAAAGGAGAGGGAGGATCAGGTGTTAGGGGAGACAGGAAAGAAGCCCAGAGGTCCAGGAGAATGAATGGAATTATGCAGCTGCTGGAGTGAAGGGGGAGGGACCTCTGGAAAGTTCCAGAGACCTGGGATAAGAGAGGCACACAGGACCCAATGTGAGTGATCTTAGCTGAAATGACCAACAGTGGGAATATGTAACCTGAAGAGACCGCCTCGAGTAGTTAGACAGGGCCCCAGTAGAGGGATGGAGAAATCAACCCACCTACAAATTTTTTACTCAAAATTGTTACTATTTAAAAGAAATGCATGGACAAAAATGGATCAGAGACTAAACGAAAAGCCAACCAGTGACTAGCCCAACTTGGGATCCATCCCATGGGCTCTCACCAAACCCTGGCATCATTACTGATGCTGTGTTCTGCTTGCAGACAGGAGCCTAACATAGCTGTCCTCTCAGAGGCTGTCAGCAGCTGACTGAGACAGATGTAGACACTTACAGCCAGCCATTGAACTGAGGTCATGGACCCCTATGGAAGAGATATGGGAAGAATTGAAGGAACTGAAGAGTATGGCAACACCATAGAGAGACCAACAGTGCCCACTAACCTGGATCCCAGGAAGCTCCCAGAGACTAAGCCACCAACAAAAGAGCATACACAGGCTGATCCAAGGCCCCTATCACATATGTAGAAGAGCGCCTTCTCTGGCCTCAGTGGGAGAGGCTGTGCCTAATCCTGTAGTGCCTTGATGCCCCAGGGAAGGGAGATGCCAGAAGGGCGCACTCTCCAAAATGAAGGGGAGGGGGAATGTAAATAAATAAAATAATTAATAATAAAAAAGAGTCCTGTGGAAATTAAAGGTACAGGCATATACATCAACATAATAAAAGCAATTTACAGCAAGCCCACAGGCAGCATCATACTAAATGGAGAGAAACTGAAAACATTTCCAGGAAAATCAGTAGCAGGGTAAGAATATCCACTCTCCACATACCTATTCAATAAAGTGCTTGAAGTCTTAGCTAGAGGAATAAGACAACTTAAGGAGATCAAGAGGATACAAATAGGAAGGAAGAAGTCAATGAATCCTTACATGCTGAAATACAATTTTATACATAAAAGGCCCTAAAGACTTTGCTAGGAACATCTACAGTGGGTAAATATTTGATTTTTAAAAAGTATCAGCAATATCCTAAAGGCATTGCCTTCTATGCTTTGAATTGTGTTCTACAAGTTCACATATTGGAAATGCAATCTGCAATGCAAAAGGTAAATTTTCAAGGATTACATAATGGAGGTGCTGCCCTCCGGATAGATTAGAGCACTCGTCATGGGGAGAGAACTCATCATTTTGAAAATGGTTCTTCAGAAAAAAACACTTAGCTGATTCTCTTTCTTCCCTCCTCCCTCTTCCTTCCCTTCATCCTTCTCATTGACCTAAGCCCTATCACCAGAGCATAATAAAATATAACAGTCCTTACCAAGTGTCATCAACTCAACCATTCTGACCTCCCTATACTTCAAAAATTGAGTTAATAAATTCTGTTCATTCTCAAATATCTTCTTAGAGTAGTCCAAATGAGCAAAGACAACTGCATTATAGGCACATTTTGTAGTTAACCTATAATTAAATTAAGTGACTCTTTTATTAAATACTTGACATAGTTTGAATTTTTATGTATCTAATATTTATTAACTTCTTAAATGCAAATTATAGGCTCCTATGTTGTGCTCAGTTCTGAGTCTTGACAAGGACACATCACTAGATTGCAAAAGTTCAAATATCCCTTGCTATTCTTCATCTAATTTGCCCATTTCATATTCATAATCAAAGAGCCTGATACACACATGTTATTATAAGAAAGTTATATGAATTACAGCATGGATTTTTGCTCCTTCTATTTAATACCTCTAAGCTTGAATTGAATGATAGTTCCATCGTTTCAGTAGGAATCATTCATTAGGTGCTGTTTCCCTTCCTATGAGTGAGACTGACAGTCAGTATACATACCTGTCTCTTTCCTCTGACTATAATAAAACACCTGATGAGAATAATGCACATTTATTTAGTTTGCAGTTCTAAAGGCTAAAAGCCTAAGATCAAACATAGCCATTTACCCATCTTCTGTCTCAGTCACATCATAAAAGATGCCATTGCAATATTAGAATCATACAGAAAAAGAAGAGTGAAAAAAATACTTGGAGTCAGAGGGCTGGGAAGGGCCTGAAGTGACCTTCCACAGTGCCCACCTCCTATCACTGAAACACTAAGGAACAATTGTCCCACACATTAATTTGAGGAAAATAAACTATATCTAAACCATTGGTATCAAAACTCATGGCAACACAGCGGGTGAACCACCCTATCCATGGAGTCCGAATCCTCTCCACCCATGGAGCCAGACATCCCCCTTATCACTTTATGTAACAGGAATCAGGGAAGGAAAGCCAACTTCTCTATGGTGGTAAAGCTGGAACATCATTAACCAAATTTCTTCTGGTGGTTTTTGTTTTTTCCTCACAGAACTGACATGGAAGAATGACTGGTACTTACAAAGACAAACATTAGGAAAAGATGAAGAATGAAAAGCATGGCAGTGCCTGAATTCTAGGCTGAAACCTGCCCAAGGTCCATCTCTCCCTACACGTCCCCTAACTTGAGCACTGGAACCAGGATGCTCCTCCCTCCTTTGCTCAAAATAGTATGAGTTTGAGTACTTAGAAAAAGATGGTGCCTTAGTTAGGGTTTTACTGCTCTGAATAGATACCATAACCAAGGCAACTCTTACAAGGGCAATATTTAATTGGGGCTGGCTTACAGGCTCAGAGGTTCAGTCCATTATCATCAAGGCAGGAACATCGTAATATCCAGGCAGGCATGTTTCAGGAGGAGCTGAGAGTTCTCCATCTTCATCTGAAGGATGCAAGCAGAATACTTGCTTCCAAGCAGCTAGGGTGAGGGTCTTAAAGTCCATACCCACAGTGACACACCTATTCCAATAAAGAGACACCTACTCCAACAGGGCCACACCTTACAGTGCCACTCCCTGGGCCGAGCATATACAAACCACACCAAACAGGGAAGAACAGAAACAGAGACTGTATTTCTAAGATAAAGGCAACTGGGATTTCAGAGAGGAGTAATCTCATGATAGTGAAGACAGGAACTGAAGAGGAGTCAAGAAATGATATAAAGTGATGTAAAATCTTCTGATACATATGCGACTGGAGCCAAGGGTGACTCTGTGTGTACTGTTTGGTTGGTGATTTAGTCCCTGGGAGCTCTGGAGGTATTGGGTGGTTCATATTGTTGTTCTGCCCATGGGGCTGCAAGCTCCTTCAGCTCCTTGGATCCTTTCTCTAGAGCCTCCACTGGGAACCCTGTGCTCAATTCAATAGTTGGCTGAGAGCATCCACTTCTATATTTGTCAGGCACTGGCAGAGCCTCTCAGGAGACAGCTATGTCAAGTTTGTGTCAGCAAGTACTTATTGGCATCCACAATAATGTCTGGGTTTGGTGACTGTATATTGGACAGATACGCAGGTGCGGCAGTCTCTGGATAGTCTTTTCTTCAGGCTCTGCCCCACATTTTCTCTCTGTATCTCCCTCCATGGGCAATTTGTTCCTCCTTCTAAGCAGGACCAAAGAACCCATACTTTGCAGTTCCTTCTTCTTGAGCTTCATGTGGTCTGTAAATTGTGTCTTGGGTATTCTGAGCTTTTAGGTTAATATCCACTTATCAGAGAGTGCATACCATGTGTGTTCTTTTGTGATTGGGTTACCTCACTCAGAATGATATTTTCTAGTTCCATCTATTTGCCTAAGAATTCCATTAATTCATTGTTTTTAATAGCTAAGTAGTACTCCATTGTACCACATTTTCTGTATCCATTCCTCTTTTGAGGAACATCTGGGTTCTTTCCAGCTTCTGGCTATTTATAAATAAGGCTGCTATGAACATAGTGGAGCATGTGTCCTTATTGCATGCTGGGGAATCTTCTGGGTATATGCCCAGCCCTTGGTCCTATGAAGGCTAGATAACCCAGTGTAGGGGAATGCCAGGACAGGGACGTGGGAGTGGGTGGGTTGAGCAGGGAAGAGGGATTGAATAGGGGGTTTTTGGAGGGGAAATCAGGAAAGGGGATAGCATTTGAAATGTAAATAAAGAAAATATCTAATAAAAATGAGATGTAATAGAAATCAGTTTGTCATTCAGTGATCACATAACAACTGCCACTGACAGGCCTCCTTCTCTAAACTAAGCATGGCCAGGGACCATGGTTCTTATTTGCATTTTGCACTGTGTCCAGGATACCAGAAATGGAAAGCTACGTGTTTGCCTCCTTGGTGTTAATGCCCTAAAATGTGCATAAGTTTCTGTGAGAAAATCCCACTCCTAAATTTAAGTGTGCTGTGTGAGAGCCCACTGGCCTCTTCCTAGAGCTTCCATGCCACTGACTGACACCCAGCCTAAGTGTCCTTCACCATGACTCATCCTGTGTTCACTGTAACATGATGGTCCAAATTCCGGACCCAGCTTTGCTTGTAATGAACCTTTCTTTTTTTTTTTAACTTTCAAGTTTTTAATCTATGGCCTATTACAAAGAGTTTAGACAGGGAGAGTTCATTCCTCTTGTGCCTTACTCCAAATCCAGAAGAGCTTTCTGTATAGACAGCCTTTTCCATTTCCTTACAGAGGCAAGAAGCAAGCTTTGAGATGGGGTGTGTTGGGAAAGGAAGGGAAAATGAAAAGAAAACAAAACTCTAAAGAGCACTTAGAAATCATCAGAAATTTCACAGATTTCCTTTTTTTATATTACAGCAAAAATGTTACTTACTTCCTCAAAGGCAAACTAATTGGTTTGATGAATCAACATAGTAACATTTTTAAAATACTTTGATTCATGCAATCTTCAATCTATCACTTCTTTTTTTAATTTTTATTTTCTATATTCTATGTTTACATTCCAAAGGTTTTCCTCTTTCCCAGTTCCCCCCCACCATACGTCCCATAATTACTCTCCCCCCCAACTATTCCCCAATCGTTCCCCCTCCTCCCACGGTTTCTCTACAAAACTGGATCCAATCTTTACAGAACCAGGGTCCTCTCCTTTCTTCTTCTTGGGAATCATTTGACTTGCTAATTGTGCCTTGAGTATTTAGGGCTTCTGGGCTCATTAATATCCACTTATCAGTGATTGCATTTCATGTGTATTCTTTTGTGATTGGGTTAATTCACTCAGGATGATATTTTCCAGGTCTAACCATTTACCTACAAATTGCATGAATTCATTATTTTTAATTGCTGAGTAGTATTCCATTGTATTAATATACCACATTGTCTGTATCCATTCCTCCTTTGAGGGATATTTGGGCTCCTTCCAATTTCTGGCCATTATAAACAAGGCTGCTATAAACATAGTGGAGCATGTGTCTTTATTGTATGCGGGGGTATCCTCTGGGTATATGCCCAGGAGTGGTATGCCAGGGTCCTCTGGAAGTGACATGCCCAATTTTCTGAGGAACCACCAAACTGATTTCCAGAGTGGTTTTACCATTTTGCAATCCCACCATCAGTGGAGAACTGTTCCTCTTTCTCCACATCCTCGCCAGCACCTGTTGTCTCTTGAGTTTTTAATCTTAGCCATTCTGACTGGTGTGAGGTGGAATCTCAGGGTTGTTTTGATTTGCATTTCCCTGATGACTAATGATGTTGAACATCTCTTAAGGTGTTTATCAGCCATCCGAATTTCTTCTGGTGAAAATTCTTTCTTTAGCTCTGTACCCCATTTTTTGATAGGGTTATTTGGTTCTTTGGGGTCTAACTTCTTGAGTTCTTTGTATATATTGGATATTAGCCCTCTGTCGGATGTGGGGTTGGTGAACATCTTTTCCCACTTTGTTGGTTGTCGTTTGGTCCTTCTGACAGTGTCCTTTGCCTTGCAGAAACTTTGTAATTTTGTGAGGTCCCATTTGTCAATTCTTGATCTTAGTGCATAAGCTATTGGTGTTCTGTTCAGGAACTTTCCCCCTGTGCCTATGTCCTCCATATGGTCTATTTTGGAGAAGGTACCATGTGGAGCTGAGAAAAAGGTATATTCTTTAGCTTTAGGATGAAATGTTCTATAGTAATTATGACCTCCAGACATTTTTGAAATTATATTTATTTATTTTATTTATTTATTTTTTATATTCGAGAGGTTATCTTCTTTTGGGTTTGATGAGAGGAGGTTTCTATCTTGCTTCTTCCCGGGTGTAGTTTCCGTCCTTGTCTTGGTGTTTTCCCCCTATTATCCTTTGTAGGGCTGGATTTGTGGAAAGGTATCATGCAAATTTGGTTTTGTCATGGAATACCTTGATGTCTCCATCTATGGCGATTGAGAGTTTTGCTGGGTAAAGTAGTTTTGGCTGAAGTTTGTGTTCTCTTAGAGTTTGCATTATATCTGCCCAGGATCTTCTAGCTTTCATGGTCACAGGTCTGTGTTATTCTGATAGGTCTTCCTTTATATGTTACTTGGCCTTTTTCTCTTGCTGCCTTTAATATTCTTTCTTTGTTTAGTACATTTGGGGTTTTGATTATTGTGTGATGGGATGGATTTCTGTTCTGATCCAGTCTGTTTGGGGTTCTATATGCTTCTTGTATATTCATGGGCATCTCTCTCTTTAGGTTGGGAAAGTTTTCTTCCATAATTTTGTAGAAGATATTTGCTGGCCCTTTAACTTGTAAATCTTCACTATAGTCTATACCTATAATCCTTAGGTTTGGTCTTCTCATTGTGTCCTGGATTTCCTGGATGTTTTGGGTTACAGCCTTTTTGCATTTAGTATTTTCTTTGACTGTTGAATCAATGGTTCCTATGGTATCTTCGGTTTCTGATATTCTGTCTTCTATCTCTTGTATTCTATTGTTGATATTCGCATCTATGGCCCCTGATTTCTTCCCAAGGTTTTCTATCTCCAATGTTGTCTCCCTCTGTGATTTCTTAGTTGTTTCTACTTCTGTTTTTAGTACCTGGATGGATATGCTCAGATCTTTCGCTTGCTTGATTGTGTTTTCATGTATTTCTTTAATAGATTTTTGTGTTTCCTCTTTCATAGCTTCTACTTGTTGGCCCACGTTCTTCTGTATTTCTTTAAGTGATTTTTGTCTTTCTTCCTTATTGTCTTCTTCTTTTTGATCCATCTTCTCCTGCATTTCTTGAAGTGATTTTTGTATTTGCCTTGTAAGGGCTTCTAACTTTTCATCCATTTTCTCCTCTATTTCTTTACGAGATTTTTCTATGTGTTCAGCTACCAGCATCCTGACCAGTGATTTTATATCTAAGTCTTGTTTTTCTGGTGTTGAACCTTTCTCCTTTTTAAGAGAACCCTTACCTTGCCATTCAGTTGGCTTGTCAGTAATATTTCTAGAACAGGCTTCACAAGTTTATTTTTAAAATAATGAAAATGAGCACTGTTTCTAACTCTCAGAAGAAATCTGAAACATCTGGATAAGCGAACTTTTTATCAACAAAGGTACAAGTATTTCTTGAGCTCTTACTCCATCAAGGCTGTTCTGATGTCAAGAAAAGCAGAGCCGGTAGTTTCAAGCAGCCCCACAACATTCGTCCCCCAGGGACTGATAAGCACTTCATCTTCTACATTTTTGTGCTTCCTCCTTTCTTCTCCTACCCGGCTCTATCTACAGTCTGGTGGAATTGCTTTCCTTCATTCCTTTCCTAGCAGGACTAGAAGCAAAATCGTCTCTGTGACCTCCTGCCCCTTGCTAACAGGGCACTGTACATCTTCATTGTGATGACTCCTCTGATGGCTGTGCCCATTAATATTGGCAGTCAGTCTTGGTGCAGGGATTAGCCGCTTCTTCCTGAGTCATCCAAGCTTTCTGGGATGGCTAGCACAGTGGAGGGCATACCACTTCCTCTCTTTCATTCTAGCTGTTGATATTATAGTGTCTTATCAAGGAGTCTTTTTTTTCTACTACTTCCTCAGTCTATTGGGCTGACCTACGACTATGCCTTGCATGGCTTGGCTGGAGGCACGGGAAACCTTTCTCATGACTGACACGGACTGTATTCATTAGATGCAGGCTAACAACTGCACTGTGCAGCAGCTCTGCTGAGACCACTGAGACCTATGCAGGAGATCTTGTTGCCTGGACTTGAAGCAGAAAGAGCTGAAACTCTTCTCTCCAGCCAATGGAGGGAAGGGCACATGCACGCTCTTCCATAGCCTCTCTTCTCTGGAAGGGACACTTTCATCCAAGCAGTATTCCTCTGATCCTCCACTTTAAGCAAAGGAAGACAGAGTGCAACCCACTGGCCTTATTTAGGCAGATTTGTCTAATGTTGCTGTCACTTTTCTTCTTTCTTTGTGCTCGGCAATCTAGTATAAAGGGAAATCACTAAGAACTCAGTCATTTAATATGAAATGCAATCACTGACAAGTGGATATTAATGAACCCAGAAGCCCTAAATACTCAAGGCACAATTAGCAATTCAAATGATTCCCAAGAAGAAGAAAGGAGAGGACCCTGGGCCAGAAAAAATTGGATCCAGTTTCCTAGATCCAGAACAGAGAAATGGTGGGGGGGGGAATGATTGGGGAATAGTTGGGGGGAGAGGACTTATGGGACGTATGGTGGGGAGGGAACTGGGAAAGGGGAAAGCCTTTGGAATGTAAACAAAGAATATAGAAAATAAAAAATTAAAAAAAAAAACTTTTCATACCTTAATAACATTTCCGAATATTCTCAGATTACTTGAATCTGTAAGCCACATTGTCAGAAAGAAAATCTGCAAACGCCCTGGGATCAGAGTTCAGCTACTGTTACTTCCTTTCGTACACCCATGTTTGTCTTGTCCAGAGTAAGGCTTAACATACCAGTTCCCTCGAGACCACTCCTGGAACTCCAGGCTCATATTTCATAGTCCAGTTGGCAGCATTCATTTTTCAATTAGTTCAGCAAATATTTATTGACACTTATTATTTGCCAGTCATGATGTCCACAGTCCTAGAAAAAGATTGATTGTTTTATAGCAGTGGTAAAAAGTAACAACCAGACTGGAATTAAATTTGTTTGAGCAATCAATGATAGCTCACTTCAATGAACATGCCTCTGAGAGCCAATCAGTGGACACACAGAATCAGGCAAGTGCACCATGGATTGCTCTCTGATCTGTAGATACTGTGGGATCAACAAAAGGGCTATTGAAAGATTTTGAGAAGAGGGCTGCTTGAGATGAGAAGGATGCCTTGAAGTATGTTTCTGAATCTCGGATAACTGAAGGCTGAGTGTGCTTATGGTATGTCATTCCCTAAGGAGACATGAGCATGTGTTATATGATCATCATCCATGCCATAGCATACAGAGACATTATAAAACAAAAAAGTGTAGGCACATCGCAAGATGACCTATGTCTTGAGTGCTGCTTGTAATATTGTTAGATTTAAAGCTGGTATCTCCGAGAGTGAGCAGACCTGTGTGTGTGTGTCTTCTAGCTTACACAGTGGATATAAAGCAACTAGCAGTTTGTGCTAGGAGTTTCAGTGAGTCATCTCACAGCCAGAAAAGATAGTAGGAAATTATCAAGGGAGATAACTCCTATATAACAAAAATGGACTGTAGCTGGGTATGTTGGCTCATGCCTGTAGTTCCAGGTTTTGGGAGACAAAGAAGTGCTGAGAGTTTAAGGACAGCCTAGGCTATATAATCACTTCCAGACTGGTATTGGCATACAGGGTGAGGCCCTCTCTCAATACATGCAGACTTTCTAAAAAGAAAGAAAATTGACTTCAACTCTGATATAGCAGCATCTGTGTTGATGTTTGTGCCTTACTAAGTGCATTTGTGCCTTACTAGGACCATTTGTGCCTTACTAGGACCAAGTCCTGTGATACCTTTTATAAGTGATGAAAAGCCACTTGAGAAGATGGCAAGTATTGTTGTGGACACTTACTGCTGGAAGCTTTGGATTGAATTCCACCACCAGTGCATCCAACTGACACACTTTTACTTCTGCCATTCCACAATGCCAATAGCATGCTGTATTGACACTGTTCCTGAGTGGAGATTGGTTTTCTCAAACTGGGCATGGCAATCACCTTTGATCTAGTCAGTGTCATAGTTGTAGTAAAATTTTCTTGAAATGTACCACGGGACTTTGAGTAAAGTTCTTCCTGGAAACCATGTGACTTTCCATGTCAAGAATAACCTATCAAAAGGGGTTTGCCAAGGCAACATTACTAGGGACAGAGAAAATGACCTATGACAGAAGGAGTTGGTTCAGCACTCAGATGATTGTCCTAAATCATTCAGACCAATTCTGCAAATGCCAGCATGCTATGCTGGATTGTCATCTTCTAACATAGGTTGCAAATTGGATAAGCTGAAAGAAAAGACTGTTCATCCTTCAAGTAAGAAGCTGAAAGGTGGCTCTAAATTCTAGAAATCTGTTGATTTCTAACAATTTGAAATTATCTCAGAAAGTCCATATGCAAAAATCTTCTCTGACTTCTCTCTGGGTTGTTTTGCTATTTTTGGTAGGACAAATGATTACCTGAATGTCATGGAAGCCATAATAAAGAAAGCTGCTGGAGGCTTCAAAAAAGCACAGAAGCCAAGGTGAATATTATTTCTAACCTCCGAGCTCTAATCAGAAGCAAGGTATCACAACAGTTTCCCTCAATTGGCCATTTAATTCTCTAATTTCCATAGAAAAAAAGAAAAATTACATATCAAAGCCTTCAGAATGAAAGGAAAATGTTCTGTTCTCTCTTTCCCTCCCTCCCTCTCTCTCTCCCCCTCTCTCTCTTTCTTTGTGTGTGTGTGTGTGCATATGTGTGTGTGTGT
The DNA here is from genome assembly GCA_964023405.1 of Apodemus agrarius. Classification (NCBI taxonomy): domain Eukaryota; kingdom Metazoa; phylum Chordata; class Mammalia; order Rodentia; family Muridae; genus Apodemus; species Apodemus agrarius. Next base: position 89,724,689 of record OZ030007.1, on the reverse strand, counting down.
GCGTGAATACCTTTTAAAATAAGCATGTTTCAAAAAATAACACCATCTAAAATCTGTCACAGAATTTTGATACTCATTATTTAAAAGCTTAATGAAAAAGTAAAAACTCCTTGTTGGCTTAAGCCTTATAGTTACTATTGCTACAGTTGCTATAACAAAATACTGCAATCTAGAAAAATTATCCTATAAATATTTTCTCATCTGGAGACTGGAAATAAGACATCAAAGTGACACTATATCTGTTCTCTTCTAAAGTGCCTATCCTCAGCCAACAGGAACTGACTTGTCCCTGTTTCTTCACCAAATAATACACTGGAGAGAAGCATGACTTGAGTCACTATGTATGTGCCAATCCCTTCTTCTGGTGAGGACTTCGGACACTGGATTAGGACCTGACTTGCACTTATGACTTGATTGTAGAAATGGATGTTAGGACTTCAACGTATAGGGTGTGGAGAGATTCAGTTTAGCCTATAATCTGAAATGTACATCCAACAGTAAGAGTAAAAGGAATATCCCCAGGATGATGATACTGTTAGCAAGATACAACCTATAGCAGTCAGACTTTCACAGGAATTGTCTTTCCTAAAAGGTCTTCTTTCCCAAGGTCATGTCCATTTCTCAGAGTAATTCACATCCACAAACAGAACAATGTGATACTCCAAAGGTTACCACTGAAGGATGTCCCAGTAGGAAACTCAGGCTTCTATTGCAAATATATAACATCCCAAACCCTGCCTCTCCCTAGCCCTGTTTCACTCTCTCATCATTTAAAGTTCAAGAACAGTCCCTAGTGTATTTCCCAAACACTAATCTCCATCTCTAAGATGATTGGTTCCTAGGGGACCCAGTCCATGACTCTTCTGAAGTAGATTATGATTATATTGGAAAAAGTAAACAGAACTAAATCTGATTAGACTGTTATACTATTTATCAGTTCACAGGAAATGGTATTCCCACAAGGTTACAAAACTGGAATGGAGTGTTTCCATTTCCTTTGAACAATAGTACTTTGCATAAATAGTTTATCATAGGTCAGAAATTTGAGTCCCTTATGGGCTATTTGCATGAGGTTAGCACATTTAGCTACTCTCTAAGAGATCATGTCTATTTAAGCTGTCATGAAGTATGGAGTTGTTAGCTCTTGATAAATTATCCCCAGGGTTCAAGTGAGATGAGCATATGGTGTTTAATAGAACATGAACTAAACAAGAAAACTGCTCGGGACGCAACAACCTTGCCTATCTGGAAAGGCAGATGTGGTCACGTTTTCCTGCCTTCAATTTTGGTAGAAGTATATAGTGTGAACACTCCACACATCAATGAGATTGCCCTTGCGCTCTTATTGAGAACCTACTTCTAAGCATGAAAGACAAAACGTTTCCTACAAGTGATACTGAAGACTCAGCATTACCAGACATGTGGGCTGAGGGAATCTAATCAGCAACCAGTTCTTGAAGTACAGGCTGTGCTCCAGAATCTGTCCCCACTGCCAGTTAGTGTGCAGATTATGAACCTGCACTTCCTCTATTTAATCAAGAAATGACGGTACTTTGTCTTGGTTTCATGCTTTCTGTTATTTTGAATAAATCCAAGTCATAATCTGGCAGGTAGCCTGTCATGTAGCTTGTTATGCTAATAGAACACTTTCTAAGCCTACACCCACCTAAATCCATATAAACATCCACACATTCATACAAAATGGAAAATGGAAAAGAAAGAAAACATCTTCCGAACAAAATTCCATCAACATCAGAGTCATGTACAAACTTCCCAATGAAGTGATCCTTCACTTGATTTCACATAAAAGGATTTTAATCACTGTGATGAGATGGTTCCTCCTTGAAGTTATACATCATTATTAAAGGACAGATGCAGTGTAGAGGACAGATGGTGTCATTAACAAGTCTTCTCTTCAGATTTCCAGAACTAGTTATACCAAGCATTACGCACAGAGACTGTGCAGTAGTGTGTGTGCTTGCCTGTCTCATGGATGTCAATCATCTCAGGACCACCGATCCTCAAGCCATCTTTCAGTGAAAGAGAAGATTCATGTTGTTGCTTCGTCATTTTCATTCTCTATTCACTCTTAGATGATTAATCTCAAAAAAATGGTCCCTATCATTTTCAGAGTTATGACTATAACTAACTAACTATATATACATACATATATATATATATGTATATATATATATATACATATATATATATATAAAACCCAGTGAAGTGTTCTGATGTCAAATTTCTATAAAATCTTTCTTTTCACAGGCTCTCTTTTCCCATCCATATTATAACGTGATGGTAACAAGTCATTTATGACCAGCAATCTCAATTAAGCTGGACCCCTGAGATCTCTCAGAGACTGGACCACCAACCAGGCAACACACACCAGCTGATATGAGGCCCCCAACACATATACACCAGAGGACTGCCAATAAGAGAAGATGTGCCTAACCCTCAAGAGACTGGAGGCCCCAGGGAGTGGGGAGGTCTGGTGGGGTGGGGATGGGGATGTAGGGACATCCTTGTAGAAACTGGGGATGTGGGGGGTGATGGGATGTGGAAGAGTCAAAGGGTAGACTGGGAGGGGAATAAAATTTTGAATGTAAAAATAAGATTAAATAAAATTAGAAAAATAAAACAAAACAAAAAAAACCCATGCCATTTATGAAGCAGTCTGTGCACTATGAATGGAATAGCTCTACGTATTATATACTCCTTCAAAAGGAAAATGCAACTTTCACAGCAAACAATCTCTAACATGAAAATCTACTCTAAACTCAAGTTTTTAATAATCTATCTGAAGTGTAAAAGTACATATATATTCAAAAGTAAATAAACACATGTTCTAATATCTACATATTTTTTAATTTCTGAAATAGCTTTGAAAACTAAGAATCAGTCCGATGTTTAAGGAATATTGTGTGTTCTAGGTCTTTGACATGATGGGTAATCCACGGTGTTATGTATTAGATGTGGACTAGATGATTAGATGTCAGGAAATCAGAATATGATAACCTCAGTTGAGTTTTTAATGGCTTTTGCCCATGATATTTTTTGTGGATTTTTTTCTCCAGCAGAAAGTTTCAATTTCTCTAAATCAAAGTTTCCTTTCCCTCATATGTGGTGAGTCTTTCTGTGCCTGCCGTACCACAATGAGTGAAGTAGGCTGGGCACTTACTTTTATCCCAGTTAGTCATCAATTACTCAGGCATGAAGGCAAGGGACCCTATTACAGCTACTTCCATGCTCAAGAACCAAAGCAAAAAAGTCTGACTGCAATTGTTTGTTTGTGGACAGAAGCAGAGACTCAATCTTTACCATAGACAGAGTGCATGAGTACATGTAGACTAGTGTGGTGGTTTGAATAGGTATGGCCTCCATATAGTAGTGTTTTGTACGCTTGGCCCATGAGGAGTGGCGCTATTAGGAAGTGTGGTCTTCTTGGAATAGGTATGGCCTTGTTGGAGTGGGTGTGGCCTTGTTAGGGTAGGTGTGGCTTTGTTGGAGGAAGTGCGTTACTGTGGGGGATGGGCTTTAAGGTCTTCTATGCTCAAGCTCCACCGAGCATGGCAAGGCACTCTCCTTTTTCTGCCTTTGGATTTAGATGAAGAACTCTTGGCTCCTCCAGCACCTGTACATTGCCATGCTTCCCACAGGGATGGACTAAATCTCTGAAACAGAAAGCCAGCCCCAATTAAAGGTTTGCCTTTATAAGAGATGCCTTGGTCATGGTGTCTCTGCCTAGGGATGGAAACCCTGTCTAAGACAACTGGTAAACGGGGGAGGGGGGGCCGGGGCGCGACTAGAGAAATAATCAGATATGGCACCCTAAAACCAAGCTAATACCAAACACTTTTAAATATAATGGTACTTGCCCCCCAAGTGTTCCTCATCATGTATTTGTGAATGCTTGCAGATAATCACTGACTTTCTTTTGCCCTGCATTTTTCCCCTGTCTTTTAGTTCTTTCACTGATAGGGAAAAGGAACCAACCAAGCCTTGCCGGCATCAGTTAGTATTCGCCATCAAATTGACATGTGAAAGGCAAGCCTCTTTGCACACCTGTGAGGGTTTGTCTAGATTAAAGTGAGCCTCTGAGAATGTCTCTTGTGAGGGATCATCTTGATGCTGTGAGATGCGATGAGAATACCCATCTTAATTGTGGGCAAGATCATTGACTCACTGGTCAAGGCATCCCAGACGTGGAGAGCAAGCTGAGTGTGTGTGTATTCATCCAATCCTCTCTTGTTCTGTCTGGGAACATAACTGCTTCAAGCTCCTGTCTGAGATTTTTCTGCAGCGATGGACTGTAACCCGAAATGCTAAGTATATAAGCCCTTTCTCTCTTAAAGTTTTTTTTTTCTTTCAGTGTTTTTCATCACAGCAGCAGGAAGAAAAATTAAAGCAGATCTGTTGAACTTGCATTCCCCACTTCAAATTCCATCTAGGAAAACAGCAAAAGGGATCTTAGTCACTAGGGAAAATAAGTGCCTCAGATCTTCAGTGAGTCTATAAGGATAGTTCCTATGGTGAAGCAGGCCAATTTAAACTATGCTGCTGAACTTAAAACAGTTGGTGCTGCCAGCTACTGTGAGCAAAGGCTGCACTGGTCTTGTCCTGCAGCTGTAAGGCAATCAGGTCAACCCCATAGGTAGGGCCATGCCTTTGGTCTAAGTGGTGCCCAGGTTCCGTAGCAACTCCAGATGCCATAGTCTCAGGATTTACACCAAACAAGTTAGTGGCTTTGCAGTGTACATTGGTGTGTTTTTTTGTTTGTTTGTTTGTTTTCTGATTAAAAAGATACAATTTTTTTACTTCCTCATTGGCTTAAAGTTTACAGTAGCTCTCTTAAACAGCTGCCAATTTGCAGGGCAATAACTAGGAACACGTTGTATTTTCTATGATCCACTCAGACATTTTTATAATAACCAGGTTTCCAGATCTTTCCTCAATGGTTGGATAATATACACCATAGCCAACAGATGTGTCTTATAGACAGCCTACAGAATGACTGCTCTTAAGAACAGTGAGGAAAATGTTAACTGGATTGGGGTACAGCCCCACAGAAGAGGGTTTGCTGTGGAATCTCACTGACAGCTTCAGTTTACCATGTCTGATAAAAAGAGTATGAAGAGGTATGCAACATATGCTCAATTAAAATTAAAGTTTTCAAAAATGAAGCCTCAAGAAAGATAATAGCCCATTGTTGTGTTTATTTAAACTTTTTCTGCCTGGAGATAACTTAAAATCCACACAAAATAGTAGCATCCTAATGATTACATTAAGAAAAAGAATTATTAGAATACCAAAATTATGAAGCAAACTTGAATATTATGAAGAAAAGGAGGATACCCATACCTTAGAACATATATAGATATAAATATAAGTAGATATGTATATAGTGTTTGGTGTTATAACAATACCATGAGAGATATCTTAGTGCCGTCTATAAAGAAAACCCCATGGTGTTATAAACTCATATTTATAGTGTGACATCAACCACGCAGAAACAAAGTTCACAAGATTTAACAACTTGTTAAAGCAGGTGTTGTTCTCTGGGGAGTGAAACTATCCATGTGTAAAACGTGATTTTTCCCCCCTAGGAAAAACAAGCCTGAAAACACTGCTTCAATCTATTAGGAAGACTGATGAGTTGCTGAAACTTTGTTTTATAAACTAAGAGCAAAATACGGAAAAGGTTTAAAAGGCAGAGTCATTTTTGTTGGAAAAAATACATTTAAAATTTTTGACACAAAAAATTAAAACAGCAATGTCATTTTCTTCAAAAGATGACGATCTGAAGCAAAGGAACGCAACTACGGAGCTACTGATGTGGGGACTCGATCGCAGCAGCCCTTCCCTCTCCCTTAACCTGTCCCTCAACCTGTACAAGCCTGGGAAGTCTTACATCAAATATTTTTCAGGAAAGTATGCTAAGAATTTAAACTTCTCGTCTCTTATGTTAGCTCACCAAATTCCCTTTGCCATTTTCAAAGAGGGCCAGTGAGTCCTCTTAGTAAACTGTTTAGGGAATACAAATACCTCCTCCCTTAAGTGAGCCTCCAATGAGAATAGATCTCTCCTCGTGGCTTTTCAGTCATAATTTAACTAAAGAGAAACTCATTATCCAAACAGAGCTTAAATTTATCTCCCTGTTTAGATTTATTCTCTGCATTAGAATGCATTCATAAATCTAACTAGAGGTCTCACCCCTAAATAATGCTTACTTTAAGCTGAGGACTGTCCACACAATATCAGAAAACCTTGTGCCTTATATTTAGATAAACTATCACAAAGCTAATTTACATAAATTTAAAATACATTTAAATAAGAGGTTATGGACTGAATTAGTAAAACAAGTCTTGCATCAGTGCTCTCGTATCGGCATAAGTAACACACTGGCTAGCATTTGGTGTTATTAATAGTAAAACTGACATCAACAAATACTATCTGCATGTACCAGATGTTCAAATAAGCTTATCTCGGGCTCCTGCCATACAGTTTAGGATGCTCAATATCAATTATTACAGCAAAGTGACAATTCTAGGAAATGAAAGGAAGAGTGATTCTGTCCTGGGCCCAATAAACTTATAGCACACCTCACTAAGAAGGATTGCTGTACACTCTCTGATATTTGTCGTCGAGGAAGAATTAAGCTTTGAGCTGGAGATAATGCAAATGCTTGTCACCCTGCCAAGCACTGAAACATTTACATACCAGGCAATGGTGTCTAATTGAAGTATTCCTGTTGATCTGCCTGATGACTGTACTTTGACAAGGAAAGCATTAGCCTAACCTAGCAGTGTCCAAAAGAAAATCAAACTCAAAAGATAAGTTAAACTTAAACTTTTTACTTTATTACTTAGAGATACTGACTTCAGGGAAAAGAAATTAGCCAAGCCATGTGATATAAAGCATTCCAAGGCCAGAGTTAATGTTAAATATTTTAACAAATACTAACAGCAAATTTATCACTTCTATAAATTCTAATGGTCTTTACAAAAAATTTAATTTTATTAGCATATACTGATATATTTAATTTTGCTGTATCATAATGTATAAAGTTCAAATCTCAAGTGTCTAAGGTATTAGAATAAAAATTGTACTGAGTTAAACAAGTCAATTTAAAAGTGTAAATTAGTAGTAATAAAATTTGCTAAGTTATTCATGTTTTAAAAGCAATTCATTTCCTGTACATATAATAACCAATGTAATTTATTCTTCATAAATGTAAAGACTCATGTAGCTCAAATGTTTCACAATTTTTCTCAAGAATACTGTATATTAGTTATGCCGCAGTCATTAATTATTTGATATACACGAACTTTAACCATTTACTGTTTTTAAATGTTTCACTTATGTTTCTAAAGAATATTTATGTTTTTTATTTTGTAGAGGTCCACGGAGTTAATCTCAAAGTATTTGGGGGTTTGATTATGATTTCTAGTTTGGGGTTTTCATGTAGTTGAGCATTCAGTGAGAAGTCTAGATGAGATATTTTGTTCTGGTTTGTTTCACTCAAATAAATGGAATTGACATAGTAATTAGCAAAAGCAGCATCATTAGTATAAGCTACCATTTGCAGGGCAAGGAAGCCTTGTGTCTTCCAGGGACATCGTTACACCTTAACCAAGCACTAGTCTTATCTTCCTGTGAAACAGCCTTGACATTCCACCATATATCAAAGGGCAAATTAATAGTGAGCTCACAGTAAGTTACTCAGGATGACTGCATCTCCAAATGTTCAATTAATCTCAATATTTTTTTCTGATCCAAATGCATATAATCTTGATTCTTGAATAGAAAAAAAAATTGCTCACACCTCATAGAGGCTCATTTGAAACTAGAAATTTCCAGACCAATAGACTGATCAAGAGAAAGTATGAAGGCAAGAGTCACAGAACATGACGAGGAAGGGAACTGTGTATCATCTGTGTCAATTCACTGTGGAATGGGTTTCTGAAGGTTTACCTGTGATCAAAATGAGGAATGGTTGGTTCAAATATAAACTAAGTTAGAATGCGAAAATTCTCTGCTTGTTTAGAGTTGGATAGGCAGTAGCTTCATATAACTCAAGTGCACAGACTCTAGCATCCATCTAGGTGTACATTTCCGCTCAGCTACTCATTACATTGTTTTAATCTAAAGACTTCATTCATCTCTTTGATCATCTCTTGTAACTGCAGCTGCTAGAACAGGCAAGCTGTGGGTGCTGTCCTAGGTTCTGGAAGTATTGCAATGAGACAAGGCTCACGTTGCCAACCTCTTCAAGCCTGAACTTTAGTAGAGTAAAGCTACTGCATTGAGAAATGGAAAATAAGCCAGTGTCTCCCTGGAGGTTGCTGTGAGGATTGATAGCCATTGTATTTTAATATGAGTATGTAGAATCTCATAACAATGGCTTATCAGACTCAGATCCCTAGATTGTGCCAGTCCACACCAGAATAACTAACCATATGCCTTCCCAAACCAGAAAAAAATTAACATAACCCCTAATAAGTAGAGGGTGGTTCTGGCCTCCCCCTGGCCTGAGCAGCAACACAATTGGTAGAGGTCTCAAGTCATGCTGAAGGCAGGAGGCAAAGGCAGATCAGCAAGCTTGAAGAGAGAGTAGCAACCTAACCAAACCCAGGCCAGAATTAAGTGCCAAGTGACACATATCTCTAGAGTGCAGGCTCTGACCCTCCTTGCCTCCAGTAGTTATAAAATATACACAAAGAATTTGACCTCAGAGAATAACACAAAATCTTTCCCACTCATATGTACAAACAATACTATTGCCTAGTTGGGAAATGCGATCTAACCTTGGCTTGTTAGAGGCAATCACAAAACCCAGTGGGAATTGCCCTGGTTAGTTTCTCATCATACTTCTGATCACATCAAGGGGCACCTTTTGACATCTGAGCACAGACAGTGACCCATTGTAGTGACCTATAGCAAAGGTCTGTTCATCATGTTTGCTATGAGCTGGTTGGAATAAATACAGAAGGCATGTCATATCATTAATAACACACACACACACACACACACATACACACCACACACACACACACACACACACACACACACACACACACACAGCCATTCCTCAATCTACAGGGATCAATAAAAGGTCACAAATTTGAAATAAGAAGTGAAGTGGGAAGGATTGTAAATTAAAATCCCTGAAAAAAGCTGGGTCTAGTGGTAAACAAAGAAAAAAATTCATGGAAAGAGTCTGCAACTTTGCAAAATCAGAGGTAATAACTTTATCTTGGGCTAGTTTTAGCCTTCTGGAAAAGCCACATCTTACCTTACTCTGAATCTGAACTAATACCTCATGAGAAATAAAAACCTCTTAAAAGCAATTAACTTAGAACGAAGTAGAACATTGGCTTCCACCATGCCAAGAGCTATGCATATCGTCAGACAGCATCTTGAGCGTATAAAATAACCTCTCCCATCAAGTAGTACCCACCTACCTCTCTGGTGTACCTACCAATGTATGCTAAAGTTGCTTTAATTTATGACTGACTTTCTTTGTTCTGTAAAACTATAAAAAATCTGTGAAACTGTTCCCACACTGGAACATGGAATTTGGGATGACCTAAATCAGTGTTCTCGGGTCATTGTTGCACACTTAGCCCCTTTAAGATAAGAGCTATATTTTTTTTATGTCAACAGTTAAGCAGTGTATGAAACTACCAAAAGAAACAAATGAAGTTCCAATAACAAGCCATAAAGGAGTAAAATTAACTACTGTTTTTGAAAGCATAATGAAACCAACTATGAAGTATGAAGGAAGAATCCTAAAAACAGAAGGTTTTAAAATGTCATATTTAAGGAACACAGTACAGCTAAGAGATGGTTCCTCAGAACGTCAAGAGAAAATGGGAAGATGCAGACAAAATGACAGTGATAGGGAAACTGAGGCAGGCAAACATAGGAGTAGCTAAGCAACTGGAATTCCACTTGGCCTGAACCTGTGCACATCCTTCTCCAAACAATGTACCTAGCAACCTAGATTTTCAGCTCCAGGGAGCTGTTCCTACCTTACCAATCCCATGCTGATTCCCCCTCTGTGATCACTTTTCCATTCAAACATGTTCTAGACCATTTCTGTAAGACAGGGTCCAAGTTATTTTTACATGAACTGACTAATAGTTAATATAGACAGCTCCAGAAATGTGTGCCAACCATAACGCTGAGGTGGAGATCAAGCACTGTGCAGTAATTGGGCAAAGCTACCTGAACTTTACTGTGTAAGTCTTCTCCTAGAAGTCAATAGGCTTGAGTAAACCCTACAGTTTCAAAATATTCACATCAAGGTTCCCCAGTGCAATCATTGCCTGCTTTGGAGATATATTCTTGGTGCTTCATTTATATGATGCTTAACTTTGGTGTCAACTTGATTGGACTAATAAAGACTCAGGAGATAATAATGAGTGTGTGTTTTGTTGAGTATTTTGAAATACTGAATTAATGAGAGTGTTTTGAAAGAGAATTACATCTAATTGATCACTTGTCCATTCATGGGTTCATAATTTAAATAGATTATAGAGAGTAGAACTGTAGATGGTGGGGACTGTTCTGCCCAATGGCATGGGACCACATTACTATGAACTTATTCCTCAGAGACTCTTAGCCAAAATAAATCCTTTTTAGTTTTTAAGGGAGTTATTATGTAGCATGGCACAAATGTCACAGAATCTTCTTTGGGCTATGACATTACTAACCTCACTTTCTAAATATGAAAAGGAGGAAATTTAGAGAGGTACATTTCATCTTTAATCCAGGTATGACACTTCTAGTCCTTTTCCTCAGAAAACAGTCATCAATGTTCCATTTAACACAAGGGCAAAAGGACAAATTACTTTGGTGTTTATTAACAGAAGTCAATGTGTTGACTTCTGAGATGAATATCATACATCATAATTTAAGACAAACTTCTAAAAGAAATTGAGGAATTTTTAATTGTCAGAGATCCTTAATAAATATTTTTTCTTTGCATTTTTTGTTATTGTTCGTCTTATTTTTAAGATTATAATATAATTTCATCATTTTCTCCATCTCATTCCTCCCTCTGTTATACCTCTTCTTTTTTTTTTTTAACTTGGGTTTTTTTTTAATTTTTTTTTATTTCTATATTCTATGTTTACATTCCAAAGGCTTTCCCCTTTCCCAGTTCCCACCCACCATAGTTCCCATAGTTCCTCTCCCCCCCTCAACTGTTCCCCAATCATTCCCCCTCCCCCCTCGGTTTCTTTACTAAACTGGATGCAATCTTTACAGGCCCAGGGTCCTCTCATTTCTTCTTCTTGGGAATCATTTGACTTGCTATTTGTGTCTTGAGTATTTAGGGCTTCTGGGCTCATTAATATCCACTTATCAGTGATTGCATTTCATGTGCATTCTTTTGTGATCGGGTTAACTCACTCAGGATGATATTTTCCAGGTCTAACCATTTACCTACAAATTGCATGAATTCATTATTTTTAATTGCTGAGTAGTATTCCATTGTATAAATATACCACATTTTCTGTATCCATTCCTCCTTTGAGGGATATTTGGGCTCCTTCCAATTTCTGGCTATTATAAACAAGGCTGCTATAAACATAGTGGAGCATGTGTGCTTATTGCATGCAGGGGAATCCTCTGGGTATATGCCCAGGAGTGGTATGCCAGGGTCCTCTGGAAGTGACATGCCCAATTTTCTGAGGAACCGCCAAACTGATTTCCAGAGCGGTTTTACCATTTTGCAATCCCACCAACAGTGGAGGAGTGTTCCTCTTTATCCACATCCTCGCCAGCACTTGTTGTCTCTTGAGTTTTTAATCTTAGCCATTCTGACTGGTGTGAGGTGGAATCTCAGGGTTGTTTTGATTTGCATTTCCCTGATGACTAATGATGTTGAACATCTCTTAAGGTGTTTCTCGGCCATCCGAATTTCTTCTGGTGAAAATTCTTTGTTTAGCTCTGTGCACCATTTTTTGATAGGGTTGTTTGGTTCTTTGGGGTCTAACTTCTTGAGTTCTTTGTATATATTGGATATTAGCCCTCTGTCGGATGTGGAGTTGGTGAAGATCTTTTCCCACTTTGTTGGTTGCCGTTTTGTCCTTCTGACAGTGTCCTTTGCTTTGCAGAAACTTTGTAATTTTATGAGGTCCCATTTGTCGATTCTTGATCTTAGAGCACAAGCTATTGGTGTTCCGTTCAGGAACTTTTCCCCTGTGCCCAAGTCCTCCAGGGTCTTCCCAAGTTTCTTTTCTAATAGTTTCAGTGTGTCTGGTTTTATGTGGAGGTCCTTGATCCACTTGGAGTTGATCTTAGTGCAAAGAGATAAGAGTGGGTCAATTCGCATTCTTCTGCATGTTGACTTCCAGTTGAACCAGCACCATTTGTTGAAAAGGCTATCTTTATTCCACCGGATGGTTGTGGCTCCTTTATCAAAGATCAAGTGACCATAAGTCTGTGGGTTAACCTCTGGGTCTTCAATCCTGTTCCATTGATCTGCTTGCCTGTTGCTATACCAATACCATGCAGTTTTTAACACAATAGCTCTGTAGTACTGCTTGAGGTCAGGGATATTGATTCGCCCAGAAGTCCTTTTATTGTTGAGAATAGTTTTAGCTATCCTGGGTTTTTTGTTGCTCCAGATGAATTTGAGAATTGCTCTTTCTAGATCTATGAAGAATTGAGTTGGGATTTTGATGGGGATCGCATTGAATCTGTAGATTGCTTTTGGCAAGATGGCCATTTTTACTATATTGATCCTGCCAATCCAGGAGCAAGAAATATTTTTCCATCTTCTGAGGTCTTCTTCGATTTCTTTCTTCAAGGATTTGAAGTTCCTGTTGTACAGATCTTTCGCTTGTTTGGTTAGAGTTACGCCAAGATATTTTATGTTGTTTGTGGCTATTGTGAAGGGTGTTATTTCCCTAATTTCTTTCTCTGCCTGCTTGTCCTTTGAGTACAAGAAGGCCACTGACTTGCTTGAGTTAATTTTATAACCTGCCACTTTGCTGAAGTTGTTTATCAGCTGTAGAAGTTCTCTGGTGGAGTTTTTTGGGTCGCTTAGGTAAACTATCATATTGTCTGCAAATAATGATAGTTTCACTTCTTCCTTTCCAATTTGTATCCCTTTGACTTCCTTATGTTGTCTAATTGCTCTGGCTAGAACTTCAAGTACTATATTGAAAAGATATGGAGAGAGAGGGCAGCCTTGTCTAGTCCCTGATTTTAGTGGGAATGCTTCAAGTTTCTCTCCATTTATTTTGATGTTGGCTACTGGTTTGCTGTAGATTGCTTTTACTATTTTTAGGTATGGGCCTTGAATTCCTGCTCTTTCCAAGACTTTTAGCATGAAAGGATGCTGAATTTTGTCGAATGCTTTTTCAGCATCTAATGAGATGACCATGTGGTTTTTTTCTTTCAGTTTGTTTATGTAGTGGATTACATTGATGGATTTCCGTATATTGAACCATCCCTGCATCCCTGGGATGAAGCCTACTTGATCATGGTGGATGATCGTTTTGATGTGCTCTTGGATTCGGTTAGCAAGAATTTTATTTAGTATTTTTGCATCTATATTCATAAGAGAAATTGGCCTGTAGTTCTCTTTCTTTGTTGGATCTTTTTGTGGTTTAGGTATTAGCGTAATTGTGGCTTCGAAGAATGAGTTGGGCAGTGTCCCTTCTGTCTCTATTTTGTGGAATAGTTTGAAGAGTATTGATGTTAAGTCTTCTTTGAAGGTCTGGTAGAATTCTGCACTAAAACCATCTGGTCCCGTACGTTTTTTGGTTGGGAGGCTTTCTATAACCCCTTCTATTCCTTTAGGGGTTATGGGACTATTTAGCTGATCTACTTGATGCTGATTTAATTTTGGTATTTGATATCTGTCTAGGAAATTGTCCATTTCCTCCAGATTCTCCAGTTGTTTTGAGTATAGACCTTTGTAGTAGGATCTAATGATCTTTTCAATTTCCTCAGTTTCTGTTGTTATGTCTCCCTTTTCATTTCTAATTTTGTTAATTTGTATACTGTCTCTGTGTCCTTTGGTTAGTCTGGCTAAGGGTTTATCTATCTTGTTGATTTTCTCATAGAACCAGCTCCTGGTCTTGTTGATTCTTTGTATGGTTCTCTTTGTTTCTATTTGATTGATTTCAGCCCTGAGTTTGATGATTTCTTGTCTTCTACTCCTCCTTGGTGAATTAACTTCTTTTTCTTCCAGGGCTTTAAGGTGTGCCATTAAGCTGCTAGTATATGCTCTCTCCAGTTTCTTTTGGATGCACTTAGAGCTATGAGTTTTCCTCTTAGCACTGCTTTCATTGTGTCCCATAGATTTGGGTAGGTTGTACCTTCATTTTCATTGAATTCTAAAAAGTCTTTGATTTCTTTTTTTATTTCTTCCTTGACCAAGGTGTCATTGAGTAGAGTATTGTTCAGTTTCCATGTGTATGTGGGCTTTCTGTTGTTTTTGTTGTTATTGAAGACCACTCTTACTCCATGGTGATCTGATAGGAGGCATGGGATTAGCTCGATCTTCTTGTATTTGTTGACATCTGTCTTGTGACCAATTATATGGTCTATTTTGGAGAAGGTACCATGTGGAGCTGAGAAAAAGGTATATTCTTTAGCTTTAGGATGAAATGTTCTATATATATCTGTTAAATCCAATTGGTCCAGAGTTTCAATTAGTTTCACTGTGTCCCTGTTTAGTTTCTGCTTTCCTGATCGGTCCATTGAGGAGAGTGGAGTGTTGAAGTCACCCACAATTATTGTGTTAGGTGTAATGTGTGCTTTAAGCTTTAGTAAGGTTTCTTTTACGAATGAGGGTGCCCTTGCATTTGGAGCATAGATGTTCAGTATTGATAGCTCTTCTTGGTGGATTTTCCCTTTGGCCAGCAAGAAGTGACCTTCTGAGTCTCTTTTGATGATTTTAGGTTGGAAGTCAATTTTATCTGATATTAGAATGGCTACTCCAGCTTGTTTCCTGAGACCATTTGCTTGTAAAATTGTCTTCCAGTCTTTTACTCTAAGGCAGTGTTTGTCTTTGACACTGAGATGTGTTTCCTGTATGCAGCAAAATGTAGGGTCCTGTTTCCATATCCAGTCTGTTAATCTATGTCTTTTTATTGGGGAATTGAGTCCATTGATGTTAAGAGATATTAAGGAATAGTAATTATTACCTCCAGACATTTTTGAAATTATATTTATTTATTTTATTTATTATTTATATTCGAGAGGTTACCTTCTTTTGGGTTTGATGAGAGGAGGTTTCTATCTTGCTTCTTCCCGGGTGTAGTTTCCATCCTTGTCTTGGTGTTTTCCCCCTATTATCCTTTGTAGGGCTGGATTTGTGGAAAGATATCGTGCAAATTTTGTTTTGTCATGGAATACCTTGATGTCTCCATCTATGGTGATTGAGAGTTTTGCTGGGTAAAGTAGTTTTGGCTGAAGTTTGTGTTCTCTTAGAGTTTGCATTATATCTGCCCAGGATCTTCTAGCTTTCATGGTCTCAGGTGAGAAGTCTGGTGTTATTCTGATGGGTCTTCCTTTATAAGTTACTTGGCCTTTTTCTCTTGCTGCCTTTAATATTTTTTCTTTGTTTAGTACATTTGGAGTTTTGATTATTATGTGACGGGATGTATTTCTGTTCTGATCCAGTCTGTTTGGGGTTCTGTATGCTTCTTGTATATTCATGGGCATCTCTCTCTTTAGGTTGGGGAAGTTTTCTTCCATAATTTTGTAGAAGATATTTGCTGGCCCTTTAACTTGTACATCTTCATTCTCGTCTATACCTATAATCCTTAGGTTTGGTCTTCTCATTGTGTCCTGGATTTCCTGGATGTTTTGGGTTACAGCCTTTTTGCATTTAGTATTTTCTTTGACTGTTGAATCAATGGTTCCTATGGTATCTTCGGCTTCTGATATTCTGTCTTCTATCTCTTGTATTCTATTGTTGATATTTGCATCTATGGCTCCTGATTTCTTCCCAAGGTTTTCTATCTCCAATGTTGTCTCTCTCTGCGATTTCTTAGTTGTTTCTATTTCTGTTTTTAGTACCTGGATGGATGTGCTCAGATCTTTCGCTTACTTGATTGTGTTTTCATGTATTTCTTTAATAGATTTTTGTGTTTCCTCTTTCATAGCTTCAATTGTTGGCCCACTTTCTTCTGTATTTCTTTAAATGATTTTTGTCTTTCCTCCTTATTGTCTTCTTCTTTTTGATCCATCTTCTCCTGCATTTCTTGAAGTGATTTTTGTATTTGCCTTGTAAAGGCTTCTAACTTTTGATCCATTTTCTCTTCTATTTCTTTACGAGATTTTTCTATGTGTTCAGCTACCAGCATCCTGACCAGTGATTTTATATCCAAGTCTTGTTTTTCTGGTGTTTTGGGGTATCCAGGGCTTCCTGTTGTTGGCGAACTGGGTTCAGATGCTGTCATGTTGCCTTGATTTCTGTTAGTGGCATTCCTTCATTTACCTTTTGCCATCTGGTTATTTCTGGTGTTAGTTGACCTTGTTGTCACTGGCTGGTGTTTGAATCTCCTGTGAGGCTGGGCTTACCTGTTGTTTCTCTACTGGTGGTTATGCGTGATTGCTGCTCAACAGGATCATGAGCTGGCTGCCACCCGCTGACTTTGTGCAAGGCCTGAGGTCTCCGGGAAGTGTGGGGGAGTGCAGCAGAGCCTCGGCAGGCGCTGCTGGGCCTGCCTAGTAGCTAGAGCCTAGCAGATCCCCCCATGTGGTAGCCCCTGATGGAATCTGTCTACCTGTGCCTTTCCAGCTGTGTTCTGGTTGCAGTATGGAGGCCTGCCGCTATAGCTGGTCCGGGCTCCTGGGGAGCTGGGTGGTTCCGGCTGCCTCGGTGCACGGCCTAAGCTCGCAGGGACGTGCTGCATAGCCTAGGCGCCTGGGCCCGCCTGTGGGCAAGAGCTTAGCAGCTCTCCCTGCTCTAGCCCCAGACGGAGTCTCTACCTGCACCTTTCCAGCTGTGTCCTGGTTGCAATATGGAGGCCTGCTGTTATAGCTGGTCCTCACTCTTCTTAATAAACAAGAATTGTTGCTTATCCTGGTTCCGTGGACAAGGTCTGTGCACCTTGCAAGCTGGCTAGGTCTGGCTGACCTGCTACTGGCTGGATGGGAAGCTGCAAACAAGATGGCGCTGCCTGCAGGGGGTTCGGGGTCTGGCCTGCGAGCGCAGAGCGCAGGCACGGCAGCTGTACTCCAAACCGCTAGTCTGTGCGCAGTTCCTGCCCCAGACCTGAGTCCCCGGAGGTCTTAAACTCGGGCTGTCTCTGGTACCTGGTTCCGCCGGCAGGGTCTCAGCACCTGGCAAGCTGGCTAGGTCTGGCTGACCTCGTTATACCTCTTCTTGATCAAAGTCCTGGCCACTTTTTTCAGTAATTGTTGTTACAGGTGAATGTGATAGTCATATAAAAATATACATATACATACACATATGCATACACATACACATATACATATACTGCATATACATCATATACATCATATACAACATATACATACACATACATATATACATATACATATGCATATATATCCCTAAAGACAAACTCTTCAATCTGTATACTGTTACTTGTATATATGTTTTCAGTGCCAATTGTTTAGTGTTTCATAACTAGATGGTATGCTCATCCCTGAAGAAGACTATTTCTCCCAATCTCAGTACTCCTTAGTTGCCTGTAGTTCTTTATCTAGGATTAAGGCCTCTTGGTCTTTCCTCTGATCCAGTTTATCACCTCCATTGTTTGCTCATGTCTCAGTAATCATGTATTTCAGTGCTTTTTTTCCTGAAAGGGATCATTTTCAACATATAAATCCTAACTGTGATCTGGAAAAGCTCTTGATTAAGTAAAACATTTTCTAGTTAGATTTTTCTAGGTGTGAAAATTCATCTGGAATTGCCTACAGTCCTGAAAATAAGTATACATTTAGATATAAATATGAACAAGCTTAACAGTACATATTCACACTTTCAAACCCCTTCACCTTAATCATCACAGTAGAGGCTCTCCGTGGGCTAATTCACGGTACAGATCAACTCCAACTTTGGCACTTCAAGGAGAACAAGATACATGAGGTCTAATGGCTTGCTTCACCTGTTCACCTTTAGTGTCAAATATATGGGTGAGATCATCAAAAACATTGAGTTGCCTGCTGTTCACTGGAAATACATTATGAATGAGTTTTTCAACAGCTCCAAGTAAAGCATAAATCTCTAAACCTAATGCAAATGATTCTGAACTTCTCTTATCCTCAATTAACATTCTCACAAAGGAGGTAGAACACAATATTATAGCTGCTACTGTATTCAATTGGCTGCAATTTGAGACATATGCATTTGTGTTTATGTTCACACACATCTCTACCCATTTGTCTTAGTCTATTTTCTGAAACTATCACAGGGCACATGAAAGAAAATAATTTTTAAAGACCTGGGATATATTTCTTAGAGCTTTGAAGCCTAGGAACTCCAAGGTTAAGGAACCTCAAGCTAGTAAGGTTTTTTTTGTTTTTGTTTTTGTTTTGTTTGTTTGTTTGTTTGTTTGTTGTTTTTTGTTTTGTTTTTTGTTTTGTTTTGTTTTGTTTTGCTGTTCATCTCATTGCATAAGACAAAGGGAAGGAATAGGCTCCTGGGGGAGAATCAGGAAGAGCCCAGCTTGTTCTTATTTCCAGACCTGCAATAATGGCAGACTCTCATGAAAACACTATAGATCTACTTACAAGAGAAAAGTTTGTGACCTGGTTACCTCTGGAAGACTCCTCATTCAGAAATGTTCCCCTAAGATTAGGTTTTCAATGCCTGAGCACTGGAAGAGGACACATTTAGCACCCTTAGCACTACCTTAGCATGAATAAGTTTAGGCACAAAACTAAACAGATTCTCCCAATTTTACTTGGTTTATTTGGAGCACCAACTTCTGCCCAAGGTTTATGTATTTAATATATTCTCAACAAGGACAAGACCCGGATTGATATATTTTAGCCACAATTTTTTAAGAAAGGGAAGAAAGAAAATAATTGCATGTCACATTTCAGCCATCAAATGTCTTCAATGTGATGGAGGCATGCCAGTGAACTTCAAAGGACAAGCAAACAGAAACTTCTTCCTATGTGTCTGTTCAGCAAACCATTGCAAGCTCATAATATTAGCAGTCCTGGAGGGTTACTTTATTCAGATACATATTCAGTGTTTACCATGCCCATTCATTCTTTTAAAGAATTGCAAACCACAGTCAAATAATCAGCCAAGGGGTTCAATGAGAGAACAAAACAAGCATTGAAACCATAGCTTTAAGCAGTCACAACCTATGTTTGAGTGTCAGAGTGTTAACAAGACCTTCAGTTCCATGAAAGATTTTTTAAAATAAAAAAACAGATCTTTGACATTCCATTTCTCTCCTTTCTGTGCTTTCAGGACCCAGATCTATGAAAGGCAAAGAATAACAATGCATTTAATGGAAAAGCCACTTTTCTTTTTTTGCTTTGCATATGAAAGCTTATCCAAGAATATTGGATGTACATTTGAGGCTGGGGGGGGGTGAAAAGAACAGCTCGTGTCACACTTTTTGAAGTGTTCCAAGTGCTAAATCATCCTCAGACATTCTTTGATGTGATGTGGCTCGGAAACTCCTCCACCTTTGCCACACTCAGCTGCATCTTTCCACTCTGTGAGCAACTCAGTCAGCTCTTCGCAAGGCCTGCGGGGAATGGAGAGGAAGAAATTGACTTTTCCATAAGTCAAACTGCCATCTGCTAAGGATACTTCCCCTGTCTTTAACTCTGTACAGAATTAACTTCCTGGTTACTTCCCCAGGCTCAAATGGAAGCAGTAACTAAACTGAGAGGCTTAACAGCTCCAATATCACAGGCTTCCAGGACAGAACAGAAAGAGAACATGAAAGTAAATAACTGCTTTCTCAGCCAGCAGGGAAGTGGACTGAGTCCAAATCTCAAAACCCTTCTGGCATCTGGACCACTTATATAACTCTCAGGAGAACAATGGCTATTGTCAAGTCTCCACTATGCAGGACAGCTCAACATCCCTCCTTTCCTTCCTTCATATTTTTTTTAAATAAACTCTCTGTTGTTCACACTAAAACTGGGGCATTATTTCTAAATTTCATCCCCCTCTGAGATAGACTCTAAAAACAGACTGTCACCAGTTGTAGCCAGTACTACCTGAAAGGACAAGAAGATCTCCCAGGGGAGAAGATATGCCCCCACTGGATCCATAATACCTTCCTATGTACTTTGGGTTTCCCTGCACCATAAAATCTTCTAACCACCATGTTCAGTTTTCCTTTTCTTTCTTTCATATTTATTTTCTGAAGAACTCAGTGACATTGTAATTGAGACTTCCAATGGGCATGATTTTTTTACTGAAATATGACAAGTCACAATTCATTTGTGTTGCCCCATTCATTATAGCTGGGCCAATATATCTCCTTTTAAAATCTGAGTAGCAAACTCTCTAAGATACAGCAATGACCTGGAAAGGTATACAGCACTTCTGTACATGCCACGCACAACTAAATTATTTCAAAATTGAAAGATGGATTCCAAAGAAATGCCTGAATTTTAGTTTTGAGTAGTTGTGTGGCTACAGCAAAGCTGGAAAACTGTGTAATGAAACTCCAGGCTTTGTGCAGTCGCTGTGACCTCCCAAATAAACCAGTTGTCTGGAATGCAAATATTTACTTCTAATGTGCTAGGGAGCATACAAAGTTGCCTGACACTACCCATTCAGCAAATACACAGTTGAGATAATGTAAGTTTCAGAACGGCATTTATCCAATAAATTCAAGAATCTGACTCAGAATCAGTGTCAACAGACCCTTTTAAACCCATATTTATTGCAAGGAGCTGTGCTAAGAAATGGAAATGCAAAGAGTCATATAATATAAGCTTTGCCATAAAAGAGTTTATAATCTAATTGGGGGCATAAATCTTACACAAAAGTACAGCATCATGGTGTTAGGGAATATATGAGTGATGAAACCAATAAATTCAATATAATCTTATTGGAGAGCCCAGGAAATAAAAACACACAGCATCAATATCCTCTGTGGGAACACAGGTGGAGATGCAGATGCCTATGGTGCATGTGAGCTCATTGGCTTCTGGTCTCATTGAAACTAAAATGTTGAGAATGTTAGCTACAAATAACCTAAGAATATGCTGCAGAGGACTCATCACATGTGAAAACACTCAAGCTTCTAAATGACAACTTCAGAGAACACTAAATGTTCAAAGTCGTGTTTTCTACTCTTTTACCTCTTTATTTGTGTGTGTACATTTGTGTGTATGTATTTGTATGTGTATATTTGTGTGTGCATTTGTGTGTGTGTGTGTGTTTATCTGTGTGTGTCTGTGTCTGTGTTTGTGTGTATGTGTGTGTGTGTGTGTGTGTGTGTGTGTGTACAAATGTCCATGGAGGCCCAAATAGCGTGTCACATCCCCCTTGGAAATGGAGTTATAAGTCACACAATATGGGGGTTGGGAACTGAACATGAGTCCTTTTGAAGAACAGCAAAGGCACTCTCAGCCTTCTCTCCAGCCCATTCAAAACGGTATTTCTTAAAAATATATTATAATGGTAAACTATCAAGATAGAGTCGGGAATATTTTTTGGCATATACCATACATATCTCAGCTAAATATGCCATTAGATATCTTATTTATGAAATAAATGACTATGAAACTAAAGGCAAATGTATGAGTGACTTTTGTAGGATTGTGGGATTAACTACTTTTAACTCTTTACTTTCCTGTTGTCATTCCTAATTTGGTATTTCCAGTGTATTTTTAATCGATAAGAATTCATGTGATAGAGTACTATTATGTTTACAAGATAACAATGAGAGATTCATCCTGCCCGTCCCACCCTTCCCATGACATCCTGCACCGAGGATTTATTACATTTATTACAACTGTGGAAACAGTACTGATGCCTTATCACCACCCAAACTTCCTATTTAAAAGTGGACGTTGTATTATATAGCTGTGATAAAAAAAAAAAAAAGGTAATATCCTATCTCTGCCATCAGACTATCTTTCATTACACTGGAGTTGCCAAGTTGCTTTGCCTGCTCATCTGTGCCATCCCTCTAAACCCCTCACGTGCTGACTTTTCTGTTATATTCTTGCCCTTTCTACAATACTAGGCATTTGGAATCATGTTAAATGTCATCCTTTCAGGCATTTTCATTCATTTGATAGTTATTAAGATTCTTCCTAGTCCTATTGTGAGTTGATAGTACATTTCTTTTCATCACTGAACATTAGTTCCTTTTATGAATGCACCAGTTTGCCTTCTCATTCATCTGCTGAGAGTCGTTTTAGTAGCAAAGTCCAACTAGGTGAACGAGTGAGTTTTATTGGGGTTGCTTACAGGAGTAAGAGTGAAATGTTACTTAGGAGAGCAGAAATGAGAAGACAGCAGCCTCACAACAGTGCACCCCAGCATGAGTGACAGCTCACAAAAGCTGAGAACCTAGAACACACTACAGGCTCCTCAACAGGTTGAAGAGTGTCCCTTCCAAGTGACTCAGTTGGTCTAGTTGTCTTCCAGGCAGCTTGAGTAATTTCTGCAGGCAAAGAAAGAGCAAGCTTCCTTCTCTCGTGTCCTTCATATGGCCTTCTGGCAGAGGTTGTGGCCAAGATTAAATGAGTATCTTCCTACATCAAAAGATCAGGATTAAAAGTGTATCTTCTCAGCTGCATGGTGTTGGCATGTGCACTTAATGCCAGCACTTGGAAAGTAGAAGCAGGTGGATCACTGTAAGTCCAAAGCCATCCTGGTCTAAAGACTGGGTTCTAGGACAGCCAGGGATACACAGAGAAATTTTGTCTGTAAAAAAAAAAAATGAAAGAGAGAGAGAGAGAGAGACAGAGAGAGGGGGGAAGAAAAGATAGACAGAAAGAAAGACAGACAGGAAGGAAGGAAGGAAGGAAGGAAGGAAGGAAGGAAGGAAGGAAGGAAGGGAAGGAGGGAGGGAGGGAGGGAGGGAGGGAGGGAGGGAGGGAGGGAGAGAGAGAGAGAGAGAGAGAGAGAGAGAGAGAAAGAAAGAAAGAAAGAAAGAAAGAAAGAAAGAAAGAAAGAAAATGTTTTTTTCCACCTCAAGATCTGGATTTGAAGTGACTCTTCCCACCTCAAATGATTTAGTTAAGAAAATAATCCCTCTCCATATGCCTGACCATTTGGATTTTATTCATTCCAGGTGTAGTCAAGTTGACAACCAAGAAAGCTATCACAAGTAGCATTCTGACTGGAGCAAGATGGAAACTCAATATAATTTTGATTTAAAAATCTGACCATATGAAACCCAAGAAGAAAGAAGACCACACCAAAGTGTGGATGCCACAGTCCTACTCAGAGAGGGGAAGAAAATAAACTAGGGAAGTAGAGGGAGAGAGGGATCTGGGAGGGAGACTGGAAGAGCAGGGAAAGGGGGAGTGGCTCAGATATGGAAGAGATGGGGGAGAAGGACAGAGGGTCAGGAATTTGAAAGGAAGTGTATAGTAGTCAGAGAGGGAAACTGGTGGTAACCACTAGAAATTCCCAAACCCAACAGAACCCAAGAGGTTCCCAAGACCCAATGGAAATGACATTAGCCGAAATACCCAACAAAGTGGAGATAGAACCTGTAGAAACCATATCCAGTGGATAGGCACAGCCCCTGGTTGAGGGATGGGGCTATCCACCCACCTCAAAAATATTAATCCAGAATTTTTCCTGTCAAAAGGAAATGCAGGAGAAGAGAATGAAGAAAAGGCCATCCAGAGACCATCCCATCTAGGAATCTGTCCCATCTGCAAACACCAGACACAGACACTATTGCTGATGCCAAGAAGCACTTGCTGACAGAAGCCTCGTATAACTGTCCCCTGAGTGGTCTATGAGAGCCTGACCAATACAGATGCGGATGCTTGCAGCCAAACATCAAATACTGAGTACTGAAGTTTCTGAAGGCATTTGCAACCCCATAGGAAGAACAACAATATCAACCATCCAGACCCCCCAAAGCTCTCAAGGACTAAACCACCAATCAAAAAGTACACATACACAGACCCATGGCTCCAACTGGATATGTAGCAGAAGATTGCCTTATAGAGCATCACTGGGAGGGAAACCCTTGGTCCTGTGGATGCTCAATGTCCCAAGGTAGGGGAAAACTAGGGTGCTGGGACAAGAGTGTGTAGGCAGGTAGGAGAGAACCCTCATAGAAGCAGGGGGAGGGGAGGGGTATAGAGGGTTTGTGGAGGGGAAACTGGGAAGGGGGTGGCATTTGAAATGTAAATAAATGAAATAGCCAATAAAAAGGAAATAAAAGTACATATATAATTAAAATTGTTTATCTTATTCAATGGTTAATTGATTGGGTTTTGGCTTTTTTGTTTGTTTATTTTGTTTTTTTATTTCTTTAGTTCTTTGACTATTCTAAATATATTTTCAGATGTACAGCAGCAAAAATGTTCTCCCATCTTGCACGATGGTTCTTCATTCAATTAACAATATTCTTTGCTGTAGAAAATCTTTTAACTCTCACCAAGGCTAGGTGGTGGAGGCAGATGAACTGGTATAACTGTCCCCTGAGAGGCTCTACCAGAGCTGTTCTTCACATGAGAACTTCAATAAGAGAGCGACTAGTGCCACAGGGACAACAGTCAAGACAGCACAGTAGGCCTCCATAGCAAAAGGGACTTCAGCCACACCAGACAAGGCAAGGTGTCCAACCTTAAATGCTTCTGACAGAGGGGTTGGGTTGTTTGATGAGACATCACAGGCTTTATTAATAAGTGAGCTACCAACATCAGTCAGGTAGCACTGGATTCCCAGGCAACAGAGGAAATGGCAGGGATTTGGCCCTCATGAGAGCTGTGAAGGGAAAAACTTAGGGATCACATCAGCTCTTTTTGCAACAGGTGCGGTGTAGACAAAGGCTGCTGGGCACATGGCCAGAGCCAGCAGGCAGCCTCTCCTGTGATCTAACTTGTCTAATGTTAGAGTCATTTCCTTAGCAACTGGAATCTCATTCAGGTGTTTATAATTATACCTTGAAGTGTTTGCCTGACTTGTTTCTCTAAGAGTATCAGAGTTTCAGATCTTACATTAAGACCTTGGTCCATTTAGCGTAATTTTTTTTCAGTGTGAGAAATGTAGTCTAGTTCCAATCTTCAAGGCATGGATACCCAATTTTCTCAGAACCATTTGTTGAAGAAGCTGCCTTGCCAATGATCTGGTGATTATATTTGTGTGAATTTATTCTGTTTCACTGATTTATTTGCCTCTTCTTTTCAGTAACCCCTTAACTGGGTTACTGTGGCTTTCCTGTCAGTTTCATACGCTAAGTAATTTGAATAGATTATGCACTCCAAGTGTTTTTTTCTTCACTGTACTAAAATTACTCTTGGATATTCTGAGGTTTTTGTTTTGTTTTGTTCTGGGGTTTTTTGTTTGTTTGTTTGTTTGTTTGTTTGTTTTCTTAACACCTAAATATCCCAGCAGACCTGGAGTATCTCAGTAGGTCCTCAAACAAATCATTTCACCCTCTCTAGACAAAGTCATCTTTGAGCTACCATTACTAGGTTCTTAGATGGAGGTAAAGAAAAAAACTTTAAGTGAAGTAACTAGCAAATGCTGGAGCTTAATTTCAAACTCATGATGATCCAATTCTGAAATCTATGACTCATATGTGGTTTCCTTGCTTGGACTATGAGAGCAAATGACAGCAAGAATTATTGCAGCACTTTGTCTGCAGTTATGGATAGTAGCTCCAAAGGAATCATTCAGAAGTGGACGAGGACAGCACAAATTTCATGCTAGTTTTCCATTGGAACACTTTTCCAAATATATATAATGCTCTCTTTTTGTTTTTTTTTTTTTCGTTTCTTGTGTAAATCTCAATAAAAATTAAGTTAAATTCAATATGGTCACTGGTAAATATGATCAAATTACATTTTAATCGGTAACTATATGGCTATATTTTCACCTAGGGACAGTAGAAAAATAAGTTGTTCTTCACTCTTCGGTTCAATTATTTGGACAAGAGCTTGCTGTGTTGGGAGTCCATTTGAAAGATAGTCTGTTAAGTTTGCACAGTGTGGAAAATAATTTTCTCCAACAAATTTGGGTCAATAATTTTTCTTGAAATTGGATAAAGCAGCATGATAGTCAGGATGAAGAATGAAACCAGCTTGCTCGAGCTTAGTTTTCCCAAGCATAATATGATATAATACTGTGCCGGCTGGTTTTATGTCAACTTGATATAAGCTAAAATCATCTGAGAGGAGAGAATCTCAACTGAGAAAATGCCTCCATAAGACAAGTCCGTAAAGTATTTTCGCAATTACTGGTTGATGGGATCAGGGAGCATCCCATTATGGGTGGTGCCATGCTTAGACTGGTGGTCCTGGGTTTTGTAGAAAACAGACTGAGCAAGCCATGAGGAGCAAGCCAGTAAGAGCAAGTAGCCCTCCTCATTGGCTTCTGCGTCAGCTCCAGGTTTGAACACCTGTTTGAACTCCTGTCCTGATTCCCTTCAGTGATGGACCATGAGATGAAAGTGTAAGCAAAATAAACCCTTTCCTCCCCAAGTTGCTTTTGGTCCTGGGGTTTCATCACAGCTAGTTAACCTTACTAAAACAAACACCGATCTGTTTTCCATGTGTATTATATGTGTGAGTGCAAAAACCACCCTTTTTATCAAATTCTGCTTTCATTCCATTTTTCTTCTTTAGCCTGCCAGTGATAAAACTAGCTCCTTCCACATTAGTAGGGGGTCACTCCACCTCCAGTCACAGTGATTAGGAACAGAGCATTTCCTACTGTGCTTCATTTACCTGACTCCCTCAAGAGTTACCACAGCCTTTCATTATTAGTTTAAATGTCACAAAAACGTAACCCTTTCAGCTTAAACAGCCAAGAGTTATTATTACTCTTTTCCCCAACAAAAGATACTTGATCTCATGTCCATAGTTGTCATAGCCTGTGGTAGAGCAGGCTTATCACTGAATTTGTAAGTAGATGAATTTCATGCTTTTACCTGATAAAGAAAGTGACATCTTTACCCAATGTCTTAATGGAAAGCTCAGGAGAAAGAAAATGTAAAAGTAAAAAAGGAAAACACACTTCATCCTTGATTTTTTTGGAATTTGACATTCTACCGAAGATGGAGAAAATGGTAGATGCTAATATATAGCAGATGTTGCTCTATTATTATCAATTGCCATTTGCTAAAATTCCATAGACATTAGATAAGGTAATTGAGTTTGGTAAATATACATAAAGAATGGTGTGATGGTTCGTATATGCTTTTCCCAGGGAGTGGCACTATTAGGAGGTGTGGCCTTGTTGGAGTAGGTGTGTCACTGTGGGTGTGGGGTTAAGACCTTCACCCTAGTCGCCTGGAAGTGAGTCTTCCACTAGCAGCCTTCAGATGATGTAGAACTCTCAGCTCCTCCTGCACCATGCCTGCCTGGATGCTGCCATGTTTCTGCCTTGATGATAATAGACTGAACCTCTGAGCCTGTAAGCCAACCCCAATTAAATGCTGTCTTTTATAAAACTTGCATTGGTCGTGGTGTCTGTTCACAGCAGTGAATCCCTAACTAAGACAAATGGTAATAGTCAACCTTTCAAATAAAAACTTATCAAAACTGGTAAAACATTGTTTTATGTACTTCTAATTTTTTATTTTAAGTAACATGTTTTAGTCATAAACACTCAATAATAGATAAGTCAAAAGCTCAACATCATTCTTCACCTAAAATCTATTTAAAATTTTTAGAGATATAACTCTATAGCATATAGAGATATGAATCTATATGCAGTCTCTTGACTAAGAATACTTAGAAAACTGTTGAATATCTTCAGTCACCATGTAAATGCAAGTTAAAATGCTTTGAAATTCTACCTCACCCAATCTGAGTAGCTACCAGCTAGAAAAAAAAAGTGGCTGGTGAGGATGTGAAAGAACATTCTCCATTGCATTGTAACTGAGGCAGCCAATGTGGAGAAGCTTCAAAAAAGTTAAAAACTCACCTACTGTTTACACCCATCTCTAACACTCATGGGTATGCCCAAAGGATCCTAAGTCAACATACACCACAGACAACTGTACATCCTTGTTCTCAGCCTCATTCATGAGAGCCAGGATGATGAATGATCATGACATAGGAAATTCATGGAAAAGATGGAAATAACTGTTTTTCTCCCTCCCATTATCCTCTTTTGTCTCCCGTGCCCCAACTCTCATTTCTTTGTCCCAAATAGTCTCTCTCTTCCTTTCATGTCAAGATTCTGCATAGGAGAGGAATCTTGTACTGTTAATATTTCTCAGTCTAGCTTGTCTTGCTTAATGTAACAATCTCCACTTTTTGACTCAATTTTATTCTTCTATATAAATTATTAAAACTCCTTTGTGGATGCATATTGTTTTATGTATTCATTCATTTGTTGGTGGATATCTAGGTTGATTTCCATTGTGATAACCTACTGTGAACGGTACCATGATAAACATGGACATGCAAGGGTCCTTCTGCTGTGTTAAATTTCTTTCCTTCAGCTATGTACCCAAAAGTGGGGTTGCTGTGGTTTTGGTGATGGTGATTTGGGGTGAGGGTTGCAGTTTTATTGTCTGCATTTTTAAGGAACCTGCATATTAATCTCTATAGTGGCTGCAGCAATTTATATTCACATTAGCAATGTATATAGGTCTTCTTTCCTCATATCCTTGACAGCCTTTGTTGCTGTTTTATGTCCTGATGGTAATCACTGTGACTGAAATGGGTAGACTTTTAATACAGTTCTGATCTGTATTTCCTAGATGGCTAGGTAAGATAGCTATGGTAAGAGACAGGTTATTTTTCATTTCTTTGCATCTATTTAGCTCTGTCTATTCAATGCATTTATTAATTGGGTTGTTGCCCCCCTTTTTAGTTCTTTGGATATTCTAGATATTAAGTCCCTTCCAGGTATATGTCTTGTGATGGTTTTTTTTCCATTCTATGGTTTATCTCTGTCAGTTACTTCATTTGTTGTGCAGAGTCCTTTTAGTTTCATCCATTGGTGGATGCATGATTGTATCTTCTGAACTACTGCAGCCTGATTCAGAAAGTCCTTACTTGTGCCCATATCTTAAGGTGTTCCCCTACTTTTTACTCTAAAAGTATCAGTTTCAGATCTTACACCCAGGACTTTAATCCATGTGGAGATGGTGTTTGTGTATTGTGAAAGGTAAGTATCTAGTTACTTTCATCTCCAAGCACATATCCAGTTTTCCCAGCACTGCTGTTGATGCTGCTGCCTTTTCTCAAATATGAATCATTTGTCAAAAATGAGATGGAAATAGTTGCCTATGTTTTGATGTGAGTCTTCTATTCTTGGCTTTTGGTCTACACATTAGTACATAGGCAAATGTGTGAAGGGTGCTATTTTGTTACAATCTCCTCTGTGCCTTAACTTGAAATCAGGTATGGCTATACCTCTAGAACTGTTTTTTTGTTCATAGCTGATTTGACTACGTGAGTCCTTTTACATTTCTCTATGGACCTCATTTAGAGCTATTTCTTCTATTTTTGTGGTGAATGTCAATGGAATTATCATGGAAATTAGATTGAATCTGTGATCATTTTTAGCAATGTAGCCATTTTTACCTTATTAGTTCTAATCATGACAATGGTAAGTCTGAGCTAGTGTTTCTCAACCTGTAGATCACAACCCCATTGAAGCTGTTGGACCTTTTCTCAGAGGTTACAAAGCAGATATTCTGCATATCAGATATTTATATTATCATTCATTATCGTATCAAAATTACAGTAATAATGTAAAAAAAAAAAGAATAATTTTGTGATGGGGAGATCACAACAAGAGGAACTGTATTAAAGGGTCACAGTATTAGGAAAGGTGAGAAACACTATTGTAGAGTTTTCTTTGTTGGATTTTTTAATTTTCATAATAAAAAGCTTTCCTGTTTTTGTAGGAAAACTCCAAATATTTTCTCTGAGGTTATTGTACATAAGATTGTTTTCTTGATTTCTTTCTCAACATGTTCATTCTTAGTGCATTAAAAAGTTATTTGTATTTGTATGTAGGTATTTATATGTGTCCTTCTACTTTGATAAAGTACTTATTAGACCTAATACTTCCTTGGAAGAGTCATTGGGGGGGTCTTTAAATTAAAGGGTTGGATCATCTGCATAAAACGATGCTTTATCTCTCTCCTTTTCTATTTTTATACATTTTATTTTTTTCTTACCTTATTGCTTTTTCTGAAACTTCAGACTCCATATCTAATAGGAGAAAAGAAGGCCGCCATCTTGGCTGCTGCTTAGACCGAGCAGGCGGAACCAGGTACCCAAGATATCCCAAGCTTAAGATCTCTGGGGACTCAGGCCGCCACGCAGTGATCTACGAACAGGAGCTGGGTAGAGCAGTGGTTCCTGGGTTCCAGCTGGGCATGGGTTCTCTGCTCTGTGGGAAACCCTGCACTCCCCGAGGCTGCCACTGTCATCCTTGCTGCTGACTGGACTAAGCGAGCAGAACCATGTACCCATGATATCCTGAATTTAGTATCTCTGGGGACTCAGGCCACCAGGCAGCTATCTGGGCAGAGCAGCGGTTCCTGAGTGCCAACCAGTCATAGGCTCTGTGCCTTGTGGGGGATACTGCACTCCCTGAAACCACGGCCATCTTGGCTACTGCTTGGACCCAGTGGGCAGAACCAGGTACCTGAGATATCCCAAGATTAAGATCTCTGGGAACATAGTCCGCCAGGCAGTGATCTATGAACAGGAGCTGGGCAGAGCAGCGGTTCCTGGGTTCCAGCTGGGTGTGGGTTCTCTGCCCTGTGAGAGACCCTGCACTCCCCAAGGCTGCTGCCATTATCCTTGCTGCTGACTGGACTAAGCAAGAAGAACCAGATCAGACAAGCCACACAAGGTCAACAGAGATAACCGAATATCACATTGCTTGAAGCAAGATACACCAGGGGTCCAACACCACCCAAGAGGAGGACAGCACATCAGCAATCTGTTTCAGGGGAAACCCAGTCATGCAGTGGTGGGGAAATAGCCTTACGAGCCCACAGGAGGTTCAAGCACTAGCTAGTGACTACAGGACCAACTAACACCAGAGATAACCAGATGGCAAAAGGCAAACATAGGAATGTTACTAACAGAAATCAAGGCAATATGGCAGCATGCGAACCCAGTTCCCCAACAGCAGTAAGTCCCGGATACCCAAACACAACAGAAAAAAAGATTCAGATCTAAAATCACTAATCAGGATGCTGTTAGAGAAACACATAGATAAATCTCTTAAAGTAATACAGGAGAAAATTGATCAAAAGTTAGAAGCCCTTTACAAGGAAAACACAAAAATCAGTTAAAGAAATTCAGGAGTATATGGATCAAAAAATAGAAGCCAATAAGGAGGAAATGCAAAAATCACTTAAAGAAATACAGGAGAACGTGGGTCAACAAGTAGAAGTCATGAAAGAGGAAACAAAAGAATTTCTTAAAGAATTACATGAAAATACAAACAAGCAAGCAAAAGATCTGAGCAAAACCATCCAGGATCTAAAAACAGAAGTAGAAACAACTAAGAAATCGCAAAGGGAGACAATTTTGGAGATAGAAAATTTTGGAAAGAAATCAGGGGATATAGATGCAAATATCAACAATAGAATATGAGAGATAGAAGAAAGAATCTCAGATGCCGAAGATATCATAGTAACCATTGATTCAACAGTCAAAGAAAATGCAAATTGCAAAAAGCTTGTAACCCAAAACATCCAGGAAATCCAGGACACAATGAGAAGATCAAACCTAAGGGTTATAGGCATAGATGAGAGGGAAGATTTACAACTTAAAGGGCCAGCAAATATCTTCTACAAAATTATGGAAGAAAACTTCCCCAACCTAAAGAGAGAGATGCCCATAAATACACAAGAAGCCTACAGAACTCCAAATAGACTGGACCAGAACAGAAATACTTCCCGTCACATAATAATCAAACCTCCAAATGTACTAAACAAAGAAAGAATATTAAAGGCAGTAAGGGAAAAAGTAACATATAAAGGAAGACCTATCAGAATTACACAAGACTTCTCATCTGAGACCATGAAAGCTAAAAGATCCTGGGCAGATATCATGCAGACTCTAAGAGAACACAAATTTCAGCCAAAACTACTATACCCAGCAAAACAATTGCCATAGATGGAGAAATCAAGGTATTCCATGACAAAACAAAATTTGCTTGATATCTTTCCACAAACCCAGCCCTACAAAGGATAATAGGGGGAAAACACCAACACAAGGAGGGAAATTACACCCCAGAAGAAGCAAGAGAGAAACCTCTCATCAAATCCAAAAGAAGATAACCACTCAAGTATAAAAAATAACTTCAAAAATGTAAGAAAGTAATAATTACTATTCTGTAATATCTCTTAACATCAATGGACTCAATTCTCCAATAAAAAGCCATAGACTAACAGACTAGTGACAGAAACAGGACCCTACATTTTGCTGCATACAGGAAACACATCTCAGTGTCAAAGACAAACACTGCCTTAGAGTAAAAGGCTAGAAGACAATTTTACAAGCAAATGGTCTTAGGAAACAAGCCAGAGTAGCTATTCTAATATCAGATAAAATTGACTTTCAACCTAAAGTCATTAAAAGAGACATGGAACTTCACATCTTGCTGGTCAAAGGAAAAATCCACCAAGAAGAACTCTCAATACTGAACATCTATGCTCCAAATGCAAGGACACCCTCATTCGTATAAGAAACTCTACTAGAGCTTAAAGCACACATTACACCTAACACAATAATTGTGGGTGACTTCAACGCTCCACTATCCTCAATGGATTGATAAGGAAACCAGAAACTAAACAGAGACACAGTGAAACGAATTGAAGCTTTGGACCAATTGGATTTAACATATATATATATATATATATATATGTTAAACATATAACACTAACAGACTAGTGACAGAAACAGGACCCTACATTTTGCTGCATACAGGAAACACATCTCAGTGTCAAAGACAAACACTACCTTAGAGTAAAAGGCTAGAAGCTTTGGACCAATTGGATTTAACATATATATATATATATATATATATATATATATATATATATAAACACATCTCAGTGTCAAAGACAAACACTACCTTAGAGTAAAAGCTATTCTAATATCAGATAAAATTGATATGTATATATATATATATATATATATATATATATAGAGAGAGAGAGAGAGAGAGAGAGAGAGAGAACATTTCATTCCAAAGCAAAAGAATATACCTTTTTCTCAGCATGGTACATTCTCCAAAATCGACCATATAATTGGTCACAAGACAGATGTCAACAAATACAAGAAGATCGAACTAATCCCATGCCTCCTATCAGATCACTGTGGAGTAAAAGTGGTCTCCAATAGCAAATAAAACAACAGAAAGCCCACATACACATGGAAACTGAACAATACTCTATTCAATGACACCTTGGTCAAGGAAGAAATAAAGAAATTAAAGACTTTTTAGACTTTTTAGAATTCAATGAAAATGAAGGTACAACCTATGCAAATCTATGGGACACAATGAAAGCAGTGCTAAGAGGAAAACTCATAGCCCTGAGTGCCTCCAAAAAGAAACTGGATACAGCATACACTAGCAGCTTAACTGCACATCTGAAAGCCCTGGAACAAAAAGAAGCTAATTCACCCAGGAGGAGTAGAAGACAGGAAATCATCAAACTAAGGGCTGAAATCAATCAAGAAAAATCAAAGAGGAACCGCCAGATTGATTTCCAGAGGGGTTGTACTAGCTTGCAGTCCCACCAGCAGTGGAGGAGTGTTCCTCTTTCTCCACATCCTCTCCAACACCTGATGTCTCCTGAGTTTTTAATCTTCGCCATTCTGACTGGTGTGAGGTGAAATCTCAAAGTTGTTTTGATTTGCATTTCTCTAATGACTAATGATGCTGAACATTTTTTAAGGTGTTTCTCAGCCATCCGAATTTCTTCAGGTGAAAAGTCTTTGTTTAGCTCTGTACCCCATTTTTGGATAGGGTTATTTGGTTTTCTGGGGTCTAACTTCTTGTATACATTGGATATTAGCCCTCTGTCGGGTGTGAGGTTGGTGAAGATCTTTTCCCAATATGTTGGTTGCTGATTTGTCCTTTTAACAGTGTCTTTTGCCTTATAGAAACTTTGTAATTTTATGAGGTCCCATTTGTCTATTCTTGGACACGATACTTCCGGAGGACCCAGCCATACCACTCCTGAGCATATACCCAGAAGATTCCCCAGTATGCAATAAGGATACATGCTCCACTCTGTTCATAGCAGCCTTATTTATAATAGCCAGAAGCTGGAAAGAACCCAGATGTCCCTCAACGTAGGAATGGATACAAAACATGTGGTATATATACACAATGGAGTACTATTCGGTCATTAGAAACAATGAATTCATGACATTCTTAGAGAAATGGATGGAGCTGGAGAACATCATAATAAGTGAGGTAACACAGTCTCAAAAGAATACCCATGGTATGCACTTACTGATAAGTGGATATTAGCCTAGAATCCTGGGACACCAAAGACACAATCCACATATCAAATGATATCCGACAATAAGGAAGGAGTGGACACTGGTGCTTGAAAGTATCAAAACATCAGTGTAGGGGAATACCAGAACAGGGAAATGGGAAGGGGTGGATGGGGGAACAGGAGGAGGGAAAAGGGCATGTGAGACCTTTGGGGGATGAGGAACCAGAAAAAGGGAAATGAAATGTAAATATAGAATATATCCAATAAATAATATTAAAATAAGAAACAAAGAGAACCATACAAAGAATCAACAAATCCAAGAGCTGGTTCTTTGATAAAATCAACAAGATAGATAAACCCTTAGCCAGACTAACCAATGGGCACAGACACAGTATGCAAATTAACAAAATTAGAAATGAAAAGGGGGATATAACAACAGAAACTGAGGAAATTAAAAAAATTATCAGATCCTACTACAAAAGCCTATACTCAACATAACTGGAGAATCAGGAGGAAATGGACAATTTCCTAGACAGATGCCAAATACCAAAATTAAATCAGGATCAATTAGATCACCTAAACAGTCCCATAACCCCTAGAGAAATAGAAGGGGTTATAGAAAGTCTTCCAACCAAGAAAAGTATGGGACCAGATGGTTTTAGTGCAGAATTCTATCAGACCTTCAAAGAAGAACTAACACCAATACTCTTCAAACTATTCCACAAAATAGAAACAGAAGGAACACTGCCCAACTCATTCTACAAAGCCACAATTACGCTGATGTCCCTCAGCATAGGAGTGGATACAGAAAATGTGGTATATATACACAATGTAGTACTACTCAGCCATTAGAAACAATGAATTCATGAAATTCTTAGAGAAATGGATGGAGCTGGAGAACATCATACTAAGTGAGGTAACACAGTCTCAAAAGAACACCCATGGCATGCACTTACTGATAAGTTGATATTAGCCTAGAATCCTGGGACACCAAAGACACAATCCACAAACCAAATGATGTCCAACAAGAAGGAAGGAGTGGACTCTGGTTCTGGAAAGGCTCAAACCATCAGTGTAAGGGAATATCAGAACAGGGAAGTGGGAAAGGTTGAATGGGGGAACACGGGGAGGGAGAAGGGCATGGGGGACCTTTGGGGGCATGGAACCAGAAAAAGGGAAATGAAATGTAAATAGAGAATATATCCAATAAAAAAATTTGGATGGCTGAGAGGCACCTTAAGAGATGGTCAACATCATTAGTCATCAGGGAAATGCAAATCAAAACAACCCTGAGATTCCACCTCATACCAGTCAGAATGGCTAAGATTAAAATCTCAAGAGACAACAGGTGCTGGGGAGGATGTGGAGAAAGAGGAACACTCTTCCACTGTTGGTGGGATTGCAAGATGGTACAACTGCTCTGGAAATCAGTGTGGTGGTTCCTCAGAAAATTGGGCATGACACTTCCAGAGAACCCTGTTATACCATTCCTAGGCATATACCCAGAGAATTTCCCTGCATACAATAAAGACACATGCTCCACAATTTTCATAGCAGCCTTATTTATAATAGCCAGAAGTTGGAAGGAGCCAAGATGTCCCTCAAAGGAAGAATGGATACAGAAAATGTGGTATATTTATACAATGGTATACTACTCAGCAATTAAAAATAATGAATTCATGCAATTTGTAGGCAAATGGTTGGATCTGGAAAATATCATCCTAAGTGAGTTAACCCAATCACAAAAGAATACACGTGAAATGCAATCACTGGTAAGTGTATATTAACGAGCCCAGAAGCTCTGGATACTCAAGGCACAATTAGCAAATCAAAAGATTCCCAAGAAGAAGGAAGGAGAGGACCCTGGTCCCAAAAGACTGGATCCAGTTTTGTAGGAGAGTACCAGAACAGAGAAATGGTGTGTGTGTGTGGGGGGGGAGTGATTGGGGAATGGGAAGGGCTAAGAGGACTTATGGGACATATAGTGAGGGGAGAACTGGGAAAGGGGAAAGCCTTTGGAATGTAAACAAAGAATGTTGAAAATTTAAAAATGGAAAAAAACAAAAGAAACAAAAGAGAAAAGACAGTGGGTAGTCTTATTATATTACTGATTTTAAAGAAAATGCTTTCAGTTTTTCTCCATCTAGTATAATGTTGACTTTTGAGTTACTGTATATATCTTTTATTATATTAGCATGCTTCTTCTATTTCCGGTTTTTTCAGCAATTTTTATCTTGATAAGATACTGAAACTTTCAAAGACATTTTCTGAATGTTTTTGAGACAATCGTGTAATTTCTTTCCCAAGTGTATTTGTGTATACTATTATATTTTCTATTTTGTATCTATTGAACTCTCTTGCATCTTACAAAGACAATCATTCCATAATGCATTCATTTTAATGTGCCATTGAATTTGATTTGTATTTTTTCCATTGAGAATTTTGTACCTGTATTCAACAAAGAAAGCCCCTCATAGCTTTGTTTTAAGATAGAAAATGAAATTCTAAAACTTGCAAGCTCTAACAAGACATTCATAGCCAGTATTGGTAGAGGAGAAAATTCAAATTAGCCTAGTACCCACAGGTGACCAATTAAAAACAAGAACAAAATGGGAAAAATCAGACACAAAAGAAATAAAGGAATAAGAATGGCTAAGTCAGGATAGAGAAATGTGATGGGGGGGATACTCTATAGCCTGTGGTCCTGTCTCATCTATAACCTCGGGAACCTGTAAGAATCTCTGCTTTTCCAAGACAGTTTGACTTGGTGTACTTTTTAAATTTAAAACACACCCAGACCCAAAAATTTTTAACAATACTTTTTAAAAAAAAATACTCCAAATTACCTTATCATGTGGAGTTGTGTGACCTTAACATGAGTAACACTTTAGGTGAGAAACTTTCAGTGCAGCCAGATCCAAAAATGTTCTGCTTCCACTGTTGAACTCGCAATTGTTGATACTCGTGAGATGTTTGAAAATATGTACAGCAAAACTGTTGTGTGTATGAATGTGTTTGTCATTTTTATAAGTTCTATACACAGATAGCAATTCTCTATTTTTGAACTAGAAACTCAGTCACATGTCTCAAGGGTAATAAGTGTAGTACACAAGAATAATGAGTACTTTCTGCTTCTGGTTTTCACAATGGAAAATAATCAATTAGATTTTCCTCAGTAAATGTACTAGAGAAATGTATTGACCCATAACATCTTACACACCAAAATTATGGTGTCTTACAAAAAAAAAAAAAACCCTCGTCTCTCAATTCTGACACTAAGTTAGCTTCCAATTCCTGGTGCCAAGCACTCCATAACATAA
The DNA here is from genome assembly GCA_964023405.1 of Apodemus agrarius. Taxonomy (NCBI): domain Eukaryota; kingdom Metazoa; phylum Chordata; class Mammalia; order Rodentia; family Muridae; genus Apodemus; species Apodemus agrarius. The sequence continues at coordinate 89,686,801 of OZ030007.1, read as the reverse complement.
GAGTACTTCTATTACTCAAGATAGCTGAAAGTTCCAAGTTGTCACTTAATGTCACACCCATTAGTTTAAAGATGTGAAGAAACTCTCAAGAAGCTTCAGAGAGCACCATTTTCCCATCACTTACAAGTTCTCCAAACATCACTGTTTAAAGACATTTACAGAAAATTCCCTACAACAGAATGATTGGTTATGCAATTTGCCATTAATGAGAGATTCCACTGTTAGTCAATCTTCAGTCACACTCTAGAGTTCAGGAAAGTGGGATCACAGTTCAAATCTTCTAATCATGCCTTGATTTTTCTGGCTATGGGTCCCTGGCTGCAAGCTTCAGGAGGTCCCACCTACTAACAGCCCTATAAGCATGTGAAGGATATTCATCACGCCAGAGACTCCAAGATATTTGTGAGGTGTGATCCAGAAACACACCAAGGCTAATATATGCCAGCAGGATGTATTTATATATTTCAAAACAATATTATACTTTACTTATGCTTATAAAGCACACTTGAGAGACCAGTAAAATCTGAAAACACACTTCTTTATGCTACACTTGTGATTATGTTACATATGGCATTAAACTTTTTCATAACCTACATGATTAGAGTTTTTCTCTCTGCAATTTAGAGCATTTAATATTGATCAAAAATAAACATGACATAGAAATTATTTTAGTGACTTTATGCATCAAGTTTAGATGTCAAATTGGTGTGTGAAAAACTCTTAGCTGATCCTCTCTCCCCTCCAATTCCTCCCCTTGCCCTGTCCACCTTCCCTCCCTCTCTCCCCACTTGTGGTTGCTTTGTTCTCCCTCCCAAGAGGGATTGAGGCATCCTCACTTGGGCACTTCAGCTTGTTGACCTTTTTGAGTTCTGTGGAATGTATCTTGGATACTCTATGCTACTTTTTTTTCTAACATCACATACATGTCCTTTTGGGTCTGAGTTACTTCACTCAGGATGATATTTTCTAGTTACATCAATTGATCTGAAAACTCAGGAAGTCCTTGTTCTTAATAGCTGAGTAGTATTTCATTCCATTGTGTAAATGAACCAGATTTTCTGTATTCATTCTTCTGCCATGGGTTGTTTCCAGCTTCTGGTTTTCACAAATAAGGCCACTATGAATAGTGGAAAAGAGGGAAATCTGAACCTGATCCTGTATTGGGTGAAGGAAAAGGACTGAAGCCATGTGGGCCAGCAGAAAGAATGGAAACAGGCAACCTTGGGAGATAGGAGGTTGTGGGGACCCTCCAGAATGCACCAGAGACCTGGGAAGTAAGAGATTCTCAGAACTCAGAGGGTGGGACCTTAGATTAAATGCCTGTCAGTAGGGAAGGGAACTTATATAGCCCATCTCCAGCAAGAAGACAGGGCATCAAATGGGAGGGGACATCCCACAGACACAACTCTGACCCATAGTTGTTCCTGTCTGAAAGAACTGCAGGGATGGAAATGGAGAGAAGCCTGAGGAAAAGAAGGTCCAGCTACAGGCCCAAAGTGGGATCCAGCTCAAGGGGATGTTCCAAGGCCTGACACTGATACTGAGGCTATGGAACACTCACAAAAAGGGACCTATTGTGACTGCCCTCCAAAAGACCCAACAAGCAGCTGAAAGAGTCAGATGCAGATATTTGCACCCAACCAATGGACAGAAGTGACTGACCCTGTTATTGAATTAGGGAAGGCTGAAAGAAACTGAAGAGAAGGCTAATCCTGTAGGAGGACCAGCAGTCTCAATTAATCTGGATCCCCAAGATCTCTCAAACACTCGACCACCAAACAGGTAGCATACACCAGCTGATATGAGGCTCCCAACATACATATAATAGAGGACTGCAGGTCTGTGTTCATTCAGAGATGATGCACTTAACCCTCAAGAGACTGGAGGCCCCAGGGAGTTTAGAGGTCAGTTGTGGTGGAGGGTGGGGACATCCTCATCCTCATGGAGACAGGGGTTGTGGAGGGTGTATGGGATGTGGAAGAGTCAGAGGGTAGATGGAGGTGGGGGTGATAAAATATGGAGTCAAAAAAGATAATTAATTAATTTAAAAAACTCCTACCTGGCATTTTTCTTCAGAAACAAATTGAAAGTAAGGAAAGAGAAATAAATATGGAAATTCTATCTTGGCTAACACTAATAAATATTTTTAAAGCCAACTTCAACACAAATGAAGAAGGATTCCTTTAGGGTAAAAACATATACTAAAATGAGAAGGCACAAAAGAGAGGAGCCACTTTCCAAAAAGGATCTTGGTGGAGAAAATGAAAATGAAGAGAAACGTCATTGACATAAGGGAGGGTGAGGGGGAAATGCTGCCAGAGCTCCTGCTACCATGTCTGAAAACAGAAAGTACACAGGCATCTTCACTATAACTCTTAGATCAAGAGCAAGAGAGGAAACTATGAGAAGAGAAAGACAATGGGTTACTTTAGCCAGAGTTCTGAGGGTCAAAGAATGAGCCCTGCCATCCTCAAGGAGCTGGCTCATCAGTCATGCTCAAAAGACCAATTAAAATGATGAGTAAAATATACCCAGATGTGCAGAGGAGACAGCCAGCACACCCTGTGTCCGGAGTTGATCGGGGCCACAGAGCTACATAACCAAATACAACTACAAGAGAGTGGTTCTAGGCCACCATCTTTGCTCCTGTGACTGTGTAACAGACTGGTAGGCAGGGATCACCAGAGTAGAGGATTGCTTGGGACACACTCCATGAGAACTCTACCTGCATCCAGGAACTCAGCAGCACCACAGCAATTTGTGGCAGGGGAAAGCAGGTCACCCACGGTTCCTGAGGCATAGAGGAGGGGTAATCACCAGCCAGTGACAGCAGGACCAACTAACACTAGAAATAACCAGATGGCAAAAGGCAAATGTAGGAACATTGCTGACAGAAATCAGGGCAATATAGCAGCATCCAAACCCAATTCTCCCACAACAGCAAGTCCTGGATACCCCAACACACCAGGAAAGCAAGATTCAGATTTAAAATCACAGGTCATGATGCTGGTGGAGGGCTTCATGGAGCACTTCAAGAAGGACATAAATAACTCCCTTAAAGAAATACAGGAGAGATCCAGCCGGCAGGGGAGACAGCCTCAGCCAGCTTCCCAGGTGCTCAGACGCAGCCTGAGGAACCAGGTACCTGAGATATCCCAAGTTTAAGAACTTCGGGGACTCAGGCCTGGAGGTGAAGCTGCTTAGAGTAGCGGTTCGGGGGACACCAGCCAAGCCTGTGCTCTGCGATTGCAGGGCAGACCCCGAACTCCCTGCAGTCAGCCCCATCTTCCCAGCTGCTTCCCATCCAGCTGGCGGCGGAGCCAGCCTCAGCCAGCTTCCCAGCAGCTTTGGACCAGCAGGCAGAACCAGATAACTGAGACATCCTGAGTTTAAGACCTCTGGGGAATCAGGACACCAGACAGCAAACCCTGAGCAGGAGCAGTGCAGAGCAGCTGCCCAACAGGCAGAACCAAGTACCTGGGATATCCTGAGTTTAAGACCTCGGGGGACTCAGGCCACCTGTCAGCAATCTGTGAGCAGGAGCCCTGCAGGGCAGTGGTTCAGGTGTCCCAGTCGCAGGGAAATAGCCTTACGAGCCCACAGGAGGGTCGAGCACCAGCTAGTAACTACAGGACCAACTAACACCAGAGATAACCAGATGGCAAAAGGCAAACATAAGATTGTTACTAACAGAAATCAAGGCAGTATGGCAGCATCTGAACCCAGTTCCTCGACAGCAATAAATCTTGGATACCCTGAAACACCAGAAAAACAAGGCTCAGATCTAAAATCACTGGTCAGGATGCTGATAGAGGAATACTTAGATAAATCTCTTAAAGTAATACATGAGAAAATAGATCAAAAGCTAGAAGCCCTTACAAGGCAAACACAATTAAATCTCGGATATCTCAACACACCAGAAAAACAAGACTCAGATCTAAAATCACTAGTAAGGATGCTGATAGAGGATCACTTAGATAAATTTCTTAAAGTAATAGAGGAGAAAGTAGATCAAAAGCTAGAAGCCCATACAAGGCAAACACAAAAATCACTTAAAGAAATCCAGGAGAATATAGAGCAAAAAAAATGAATCCCAATAAGGGGGAGAAACAAAAATCACTTAAAGAAATACAAGAGAACATGGGTCAACAAGTAGAAGTCATAAAAGAAGAAACACAAAAATCCCTTAAAGAATTACAGGAAAACACAAACAAGCAATTGAAAGATCTGAGCAAAATCATACAGAATCTAAAAACAGAAGTAGAAACAACTAAGAAATCGCAAAGGGAGACAACGTTGGAGATAGAAAACCTTGGGAAGAAATCAGGAGTCATAGATGCAAATATCAACAATAGAATACAAGAGATAGAAGACAGAATCTCAGATGCTGAAGATACCATAGGAACCATGGATTCAACAATTAAAGAAAATGCAAAATGCAAAAAGCTGGTAACCCAAAACATTCAGGAAATCCAGGACACAATGAGAAGACCAAACCTAAGGATTATAGGGATAGATGAGAATGAAGATCTACAACTTAAAGGGCCAGCAAATATCTTCTACAAAATTATGGAAGAAAACTTCCCCAACCTAAAGAGAGAGATGCCCATGAATATACAAGAAGCCTATAGAACCCCAAATAGACTGGACCAGAACAGAAATACTTCCCGTCACATAATAATCAAACCCCCAAATGTACTAAACAAAGAAAGAATATTAAGAGAAAAAGGACAAGTAACATATAAAGGAAGACCTATCAGAATTACACCAGACTTCTCACCTGAGACCATGAAAGCTAGAAGATCCTGGGCAGACCTCATGCAGACCCTAAGAGAACACAAACTTCAGCCAAAACTACTATACCCAGCAAAACTCTCAATTGCCATAGAAGGGGAAACCAAGGTATTCCACGACAAAACCAAATTTGCACGATACTTATCTACAAACAACAGATGACACTGTCAACTGGAAAAACTACACAGAAAAGTAACTTCAGGACCTTCCAAGCCAATTCATACAAAGATTCAAACCATCTCAAACTGAAGCACATACCTAAGAACTTTGGATTCAAACTCCATCCTGACATGCTCTCTAACACTGTTTTAAAAAATGTTTAACGGTATCACACTTGGTCACTCTTTTCTCCATTGTGTGTTTTGGACAACTTTGTTCAAAGTTAGATGTATCTTTGTGGATATATATACAGGTCTTCTATTCCAGACTCTTGCTCTGTATGTCTGTTTTTATGCTGAATGTGATGAATATGGCTCTGTAGTATAATTGGAGATAGGGTTTTGAGTTACCTTTAGCATTGCTCTTTCTAGTTAGAATATGTTTGGATATTCAGTGTCTTTAAGGGCTTCAACCTGAAGTTTGGATTCCTTCCTATCTCTGTGAAGGATTTCTTTGGGATTTTTCCTTGCAACTGTACTAAACAGATAGTTGGGTTTCCAATCATGTTGTCTTCATGGAAACAATTTGATATCTTCTTTCTTAATTGTGTTTCCTCCTCTCCTTTTAATTACTCTAAGTATTCAATAATTGTGTTGAATAAAAGTGTAAGGACCTAAATGGACACCCTAATAATTCCTGAATTTAACAGTGATTTCAGTCTTTCCTCAATGTGAGCTAAACATTTGCTGTATCAAGACTGTTAGGTGTTAAAATGTGTTCCTTCATTTCTTTTATCATAAAATGGTACTGAATTTTATTATGTGTCTCTTCTATATCTCTTGAGATGTTACACTTTTGTCCTTAATTCTGTTTTCGCACTGTAGCACACTTATTGATTTACATTTGGTAAGCTATCCTTGTATCCCTGAAGAAAAAATAATTTAATAACAATGTATGATCTTCTTAATGATGTTTGAAATCAATTTCCCTTACCAATTTTTAAACTGGTAACTTGTTTCTTTTGGTAATCAGGTGATTTAGGAGTTCCAAGATGTCATTTCCAGTCCACTGTAAACATAGCATTTTAAGATTAAGCTACTGATAAAACATGTTTAAAAATACCATTATAAAGGATGTGTGACTTTGAGCATGAGTTGAGAATAAGATTTTAGAAGCAATTGTTGAAACAGCAGATATTGTTCTGTTTCCCTGCTTTATTGGTTTGATGTGGTTTGTTGAGAGAGTATTGTATTACGTATCCCAGACTGGTTTCAAACTCACCATATTCTCCTCCTCCTTCAGCCTAGAGAGCTGAATATAACAGGTGCTTTGGAGTAGACTTAGGTCTGAAGAGAGAATGGTACCAGCACTGGACTGGGGACTAGATCCATCAAACTGAACCTTCCAGACCCAAATATACTGATCCAAATCTAAACATCTTCATGACCTTTTGTTCTATGCATTAAGATTTAGAATCATTTATATGTATCCTATGAAGGAAAAAAATCATTAGCCTGGATACTGATTTTTACAAATTCTAGTAAGTTTTTTTTTTACCTTTATTGGAAAGTGTTCATCAGCCAGCACATTGTTACTTTGGATGCAGGATTTAGCTTTCTGTCAGTAGGAAGGAAAGAGAGCCCAAGGAAAAACCTGCAAGTTGCTCAGATATATGTTCCACTAACAATGGACACTGAGTTGAAAGGAAATATCAGAGATAAAATAGCCAACTCAGGGACAGTAAGGATGAGAAACAAAGAAACCTGTAGCTGTATATGAGATTACTGAGCAAAATTTACAAAAGAAAAGAGGACTCTGGGCCCCTCAAAGGCAAGCCTGCAGCTTTCAGTAACATAGGCTAAACACTAGTCTTCTATATCCTTGCTCTTAATGAATCTAGACAGCTTCCACCTATCTCAATAAAGAGATCCCAGGCCATAACATAGAGAAAGAGTTAACAAAGATCAACGACTACGACTTCTTAGTATCTTCTATGAACAAAGAGAGGAAACACCTTCTGAATCACTTGCATTAGCCCAGCCCATGACCTCAGGAAAAACCAACCAACGTAATAGCAGTTACCTCAGTCTTTGTTATTCTCTTCCATAGCCTTATTAAAACACTTAGACAGAGTAGTTCAGTGGCTTTTTCTCTCTTGCGAACCACTCCACTCTTAGGAGTTTATTTGACTTTTCTCTGATTCTCTACTTGTTTCTGTTTCTCACTTTTCTCAGTCTTCTTAGTACTCCATGCTTCAGCTTGGCTTGCTCTCAGATATGTCCATGCCTTCAGCCTTCACTGGCATAAAATCACCAACTCAACAGCCACTGTCTCAGGCCAATCTTTGGTGGCCTTGAACTTACAGATCCCTGGATCTTTGAACTTAGGTCAATGGAGTCATTGCAACAAAGGTCCCATTGCATTCACAAGTATGTGCCATTTTTAAATGCAATTAACTAAACTGTGACAAAATCTTAACATTCTTTAATCTGAAGAAGTTTGTTATAGACACTTACTATACCTTAACATGTACCCAGCGGCTTTTGCTACCTTTTAAATAGCTTCACTCCTCTTAAGTTTTAGTTACACTCCCAGAATTTAATGTAAGATAGTAGAATTGGGAGTAAAAGTGAAGTAGTTCCAAGAAGAATGTAAAAAAAACACTCTTTTTAATAAAATTTGACTTTAAAAATAACCATTCAATCACATTTCAATATGTCTAGGAATATCAAAATAATCAAAAATTTTATTAGCCATCTTTTATTTTTAAATGCATGCATAAGCTCTTCTGGTTGTATTCAAATGTTTAACATGGGTCCTTACTCTCCTTGAGCCCACATTTATATTCAATATTTTTCACATAATTTTACCTCGGGAGATATAATTTATATTGGAAGTGGTTTTTCAGTAAAAATATTACACTAATTTACAAAGTTAAAGTAAACACAAAAATGTCAGTGAAAAAATTATAAAAGGGGACATCTACTTGCATATAAAGTACACATGGTTTTCCTTATTCTGTCCAGCAAGAACTAAAGTTTACTATTCTGCACAGACAGCACATTAGGAGAGTCTGACAGATGTGAAAAGTCTAAGGATCACAGGCTCCAAGAATGGATACAGCAGTGAGTCCCTGAGGTTTTCTTCTTGTCTCAAATATTACAAGCTTAGAGCTGATGAACTTGGTAAATTGTAAAAAAAAAAAAAAAAAAAAAAAAAAAAAAAAAAAGCCTCAACAGAAGCCTCTCTAACCAAATCATGTACGAACCCTGCCCAAGGCTACATGAGCAAGAACTATTGGAGGGAGGGCGTGGAAACTCTTTCTGATGAAGCTGTCTACAGGTATGCAGGGAGCTCATGGATACAGTAAATCACTACTCATCACCTATGCTGGGATGAGCTTTTCAAGGATGCATCTGGATGGAGCCACACAAAAGTTAACACTTCTAAATTAACTTTTAAAAAATCTCATTGGCTTACAAAACAATTGAATGCAAACATTTCTTTGGAATTTGTTGTTGTCTTAATCAGAGTTTCTATTCCTGCACAAACAACATGAACAAGAAGCAAGTTGGGGAGGAAAGGAATTATTCAGCTTACACTTTCATATTGCTGTTCATCACCAAAGGAAGTCAGGACTGGTACTCAAGCAGTCAGGAAGCAGGAGCTGATGCAGAGGCCATGGAAGGATGTTACTTACTGGCTTGCACCCCCTGGCTTGATCAGGTTACTTTCTTATAGAAACCAAGACTGTGATCCACAATGGGCCCTCCCACCCTTGATCACTAATTGAGAAAATGCTTTTCAGCTGGATGTCAGGGAGGCATTTCCTCAAGGGATAGCTCCAACTTGTGTCAAGTTGACACACAAAACCAGCCAGTACAGTTGTTGTTGATGATAGTAGTGGTGATGGTGGTGGTAGTAGTGTTATCTTGGATAACTAGACATTTGTCATTGTCTTCCAGGAAAAGTCACACAACAAAACCCTTGAATAACATTGTTGAATACAGTCCAGAAAGATACTCCAAATTCCTTCTACCTGATTGTTTTAGAACTGATGATGTGGGAACCCTACCATTTCAAGTCCAGTAATAGAAAATCTTGCATACGTCATTAATGGGGATCATAGTGATCCAGAGTTCTCCAACTACTTTCCCTATGAAGCAAGGAAGCCTGCTGCAGAATACAGGAATGTAAGGAAGTTCTGGTTATCCTCCCATCTGGCAGTAACAAGAAGCTCTTATCACTACAATAGAGCTACATAAATACAGAATACACAGGCTTAAATAAAAGATGCTGTCTCCCACAAGGCACAAAATTGCAAGGTGCCAGGTAAAATTCACTAGTCATACCAAAAGCTGAGATTTGGATCCAGTTTTGTAGGAGAATATCAGAACAGAGAAAATGCTGGGGGGGGGAGCGTGATTGGGGAATGGATGGAGGGAAGAGGACTTATGTGACATATGGTGAGGGGGGAAACTGGGAAAGGGGAAAGCCTTTGGAATGTAAACAAAGAATATAGAAAATAAAAAATATTAAAAAAGAAACTGATTGAAAACATAAATCCATTAATGTCATCATAAAGTTGATAGGGTTCTTATAGTAATCTAACAAATACATAAAAGTAGCCATCATAAAAATGCTTCAAAAAGCTAAAATGATACAAGTTTAAAAACAGAGATTTCAACAAGAAATTATAGTATTAGCTAATATAGTATCAAGAAATAAAATACAGGAAAAAAACAATTGTTATTTACTTTCTATATTCTTTGTTTACATTCCAAATGATTGTCCTATTCCCAGTTGCACCAACCCCATAAGTCCCATAAGCCCTCTTCCCTCCACCCATTCCCCAATCAATCCCATCCCACTTCTCTGTCCTGCTAATCCCCTACATTGCTGCATCAAGCCTTTCCAGGGCCAGGTACTCTCCTTCCTTCTCCTTGGGAAGAATTTGATATGTGAGTTGTATCTTGGGTATTCAGAGCTTCTGGGCTAATATCCATTTATCAGTCACTGCATTCCATGTGTGTTCTTCTGTGAATGAATTACCTCATTTAGGATGATACTTTCCATTTTCAACCATTTACTTAAGAATTTGATGAATTCATTGTTTTTAATTGGTGAGTACTATTTGATTGTGTAAGTATATCACATTTTCTGTATCCATTCCTCCACTGAGGGACATCTGGGTTTGTTCCAACTTCTGGATATTATAAATAAGGCTGCTATGAACACAGTGGAGCATGTGTCCTTATTGCATGCTGGGAATCCTCTGGGTATATGCCCAGGAGTGGTATAGCAGGGTCCTCAGGAAGTGTCATGCCCAGTTTTCTGACAAACCTTCACACTGATTTCCAGAGTGGTTGTACCAACTTGAATTCCCACCAGCAGTGGAGGAGTGTTTCACTTTGTCCACATCCTCGCCAACACCTGCTGACTCCAGAGATTTTAATCTTAGAAATTCTGACTGCTGTAAGATGAAATCTCAGGGTTGTTTTGATTTGCATTTCCCTAGTGACTAATGATACTGAACATTTCTAAAGGTGCTTCTCAGCCATTCAAAATTCTTCAGGAGAAAATTCTTTGTCTAGCTCTTTATCTCATTTTTAATAGGGTTATTTGGCTCTCAGGAGTCTAACTTCTTGAGTTCTTTGTATATATTGCATATTAGCCCTCTGTCAGATGGAGGGTTGGTGAAGATCTTTTCCCAATTTGTTGGTTTCCATTTTGTCCTTTTGATAGTGTCCTTTGCCTTACAGAACCTTGTAATTTCATGAGGTCCCATTTGTCAATTCTTGATCTTAGAGCATAAGCTATTGGTGTTCTGTTCAGGAACTTTTCCCCTGTGCCCATGTCCTTAAGGGTCTTCTGCAGTTTCTTTTCTACTAGTTTCAGTGTGTCTGGTTTTATGTGGAGGTCCTTGATCCACTTGGAGGTGAGCTTGGTACAAGGAGATAAGAATGGATCAATTAGCATCCTTCTGCATGCTGAACTCCAGTTGAACCAGCACAATTTGTTGAAAAGGCTATCTTTTTTCCACTGGATGGATTCAGCTCCTTTGTTGAAGATCAAGTGACCATAGTTGTGTCGGTTCATTTCTGGGTCTTCAATCCTATTCCATTGATCTACCTGACTGTCACTGTACCAATACCATGAAAATTTTAACACTATTGCTCTGTAGTACTGCTTGAGGTCTGGGATATTAATTCCCCCAGAAGTTCTTTTACTATTGAGAATAGTTTTAGCTATCCTGAGTTTTTGTTTGTGGCTATTGTTAAGGGTGTCATTTCCCTAATTTCTCTCTCAGCCTGCTTATCCTTTGAATATAGGAAGGCTACTGATTTGCTTGAGTTGATTTTATAACTAGCTATTTTGCTGAAGTTGTTTATCGGCTGTAGGAGTTCTCTAGTGGAGTTTTTTTGGGTCACCTAAGTATACTATCAGATCATCTGCAAATAGTGACAATTTGACTTCTTCCTTGCCGATTTGTATCCATTTGATCTCCTTATGTTGTCTAATTTCTCTATCTAGAACTGCAAGTACTATATTGAAAAGATATGGAGAAAGGGGGGCAGCCTTGTTTAGTCCCTGATTTTAGTGGGATTGCTTCAAGTATCTCTCCATTCAGTTTGATGTTGGCTACTGGCTTGCTGTATATTGCTTTTACTATGTTTAAGTATGGGCCTTGGATTCCTAATCTTTCCAAGAATTTTATCATGAAGAGATTGGATTTTGTCAAATGCTTTCTCAGCATCTAATGAAATGATCATGTGGGTTTTTTCTTTGAGTTTGTTTATATAGTGGATTACACTGATGGATTTCCTGTATATTGAACCACCCCTGCATCCCTGGGATGAAGCCTACTTGATCATGGTGAATGATCATTTTGATGTGTTGATCAGTGGTCAAGAATTTTATTGAATATTTTTGCATTGATATTATTTAGGGATATTGGCCAGAAGTTCTCTATCTTGTTGGATCATTGTGTAGTTTTGGTTTCAGCATAATTATACATTCATAGAATGAGTTGGGTAGTGTTCCTTCTGTTTCTATTTTGTGGAATAGTTTGAAGAGTATTGGTGTTAGGTCTTCATGGAAGGTCTGATAAAATTCTGCAATAAGACCATCTGGTCCTGTGCTTTTGTTGTTGTTGTTGTTGTTGTTGTTGTTGTTGTTGTTGGAAGGCTTTCCATGACGCCTTCTATTACTTTCGGGGTTATAGGACTGTTTAAATGATCTATTTCATTCTGAATTAATTTTGGTATTTGGTATTTGTCTAGGAAATTTTCCATTTCCTACAGATTTTCCAGTTCTGTTGAGTATAGGTTTTTGTAGTAGGATCTGGTGGTCTTTTGAATTTCCTCAGTTTCTGTTGTTATATCTTCCTTTTCATTTCTAATTCTATTAATTTGGATACTGTCTTTGTGCCCTTTGGTTAGTCTGGCTAAGGGTTTATCTATCTTGTTTATTTTCTCAAAGAACCAGCTCCTGGTTTTGTTGATTCTTTGTATGGTTCTCTTTGTTTCAACTTGATTGATTTCATCCCTGAGTTTGATGACTTCCTGTCTTCTACTCCTCTTTGGTGAATTAGCTTCTTTTTGTGCCAGGGCTTTCAGGTGTGCCATTAAGCTGCTAGTGTATGCTCTCTCCAGTTTCTTTTTAGAGGCACTCAGGGCTATGAGTTTTCATCTTAGCACTACTTTCATTGTGCCACATAAATTTGGATATGTTGCGCCTTCATTTTCATTAAATTCTAAAAAGTCTGATTTCTTTATTCTTCCTTGACCAAGGTATCATTGAGTAGAGTATTGTTCAGCTTCCATGTGTATGTGGGATTTCTGTTATTTTTGCTGCTATTGAAGATCATTCTCATTCCATCTTGATCTGATAGGAGGCATGGGATTAGTTCGATCTTCTTATATCTGTTGAGGTCTGTCTTGTGACCAATTACATGGTCGATTTTGGAGATTTGGTACCATGAGGTGCTGGTAAAAGCATATAGTCTTTTGCTTTACTATGAAATGTTTTGTGTGTGTGTGTGTGTGTGTGTGTGTGTGTGTGTGTGTGTTAAATCCAATTGGTCCAAAACTTCAATTAGTTTCACGGTGTCCCTGTTTAATTTGTTTTCCTGGTCATCCCATTGAGGAGAGTAGAGTGTTGAAGTCGCCCACAATTATTGCATTAGGTTTATTGTGTGCTTTGAGCTTTAGTAAATTTTCTTTTATGAATGAGGATGCCCTTGCATTTGGAGCATAGATATTCAGAATTGAGAGTTCTTCTTGGTGGATTTTTCCCTTGACCAGTAAAAAGTGTTCTTCTCTGTCCCTTTTGATGACTTTAGGTTGAAAGTCAATTTTATCTGATATTAGAATGGCTACTCTGGCTTGTTTCCAGAGACCAATTGCTTGTAAAATTGTTTTTCAGCCTTTTACTCTGAGGTAGTGTTTGTCTTTGACACTACCTCAGAATAACACACTACAGGTGTGTTTCCTGTATGCAGCAAAATGTAGGGTCCTGTTTACATAGCCAGTCTGTTAGTCTATGTCTTTCTATTGGGGAATTGAGTCCATTGAGGTTAAGAGATATTAAAGACACACCTTTAATCCCAGCACTTGGGAGGTTGAGGCAGGTGGATTTCTGAGTTTGAGGCCAGCCTGGCCTACAGAGTGAGTTCCAGGAGAGTCATGGCTACACAGAGAAACCCTGTCTCAAAAGAGAGAGAGAGAGAGAGAGAGAGAGAGAGAGAGAGAGAGAGAGATATTAAAGAAAAGTGATTGTTATTTTTATATTAAAATATATTTTAATACTGCTATTTTTATATTATTTTTATATTTGAGTGGTTATTTTCTTTGGGGTTTGATGGGAGAAGGTTACTATCTTGCTTTTTCCTGAATGTAGTTTCCCTCTTTGTATTGGTATTTTCCACCTATTATCCTTTGTAGGGCTGGGTTTGTGAAAAGATATTGTGTAAATTTGGTTTTATCATGGAATATCTTGGTTTCTCCATCTATGATGATTGAAATTTTTGCTGGGTATAGTAGTCTTGGCTGACATTTGTGTTCTCTTAGAGTCTGTATGAGTCTGCCCAGGGACTTCGAGCTTTCATGGTCTCTGTTGAGAAGTCTGGTGTAATTCTGATAGGTCTTCCTTTATATGTTACTTGACCTTTTTCTCTTACTGCTTTTAATATTTTTTCTTTATTTAGTACATTTTGAGTTTTGATTATTATGTGATGGGAGGTATGTCTGTTCTGGTCCCATCTGTTTGGAGTTCTGTAGGCTACTTGTATATTCATTGGCATCTTTCCCTTTAGGTTAGGGAAGTGTTCTTCCATAATTTTGTTGAAGATATATGCTGGCCCTTAAGTTGTAAATTTTCACTCTCATCTATCCCTATAATCCTTAGGTGTGGTCTTCTCATTGTGTGCTGGATTTCCGGTATGTTTTGGGTTACAAGCTGTTTGCATTTTGCATTTTCTTTGACTGTTGAATAAATGGTTTCTATGGTATCTTCAGCATCTGACATTCTTTCTTCTATCTCTTGTATTCTGCTGTTGATATATGCATCTATGGCCCCTGATTTCTTAAGGTTTCCTATCTCCAAAGTTGTCTCCCTTTGTAATATCTTAGTTTTTTCTACTTCTGTTTTTAGATCCTGGATCGTTTGCTCAGTTTCTTCACTTGTTTGTATTTCCTGTAATTCTTTAAAAGATTTTTGTGTTTCCTCTTTCATGACTTCTGCCTATTGAGCCAAGTTCTCCTGTGTTTCTTTAAGTGAATTTTGTGTTTCCTCTTTATTGGCTTCTATCTTTTGACCCATATTCTCTGAATTTATTTAAATTATTTTCATGTTTCCCTTGTAAGGGCTTCTACCTTTTGATCCATTTTCTCCTGTATTTCTTTAAGAGATTTATTTATGTCCTTCTTGTGTTCCTCAAACAGCATCATGACCTGTGATTTTAATTCCAAATCTTGTTTTCCTGGTGTGTTGGGGTATCCAGGACTTGCTATTGTTCGAGAATTGGGTTCAGATGCTGCCATTTTGCCTTGATTTCTGTTAGTAACGTTCTACATTTGCCTTTTGCCATCTGGTTATCTCTGGCATTAGTTGGTCCTGTTGTCACTAGCTGGTGCTTGAACCTCCTGTGAGCCTGTAAGGCTATTTCCACACCACTGGATGACTGGGTTTCCCCTGGCACAGATTGCTGATGGGCTGCCCTACTCTTGGGTGCCATTGGAGCCCTGGTGTGCCTTGCCCCAAGCAATGTTATACTTGGCTTGTCTCTATGTACCTGGTGTTGCCTTACTGGTCCGCCTGAGAATGAAGACAGTGAGTGGTGCTGGGACCCCCTCCAAGCATAGATCACTCTGCAGGGCAAATGGCCCAGGACAGGGTTGGCACACAGATGACCCATAGAGCTGCCCAGACCCTGGGCACATGCAGAAGCCAGACGGGCTATGTCCTGAGTGATGTCAGACTCGGGATATTTCTGTGAACCTGGTGCTGCCTGTCTGGTCCATCCAGGAGCGAAGATTGTGGATGCTGTGGGGACCTTTTCCAAGTTCCAATCACTCTGCAGAGCAAACAGTCCAGGACAGGGCTGGCACACAGATGGCCCACAGAGCTGCCCAGGCCCTGGGAGGCTGTGTCCCAAGGGATGTTAGACTTGGGCTATCTCTGTGTACCTGGCACTGCCCATTCAGTCTGTCCGGGAGCCAAGATGGCAGAGTCCCCCTCCAAATGCCGATCCACAAATGAAAAATTTTAAAGTAGAAAAATATTGTTGACTTCAATAGATGGAGTCAACAGAAAATTGGGAGAAACAAGAGGAGAAAATAAGTGGATAGAGGGACCAGGAGAGGACTCAGTGAGTAAGAATGTTTGCAGGAATGAGAAGCTGATTCAGATCCCTGGCACCCACATAAAACCATGCACAATTGCATGTGCCTATAACCCCCATACTGGGTAGAAGTAGATAATGCCAGCATTAGAACTAGTTGTATGGTCATACTATCCAAAAAGACTGCAAGTGAGAAACCCTGAATCAAAAAGATAAAGTATAAAATAATCCAGAAAGACCCAATGCCCTCCACTGGCTTACACATAAGCACACACATACATATTCACCCCCCAACACATACTTCCCAATATACAGTGAATTGAAAATAAAAACAATGATAATGACTCACTCAACAGGGAAAAATAAGCTAAAATTTTCAGAAAGAGCACACGAAGAATATAACAAGAGATTAAAACATATATGCCAGGAGTCAAAAACGAACAGAAAAAAAGCACATAGAACTAAATGTGCATTCAAATAAATTCTAACAGAAAATCATACAAGTTTGGGAGTGATATAGAATCAAACTAAGAACATGGCTCATATATGGAAGCCAAAAATTCCATAAGACACCAAAATTAAATGTCTTTGTTGATTATTTTGGGGTTTTTTTGTTTAAGACATTGTCTCCCTGCACAGACCAAGCTGTCCTCTACCTCATTATGTGTCCCAGGATTTCCTCAAGCTTGGGATTCTCCTGCCTCCACTTCAAGATACTGAGATTACAAGCATGCATCAATAATTAAAATTTTAAATATATTTATAAAATATTTATATATATTACCTTCATTTTTAGAATATAATATATTATAATATATATATATTACCTTCATTTTTAGAATATACACATACACATATACATATATTAACAAATGAACCTCTGAGTTTTGATGAGTAGCTAGGGGTCAAGAGGGAGTATCACAAACCTTTACAAGCTCTGAAAGAAAAGTCATATATCCAGAAAAAAATCTTAGAAATGAATTTCTTCCTATGAAAATCTGAGATGACACCTTGCTAGCAGACTTATACTAAAAACACACTGAAACGATGCTCTATGCCACAAGGTCTTAACCTCGGACTTTTGACACCTAATGTGGAGGTCATGAAAGTCTTGGCAACAACAGAAGAAAATGTGACACCAAAATGCAGTTAGAAATCAAA
Source organism: Apodemus agrarius (assembly GCA_964023405.1). Taxonomy (NCBI): domain Eukaryota; kingdom Metazoa; phylum Chordata; class Mammalia; order Rodentia; family Muridae; genus Apodemus; species Apodemus agrarius. The sequence continues at coordinate 89,669,904 of OZ030007.1, read as the reverse complement.
TACATAGATACTAGAACAATAATTCCTCAGATAAAAGCATTTACCAAGAGAGCCTGGGTACTTGCATTCAGTACATTAAACTCACATAAATAGCTGCATTTGGTGGCACAGATTTGCAATCCCAGCACCCCTATGATGTTATGAGAGGAAGAGACAAGAAAATCAGACAGAAACTTACTAGGCTAGCTAACTGGAACTATACAAGCAGCTATGGAAACAAGAGAGACCTGATATGGAGGTTTGAATGTGCTTGGTCCACTAGAAGTGGCACTATTGGGAGGTGTGGCCTTATTAGAGGAAGTATAGCCTTGTTAGCAGAAGTGTGTCATGTGAAAGAAGGAGTCTCTTTCTGGCTGCACTGGGGATCAAGATGCAGAAAACTTCTTCACCATTATGCCTGCCTGCATGCTGTCATGCTTTCTGCCATGAAAATAATGAACTAAACCTCTGAAACTGTAAGGCAGCCCCAATTGAATGTTTTTGTTTATAAGAGTATCTTTGGTCATGGTGTCTCTTCACAGCATGGAAACTCTGTCTAAAACACCCTCCCTCAACAAGGTGGAAGGAAAAAAAAGCAACTTCCTAGACCTGGAAACTTGCAGGAGGATGTGAGCACATACCTGGGTGTGCATGTGCACGTGTCCACACACACACACATACACACACACACACACACACACACACACATACACACACACACACACACACATACACACACACACACATACATACACACACAATGTATGTATATATATACATATATTAATCAAATATACACACTCAATAAAGATTAGTTATCAAAGAGTTTTGGTCTTGATAACTCACACAGAGATCCATAACTGGATACTGTACAGAGAATGAGAGACTTTGGAGCATTCAGTCCTAAACAGGATCATGTCATTATCCCCATGTACACAAGGCTCTGGGATATATGCAGAAGAGGCAGAAAGACTGAAAGATCCAAAGATAGTGGATGACTCTAAGGAAACAGTGTTTTTCAGACACAACAGGACTGATACACATACAAATTCACAGACACTATGTATGATGGTTTGTATATGCTTGGCCCAGGAAGTGACACTATTAAGAGGTATGGAATAGGGATGTCATTGTGGGCATGGGCTTTAATACCCTCATCCTACCTGTTCTAGGATATTTCCTATCCATTCACATTGAGGCAGTGAGAGGCCAGTGATTGAAGGGGAGAAAGGAAGAGGAGCTAAGAGAAGTGAGGGGAGAGAGAGAGAGAGAGAGAGAGAGAGAGAGAGAGAGAGAGAGAGAGAAGACTCAGAGGACCAGTCGAGAAGAGCAGGGAAGGAGGCGTGGATATACAGATGGCTTCAGACAGATGCCTGGTGTTTTGGAGAGGTTAGAAATATCAGAATAAGACTTTATCATTGTAAATTGGCATTATGTAATAGGGAGTTTTATATACATAAAGATATTTGGTTAACTAAATTTAAGAGTGAAGCTTTACCAGATATTTGGGTGCAGGGCAAGAGCATGGGACTCCCACTGTTTACAGAGACTATGGTGAAGAGTCCTGGCAGAGCGGTACTTTCCTAATTACTACCCACTACACTAGCTACCTGGAAGCCTGGCTTCTCCTAGTGGCTCTAAAAGTAGAACTCTCAGCTCCTCGTGTACCATGCCTGCCTAGACACTGCTGTGCTTCTTCCTTGATGATAATGGACTGAAACTCTGAACCTGTGAGCCAGACTCAGTGTTGTCCTTATAAGAGTTGCCTTGGACATGGTATCTGTTGACAGCACTCACAATGCCTGCACGGGCTCAAACCAGACAATGCACCGCTGAGAATGAGAAGTAGGCACAGAGGCCCTCTCCTAACCAAGAACTACAGTTGATATCTGCTGGGGGAAAGAAAAGCTGTTTTCTCCAATGGAGTAACTGGGAATATCACACTGTGAGTAGCAGGTCCCATACCCAAGAATAGCCGGCTGATATGAATCAGGTTTTGTGCTTTTTAAAATTTTTGTTTTTGTATATTTTTTGTCTTGTTGGTTTTTGTTTATGGTTTTCAGTTTGCTTGTCTGTTTTGATTTATGGTTTAGACCTTTTCTTAATTGAGAGGGTTTTTGAAGGAGAAAGAACATGAAATTTAGTGAGGTAAGGAGGTAAAGGAGTGGAAAATATGATCAAAATATATTGCTTGGAAAATAATAAAAACTTAAAAAGAAATCAAGATGTAAAGTGAGCTAAATATAAATAAATAATTGGAAGCCAGGCGGTGGTGGCACACGCCTGTAATCCCAGTACTTGGGAGGCAGAGGCAGGCGGATTTCTGAGTTCGAGGCCAGCCTGGTCTACAGAGTGAGTTCCAGGACAGCCAAGGCTACACAGAGAAACCCTGTCTCGAAAAATAAATAAATAAATAAATAAATAAATAAATAAATAAATAAATGGAAGAAAAAATCAAGTGCATGACATGGGAGAGTCTGGCTACATTCACCCATGTTAGATTGCAGAATGTCATTGTAGTGGATTCTGAGCACACGGCATGGGCACTTTTCACCAGATAGGATTTCTCACCATTCAATGCCAGTCAATTGACATCTCAACTCAGATGTGACTAACATACACTAAGGATTTACAGCATTCTTTACAGTACATGCAGTATTCGGCTCTTAGAGAAACATGGTGGCTTAGTTATGGAAAACAAACTCTTAAGATTTTTTACTGCCGTTCCTCTAAAGTAAGAGTAAAGAAATTATGTCTCTTAATTGTACTGTTTCAATATTTGATTTTATAAATTTCTGTCTGAGTTCTAATTGTGTTTCTTCTTCTTTTTTTTTAGTTATTTTTATTTTCTATATTCTATGTTTACATTTCAAAGGCTTTCCCCTTTCCCAGTACCCACCCACCATAGTTCCCATAGTTCTTCTCCCCCCCCAACTATTCCCCAATCATTCCCCCTCCCCCCTCGGTTTCTTTACTAAACTGGATGCAATCTTTACATGCCCAGGGTCCTCTCCTTTCTTCTTCTTGGGAATCATTTGACTTGCTATTTGTGTCTTGAGTATTTAGTGCTTCTGGGCGCATTAATATCCACTTATCAGTGATTGCATTTCATGTGCATTCTTTTGTGATTGGGTTAGCTCACTCAGGATGATGTTTTCCAGGTCTAACCATTTACCTTGCATGAATTCATTATTTTTAATTGCTGAGTAGTATTCCATTGTATAAATATACCACATTTTCTGTATCCATTCCTCCTTTGAGGGATATTTGGGCTCCTTCCAATTTCTGGCTATTATAAACAAGGCTGCTATAAACATAGTGGAGCGTGTGTCTTTATTGTATGCAGGGGAATCCTCTGGGTATATGCCCAGGAGTGGTATGCCAGGGTCCTCTGGAAGTGCCATGCCCAATTTTCTGAGGAACCGCCAAACTGATTTCCAGAGTGGTTTTACCATTTTGCAATCCCACCAACAGTGGAGGAGTGTTCCTCTTTCTCCACATCCTCGCCAGCACTTGTTGTCTCTTGAGTTTTTAATCTTAGCCATTCTGACTGGTGTGAGGTGGAATCTCAGGGTTGTTTTGATTTGCATTTCCCTGATGACTAATGATGTTGAACATCTCTTAAGGTGTTTCTCGGCCATCCGAATTTCTTCTGGTGAAAATTCTTTTTTTAGCTCTGTGCCCCATTTTTTGATAGGGTTATTTGGTTCTTTGCGGTCTAACTTCTTGAGTTCTTTGTATATATTGGATATTAGCCCTCTGTCGGATGTGGGGTTGGTAAAGATCTTTTCCCACTTTGTTGGTTGCCGTTTTGTCCTTCGGACAGTGTCCTTTGCTTTGCAGAAACTTTGTAATTTTATGAGGTCCCATTTGTCGATTCTTGATCTTAGTGCATACGCTATTGGTGTTCTGTTCAGGAACTTTTCCCCTGTGCCCAAGTCCTCCAGGGTCTTCCCAAGTTTCTTTTCTAATAGTTTCAGTGTGTCTGGTTTTATGTGGAGGTCCTTGATCCACTTGGAGTTGATCTTAGAGCAAAGAGATAAGAGTGGGTCAATTCGCATTCTTCTGCATGTTGACCTCCAGTTGAACCAGCACCATTTGTTGAAAAGGCTATCTTTATTCCATCGGATGGTTGTGGCTCCTTTATCAAAGATCAAGTGACCATAAGTCTGTGGGTTAATTTCAGGGTCTTCAATCCTGTTCCATTGATCTGTTTGCCTGTTGCTATACCAATACCATGCAGTTTTTAACACAATTGCTCTGTAGTACTGCTTGAAGTCAGGGATATTGATTCCCCCAGAAGTCCTTTTATTGTTGAGAATAGTTTTAGCTATCCTGGGTTTTTTGTTGCTCCAGATGAATTTGAGAATTGCTCTTTCTAGATCTATGAAGAATTGAGTTGGGATTTTGATGGGGATCGCATTGAATCTGTAGATTGCTTTTGGCAAGATGGCCATTTTTACTATATTGATCCTGCCAATCCAGGAGCAAGAAATATTTTTCCATCTTCTGAGGTCTTCTTCGATTTCTTTCTTCAAGGACTTGAAGTTCCTGTTGTACAGATCTTTCACTTGTTTGGTTAGAGTTACGCCAAGATACTTTATGTTGTTTGTGGCTATTGTGAAGGGTGTTATTTCCCTAATTTCTTTCTCAGCCTGCTTGTCCTTTGAGTACAAGAAGGCCACTGACTTGCTTGAGTTAATTTTATAACCTGCCACTTTGCTGAAGTTGTTTATCAGCTGTAGAAGTTCTCTGGTGGAGTTTTTTGGGTCGCTTAGGTAAACTATCATATCGTCTGCAAATAATGATAGTTTCACTTCTTCCTTTCCAATTTGTATCCCTTTGACTTCCTTATGTTGTCTAATTGCTCTTGCTAGAACTTCAAGTACTATATTGAAAAGATATGGAGAGAGAGGGCAGCCTTGTCTAGTCCCTGATTTTAGTAGGAATGCTTCAAGTTTCTCTCCATTTATTTTGATGTTGGCTACTGGTTTGCTGTAGATTGCTTTTACTATGTTTAGGTATGGGCCTTGAATTCCTGCTCTTTCCAAGACTTTTAGCATGAAAGGATGCTGAATTTTGTCGAATGCTTTTTCAGCATCCAATGAGATGACCATGTGGTTTTTTTCTTTCAGTTTGTTTATGTAGTGGATTACATTGATGGATTTCCATATATTGAACCATCCCTGCATCCCTGGGATGAAGCCTACTTGATCATGGTGGATGATCGTTTTGATGTGCTCTTGGATTCGGTTAGCAAGAATTTTATTTAGTATTTTTGCATCTATATTCATCAGAGAAATTGGCCTGAAGTTCTCTTTCTTTGTTGGATCTTTTTGTGGTTTAGGTATTAGCGTAATTGTGGCTTCGAAGAATGAGTTGGGCAGTGTCCCTTCTGTCTCTATTTTGTGGAATAGTTTGGAGAGTATTGGTGTTAAGTCTTCTTTGAAGGTCTGGTAGAATTCTGCACTAAAACCATCTGGTCCCGTACTTTTTTTGGTTGGGAGGCTTTCTATAACCCCTTCTATTTCTTTAGGGGTTATGGGACTATTTAGCTGGTCTACTTGATGCTGATTTAATTTTGGTATTTGATATCTGTCTAGGAAATCGTCCATTTCCTCCAGATTCTCCAGTTGTTTTGAGTATAGACCTTTGTAGTAGGATCTGATGATCTTTTGAATTTCCTCAGTTTCTGTTGTTATGTCTCCCTTTTCATTTCTAATTTTGTTAATTTGTATACTGTCTCTGTGTCCTTTGGTTAGTCTGGCTAAGGGTTTATCTTGTTGATTTTCTCAAAGAACCAGCTCCTGGTCTTGTTGATTCTTTGTATGGTTCTCTTTGTTTCTATTTGATTGATTTCAGCCCTGAGTTTGATGATTTCTTGTCTTCTACTCCTCCTGCGTGAATTAACTTGTTTTTCTTCCAGGGCTTTAAGGTGTGCCGTTAAGCTGCTAGTGTATGCTCTCTCCAGTTTCTTTTTGGATGCACTTACAGCTATGAGTTTTCCTCTTAGCACTGCTTTCATTGTGTCCCATAGATTTGGGTAGGTTGTACCTTCATTTTCATTGAATTCTAAAAAGTCTTTGATTTCTTTTTTTATTTCTTCCTTGACCAAGGTGTCATTGAGTAGAGTATTGTTCAGTTTCCATGTGTATGTGGGTTTTCTGTTGTTTTTGTTGCTATTGAAGACCACTCTTACTCCATGGTGATCTGATAAGAGGCATGGGATTAGCTCGATCTTCTTGTATTTGTTGACATCTGTCTTGTGACCGATTATATGGTCTATTTTGGAGAAGGTACCATGCGGTGCTGAGAAAAAGGTATATTCTTTAGCTTTAGGATGAAATGTTCTATATATATCTGTTAAATCCAATTGGTCCAGAGTTTCAATTAGTTTCACTGTGTCCCTGTTTAGTTTCTGCTTTCCTGATCGGTCCATTGAGGAGAGTGGGGTGTTGAAGTCACCACAATTATTGTGTTAGGTGTAATGTGCTTTAAGCTTTAGTAAGGTTTCTTTTACGAAGGAGGGTGCCCTTGCATTTGGAGCATAGATGTTCAGTATTGAGAGCTCTTCCTGGTGGATTTTCCCTTTGGCCAGCAAGAAGTGACCTTCTGAGTCTCTTTGGATGATTTTAGGTTGAAAGTCAATTTTATCTGATATTAGAATGGCTACTCCAGCTTGTTTCCTGAGACCATTTGCTTGTAAAATTGTCCTCCAGCCTTTTACTCTAAGGTAGTGTTTGTCTTTAACACTGAGATGTGTTTCCTGTATGCAGCAAAATGTAGGGTCCTGTTTCCGTATCCAGTCTGTTAATCTATGTCTTTTTATTGGGGAATTGAGTCCATTGATGTTAAGAGATATTAAGGAATAGTAATTATTACCTCCAGACATTTTTGAAATTATATTTATTTATCTTATTTATTTTTTATATTCGAGAGGTTATCTTCTTTTGGGTTTGATGAGAGGAGGTTTCTATCTTGCTTCTTTCCGGGTGTAGTTTCCGTCCTTGTCTTGGTGTTTTCCCCCTATTATCCTTTGTAGGGCTGGATTTGTGGAGAGATATCTTGCAAATTTGGTTTTGTCATGGAATACCTTGATGTCTCCATCAATGGCAATTGAGAGTTTTGCTGGGTAAAGTAGTTTTGGCTGAAGTTTGTGTTCTCTTAGAGTTTGCATGATATCTGCCCAGGATCTTCTAGCTTTCATGGTCTCAGGTGAGAAGTCTGGTGTTATTCTGATAGGTTTTCCTTTATATGTTACTTGGCCTTTTTCTCTTGCTGCCTTTAGTATTCTTTCTTTGTTTATTACATTTGGAGTTTTGATTATTATGTGACGGGATGTATTTCTGTTCTGGTCCAGTCTGTTTGGGGTTCTATAGGCTTCTTGTATATTCATGGGCATCTCTCTCCTTAGGTTGGGGAAGTTTTCTTCCATAATTTTATAGAAGATATTAGCTGGCCCTTTAACTTGTAAATCTTCACTCTCGTCTATACCTATAATCCTTAGGTTTGGTCTTCTCATAGTGTCTTGGATTTCCTGGATGTTTTGGGTTACCACCTTTTTGCATTTAGTATTTTCTTTGACTGTTGAATCAATGGTTCCTATGGTATCTTCGGCTTCTGAGATTCTGTCTTCTATCTCTTGTATTCTATTGTTGATACTTGCGTCTATGGCCCCTGATTTCTTCCTCAGGTTTTCTATCTCCAATGTTGTCTCCCTCTGTGATTTCTTAGTTGTTTCTACTTCTGTTTTTAGTATCTGGATGGATGTGCTCAGATCTTTCGCTTGCTTGATTGTGTTTTCATGAATTTCTTTAATAGATTTTTGTGCTTCCTCTTTCATAGCTTCTACTTGTTGGCCCACGTTCTTCTGTAGTTCTTTAAGTGACTTTTGTCTTTCTTCCTTATTGTCTTCTTCTCTTTGATCCATCTTCTCCTGCATTTCTTGAAGTGATTTTTGTATTTGCCTCGTAAAGGCTTCTAACTTTTGATCCATTTTCTCCTCTATTTCTTTACGAGATTTTTCTATGTGTTCAGCTACCAGCATCCTGACCAGTGATTTTATATCCAGGTCTTGTTTTTCTGGTGTTTTAGGGTATCCAGGGATTCCTGTTGTTGGAGAACTGGGTTCAGATGCTGTCATGTTGCCTTGATTTTTGTTAGTAACGTTCCTTCGTTTTCCTTTTGCCATCTGGTTATTTCTGGTTTTAGTTGGCCTTGTTGTCAGTGGCTGGTGTTTGAATCTCCTGTGAGGCTGGGCTCACCTGTTGTTTCTCTATTGGTGAATATATGTGACTGCTGCTTTAAGGGATCATAAGCTGGCTGCCACCCATGCGATTGTAGCCCCTGTTGGAGTCTGTCTACCAGGGCTTCTCCAGCTGTGTCCTGGTTGCAAGGAACTCCGATAGCCTAGCAGATCCCCCGTGAGGGTAGCCCTGGAAGGGGTGTTTACCTGGGCCTTTCCAGCTATGTCCTGGTTGCAATATGGAGGCCCGTTGCTACCACTGGTCCAGGGGCCGGCGAGCTGGTTGCAGAATGCAGCCTCGGTGCTCGCCAGAGGGCACGGGAATGTCCCACAGAGCCTGGGCCTTTCCAGCTGTGTCCTGGTTGCGATATAGAGGCCCGCCGCTACACCGCTGGTCTAGGGGCCGGCGAGCTGGTTGCAGAACGCAGCCTAGGTGCTCACCAGAGGGCGGGGATGTCCCACAGAGCCTGGGCCTTTCCAGCTGTGTCCTGGTTGTAATATGGAGGCCCGCCGCTACTGCTGGTCCAGGGGCTGGCGAGCTGGTTGCAGAACGCAGCCTTGGTGCTCGCCAGAGGGCTCAGGGATGTCCCACAGAGCCTAGGCAGGACTCCGCCTGCTTGGTTCCGAGACCCTAGCAGATACCCCCGTGAGTGTAGCCCTGGAAGGGGTGTTTACCTGGGCCTTTCCAGCTGTGTCCTGGTTGTAATATGGAGGCCCGCCGCTACACCGCTGGTCTAGGGGCCGGCGAGCTGGTTGCAGAACGCAGCTTAGGTGCTCACCCGAGGGCGGGGATGTCCCACAGAGCCTGGGCCTTTCCAGCTGTGTCCTGGTTGCGATATGGAGGCCCGCCGCTACACCGCTGGTCTAGGGGCCGGCGAGCTGGTTGCAGAACGCAGCTTAGGTGTTCACCAGAGGGCGGGGATGTCCCACAGAGCCTGTGCCTTTCCAGCTGTGTCCTGGTTGCGATATGGAGTGTTTCTTCTTTTTTTTTCTTTAACCATTCAGTAAAGTTTGGCTTTGGATTAAAACATAATTTTCAACAATTTCTAAAATATATTTCTTCTGATTTTACTATGTATTTATGTGATTTCATGTTCTCACAATCAATAATGATAAAAACCAAAATATCATCAACCAACCTCCTTGTGTAAGTACTCAAACATCACCTCTACAAGATCATGAGTTTAAATTTTCAGCATGAAGCACAGCACCACCATAACCAGGTGGCATAAGAAGGTAGCTGACCATCCAGGAGTGTGGAGAGGCCAGAGAGCACAGACAGAACCACCCCTGCTGCTCAGAGGATCACATCCCCAACTGTCAGGCAGAAGTCTTCAGGTTTCTGTCTCCAGCTCGGGACCATCCTCTGCCACAGAGTGCCATATCCAGGTGGCAAAGGGAAATAGTGAGGAGACCTTGATAGCACAGGTAGAACCACCCCTGCTACTCAGAGGATCACATCCAGAGCCCTCAGGCAGGAACATTCCACAAAGAGGTAGCTGATCACCCAGGAGTGCAGAGAGGCCTGACAGGACAGATAGAATCACCCCTACTGCTCAGAGGATCACGTCCGGAAAACTTGGGTGGAAGCTTTCAAGTTTCTGTCTCCAACTTGGGACTATCCTCTGCCACAGCACTCCATATCCAAGTGGCACAGGCCACACCATATCCTCAGGAATGCAGATAGACCACACAGCACAGGTAGGACCACCCCTGCTGCTCAGAGGAAATAGGACAAACCCTGAGGACACAAGAGCCTAGGAGCAATCTGGGACAGGATCTTCCAATTTCCATCCACACCCAGAGCTGACTGGGGCAAGAGAGCTACATACATTAATACCACCACAAGAGAGCGGGCATGCTGAGTACCTACATACCTGGAAATTCCTCAGAAAACTGGGCATAATACTACCAGAGGACCCTGCTATACCATACCAGTCCTGGGCATATACCCAGAGGATTATATGCTCCACTATGTTCATATCAACCTTATTTATAATAGCCAGAAGATAAAAAGAACCCAGATGTCCCTCAATGGAGGAATAGATACAGAAAATGTGGTATATTTACACAATGGAATAGTATACAGTTATTAAAAAACAATGACTTCATGAAATTCTTAGGCAAATGCAGGGAACTAGAAAATATCATCCTGACTGAGGTAACACAATCACAAAAGAACACACATGGTAAGTACTCACTGACAAGAGGATATTAGCCCAGAAGCTGGAAAAACCCAAGACGGCAATTCACAGATAAAATGAATCTCAAGAAGAAGGAAGAACAAAGTCTGGTCCTTCTTAGAAGGAGGAACAACCCAAGAAGAAGAAAGGAGAGGACCCTGGGCCTGTAAAGATTGGATCCAATATTGTAGACCCAGAACAGAGAAATTGTGGGTGAGGAGGAATGATTGGGGAATAGCTGGGGGGAGAGAGGAATTATGGGACATATGGTGGGGGGGAACTGGGAAAAGGGAAAGCCTTTGGAATGTAAACATAGAATATAGAAAATAAAAATTAAATAAAAATAACTCACAGATTTAAAGCATTGAAATTAAAAATAAATTAAAAATAAAAAAAAAGAAGGAGGAACAAAATATCCTCAGAAAGAGATACAGAGACAATGTGTGGAGCAGAGTCTGAGAGAAAGTCCATCCAGAGACTGCCCCACCTAGGCATCCTTCACATATACACTTACACTGACACTATTGTGGATGACCACAAGTGCTTGCTGACCAGAACTGATCTACCTGTCACCTGGTAGGATCTGCCAGTGCATGACAAATACTGAGGGGGGAAATCTCAGCCAGCCATTAAACTGAGCACAGGGTCTCCAAAGGAGGAGCTAGAAAAAGGACCCAAGGAGCTGAAGGGGTTGCAGCAGCATAGGAGGAACAACAACATGAGCCACCCAGTACCCCCAGAGGGGGTATTTAGTCCCAGGGACTAAGATATCAACCATAGAGTACACATGGAGGGACCCATAGCTCCAGATGCATCGGCAGCAGAGGATTGACCTTGTTGGACATCAAAGGAAGGAGAGGCCCTTGGTCCTGAGAAGGCTCCATGCAGCAGTGTAGGGGAATACAGGGAAGCGGGAGCAGGTTGGTTGATGAACAGGGGGAGGGGCTATGAGTTAGGGGATTTTTGGGTGGGGAGGAAGGCAGGGACTGGAAAGGGGACATTTGAAATGTAAATAAAGAATATATCTAATTTTAAAAATCTGCCTGAAAAAGATGGGGTTTCCTGATGCCCCACCCTAGCTGAAGAGGTGATGGCAATTCATGGCTGTGAAGGGAGGGGCATGACTTTTCTCATTGGTAGATTGTGCCTTAGTGGATAACCCCGTAGACATTCGCATATAGGGAGCACTAATTGGCCTAAGTGGGTTGTTTTGAACATGACATGAAGTTGGATTGGAGATGGGAGATACATTAAGGGGCAAGGAAGTGCAAATCAAAACAACTCTGAGATTTCACCTCATACCAGTCAGAATTGCTCAGATCAAAAACTCAGGGGACAGTAGATGCTGGAGAGAATGTGTAGAAAGAGGAATACACCTCAATTGCTGGTGAGATTGCAAGTTGGTAAAACCACTCTGGAAATCAGTTTTGTGGTTCCTCAGAAAATTGGACATAGTACTACTACCTGAGGACCCAGCTATACTACTCCTGGGCATATACTCAGAAGGTGCTCCAACATGTAATAAAGACACATGCTCAACTATGTTCATAGCAGCTTTATTTATAATAGCAAGAAGCTGGAAAGAACCCAGATGTCCTTCAACAGAGGAATGGATACAGAAAATGTGGCACATTTACACAATGGATTACTACTCAGCTATTAAAAACAATGAATTCATGAAATTCTTAGGCAAAAAGGATGGAGCTAGAAAATATCCTGAATGAGGTAATCCAATCACAAAAGAACACACATGGTATGCACTCTCTGATAAGTGGATATTAGCCCAAAAGCTTGGAATACCCAAGATACAACTCACAGACCACATGAAGCTCAAGAAGATGGAAGATCAAAGTGTGGATACTTTGATCCTTCTTGGAAGGTGGATCAAAAAACCCATGGCTCACAGCTAACCAATTGACTCTGAGTATAGGGCCCCCAATGGAGCAGCTAGAGAAAGGACCCAAGAAGCTGAAGGGCTGAAGTTTGCAGCCCCATAGGAGGAACAATAATATGTCCCAACCAGTAACCCCAGAGCTCCCAGGCATTAAACCACCAACCAGAGTAGCCGTGGAGGGACCCATGGCTCCAGCTACATATGTAGCAGAATATGGCCATTTTAGACATCAATAAGAGGGGAGGCCATTGGTCCTATGAAGGCTCAACGACCCTGTGTAGGGGAATGCCAGGTCAGGAAAGAGGGGGAGAGGTGGTAAGCAGGAAGAGGGGGATGGAAGAGGGGTTTTCAGAGGGGTAATAAGGAAAGGGGATACCATTTGAAATGTAAATAAATCAAATATATAATAAAGAAAAGAAAAAAAGGCTTAAGGATGATTGTGAGGTGTGTTGACATTAAACAGACCACTGGTATACTTAAAAGGACAGCACTCATGCATGTATACACACAAACTGACTCCACCCATATCCTTCACACATGCATAGGCTGGCATCAAAATTGCAGATGAATTGAGTCATTCTTCGAGGCAAGATACCTAAAGGGCCTAGGATAGGAAAAAATGGTACAAATGGATATTAGATAACCAATTGGGGGCTCTGCCATGGGTGAAACTATTTCTCCTGTTCCCAGTATTCCTTGGTTCTCTGTATTTCTTTGTCTAAGGTGGGGGATCTCATGAGCATTCTTCTGCTCATATTATCATGTCTGCTGCTGCTGCTGCTGCTGGTGGTGGTGGTGGTGGTGGTGGTGGTGGTGGTGGTGGTGGTGGTGTGTGACAACAATTAAAGTAAAAGAGGCCAGATGCCATAAATTTGAGAGAAACTAGAAGGCATACATGAGAGGTTAGAGGGAGGAAAGGAAAATGAGATACTGAAACATTTTTTATTTCAAAAATATAAATTTTAAAATATATTTCCAACAATAATCTTAAAGCTTAAGACAGAAAATATGTAAAGTCAATGTTCATATGGACAGGTTTTCTAAGTTCTCATGTTGAAATAAAGCTAAATTAGGCAAATAAATGAGAAAGCATTTTACATATGTTCTGCATTCCGTACAGTAAACACACTAAGTTCGAGAAAAGTAACAAGTTCCAATCATTGTACATGTTGCACTGTTTGGAACTTGGGACAAAGTAATCATCTGTGGTGAAGTTCTGTTAGGCTTGGACCTTCCTAAACAGCCCTGCATGTGACACATTCAGAAATGTCTATACAGCATAGAAAATTAAACATAAAATATATCCAATTTGGGTGTCCATAGTGGTTTTAAAGAGATATAATGCATAACCCAGCCCTTTGCTTTTGCACTGAACCTGACAGTAATCTCAACTGATGTTCACAGGATGAACTTGCAAGTGTCTGAAGGCTAGGGCTGAAGTTCCATTCTCTAAGATTTCCTTAAATATGTACGAATTTCTTTAAATTTGTATGAAACCTTTTTAAAAATGTTTCAAAGTCCACAGTTATTTTCTTCAATCCTTTCTATTTCCAAAGTACCCAGAACATAAAGCAATTATTATCACATTGTAAAAATATATTAGTTATTTATACATGATAGTATGACTTTCCTTTTCACATGATAGCAAAAATAATCTTCAGTTTTTACACTAAATCATGTAAATTTTTATATGAAAGAAAAGCTTTAAATATTCAAGGTTCTTCACCGGACAGTGGTGGCACATGCCTTTATCCCAAGCACTTGGGAGGCAGAGGCAGGCGGATTTTTGAATTCGAGGCCAGCCTGGTCCTCAGAGTGAGTTCCAGAACAGCCAGGGCTACACAGAGAAACCCTGTCTCGAAAAAAAATTCAAGATTCTCTGATCTTCATGTGTTACTTATAAAAGTCTTCCGATGGTTTCTAAAATATATTCACAGCATGCTTAATATTTCTCCCTTTTTTTGAAACTCATGGCTTTTATTTTTATTTTTTTGACAGGAGAAGATAGAAGGACTTCCATATTTACAAAGAAACAGTCCTCCGAAAAATTACAATAATATGATTTTTAGAAACAGAAAAAAATTTAAATTTATATGGAAGCTTAATTGAATATTATAAAGAATTCCAAAACTTATTGTTCCAGCACTACACAGAGAGACCCTGTCTCAAAAAAACAGCAATATTTCTCCCTTCTTAAAGGGTTCAGAGACTCACATATAATGAACAGAGCACCTTGGAATCTGTGTATTTGTGCTTCTGACAGTATTTTTCAAAAAGTAAAAGAAAGGGAGAGAAAAGACTACATCTTCTATCTACCTGGACAGACCAAAAAAAACATTCTCTCAGATAATTCAGTCTGGAGCATAGAGCTATCATACTGTGAAGACCGTTGGGAAACTATAAAGCTATCCATGTGGTACAAAACTGAGGTTTTCAGCAAATATTTGGCCAAGAAATGGAGACTGACAGAGACAAGCACAGCAAGCACAGAACTGGATCCTTACCTTTCTTGTCGGCCAGGTGTGCAGCCATGGACAGGACAGCAGGCCTCTCTTCTCTGTACAGTGAATTTACCAAACGTCCCCGTGAATACCTCAAACACTGGGCAGCAATAAAGCTTCTGGCTCTGTGCTTCTAGTAAAAGAGATTGCCATCAGTCAGATTGTAAGCTTATGTCTTCTACTTACAAATTCAATGACTTCTGCATCTTAAGTGATGTTTATTGGTAGTAGAAATCAGACTGAGTCGGGAAAGCCTAAGAGATTGTTTAGTAACTCGGGGACTCTACTTGCTTTAGGTTATACAAATGCACGTCTTTCAATAATGCCTTTGGCAGCCTGAAAGTCTTGCCTGCTGGTGTTATGCACATAGATCCCTCTCTAGTGAACCTAGTACCTATTAGTGATATAGGATGCCCTACATCATGGAACTGCATGTGCATTCCACTCCAAACAACAAAATAGGGTTTACTTCCTTAATGACCTTAACAACCATCAAACTTGAATAGTTTCTATTCAAAATATCCCCAATATATCCTGAGCTGAGGGTTGAAGGGTTGAACAGAGAACTGATTCTCTGTGTGTGCAAAATTTGGCAATCTATGAACTTTTAAGGGAAAATCCATGATATGCTTATGCATATTTGGTTATGTATATGACTAAGATATGCCACATTATAGAAAGGAATAATCACAGTGAGCAAAGATGTATGCAAACTGCACCTGTCAGTCAAAACAGAGAATCACCAAATTACATCCCTATCAACAAACATCTCCTGAACCTGAACCTGAGCCTGAACCTGATAAAAAAAAATCCCCCAAACAATAAGCAGGAACTCTTATGTCCCCCTGTCAATCTAGATTGTACATTCCTTTCTATTTGTTGTTATATAATTGCTTCCCTTTAATGAAGATCTCTCTTTATATTGCAATCTTTATGAGCTTTTATTTCATTCTTGAATAAAACAGATTTTGGCTGACTAGACACTGCTATGACTTTCTGAAACTACACAAGTAAGAATCTTGGGTATGGGTAAACTATTTTAATTGACATAAAACTCAAGAAGGCCTCAGCTAGAACCATCCAACTAAGGTGCTTTGAAATGCTTAATTCACAATACAATCTTCAAACAACATCTTCAGTTGAATATTGTGACAGATGATATTGTCAACTTCATGAGACCTAGAATCATTTGTATGAATGAGCCTTTGGAACCTGTGAGAGATTGTGGAGATCAGACTAGTTAAGGTGAGAAACCATACCTGTGGGCGGCTTCATTCCACAGGCTAGGGTCCTGAACTCAGTAAAAAGGAGAAATGAGCTGACCACTGACCACTCCCATTTGAAGAGTCATGGATGTTTATAAGACCAGCTCAAGCAAAAAAATATGAAATTGTCTTTATTCACATTGACATGATCATATTGGTAGAATAACTCAAGAAATCCAAAAAATCGAGAAATAATCAGAGAGTCTAGCAAGGCTTAAAAAGTCAATATGTAAAATTAGTATTTCTATAAAAATTAATCAATAAATTTTACTTTAATGAAATTTTTATGAACCTGCAATAAGTAAACATAAAATAAAAATTTACAGCTATTCTATTTATAATAGTATCAAACTTTTGAAACAATTGTGAATAAATTTGACAAAACATTTGTAAGAACCATCACATTGAAACATAGCTGAAAGAAATCTTGAAAGTATAAAACAAATATATCATCATCATGGGTCAAGTCAATTATCAGAAAGATACTTCTCTTTCTAAATTGATGTGTAAGTTCATACCAATCTCATTTATGATACCTTCGGGCTTTTTAATAGAAATTGACCATCTGACTATAAAATTTATATGTAAATTCACAAGACCTAGAAAGGCCACAACTATTCTTTATAACAGAACAAAGTTGGAGGACTTACAGTATTTGATGTCATAATATATCATAAAACTACATCAATCAAGAAACTGTGTTATTGGCATTAAGATGGGCATATAATGAAGTGAAACTAAATAAAGCCCCAAAATAATTCTGTATGTATATAGTCAATTGATTTTTTTTAAGTGCCAAGGCAATCAATGAAAAGTGACCATCTTTCAACAAATGGAACCATGGTATTGAATAACTTCATTTTGAAAAGTAGAAAAATCATCTATGTCTCACAAAATACTTAAAGCAAGGACCTATGCCCAACGGCAGACTGATAGCACAAAGGGAACTCTATTATTTTTGTAGATTTTTATCTCATATTGCTTTATTTGGGCACTTTTTTTTTTACCTTGCTGGACTTTTGTATAATATGGCTTCAGATTTTGTCTTTTTATGAGGTGTGTGTGTGTGTGTGTGTGTGTGTGTGTGTGTGTATGCACATGCACGCGCGAGCACATGGTGGCACGGTGACAGATGCAGTGCTGGAGAAGCCGCTGAGAGCTCGATCCTCAGGCAGCAGGAAGAGCAGGTGACACCCTTCCTCCAATAGAGCCACAACTACTCCAGCAAGGCCACACCTCCTAATAGTGTCACTCGCTGAGACCCTAAAACCACCACACTGACCAAGTTTGGAATTAAACTGGAGATTGTTAACAGTCATTCTCTAATTTATTTAAAAGTAATGATAATGAATCCCTTCCTGACAAGGTGTGGCTTCTATGTAAAGCCAGAGTGGGTGCAAGTGGGCTGATGCAGGAGGATTTTTAAAATTCTGGTTTGTTTGGTTTTGTTCCAAGTTTTTTGCCTGTTTGTTTTCTAAAGAAAAAGACAGGATGAATTTCTATAGGTGGGCAGGTGTGGAGGATCTGGGAGGATATGAGGGAAGAGCAAGTGATGTGATCAGAATATATTGTATGAACATTAAAGCACAAACAAATAATAAAACTGAAAGTGAACCAAACTAAAATGTGGAGGCTAGCATTTTTTAAAAATTTGGAAGTATCAGATAAAAAAAACTTAGAAATTTTACATTTAGAAATATTTTAAATTTTACTCCAAGAGATGTTGGAGAAAATAATAAGGTAGAAAATTATTAATAACAAAGCATTGATTCTTTACATGATAGTATTAATAAAATGAAAAGGCATGTCAGAGATTAGGAGACAACACATGAAACTGTGTCTGAAAAGGGAGTTACATGTAAAATATAGAAGTTCTTCAAATGAGAGTAAGGCAACAGATGCTTTAAAATAATGTGACAAAAATAAAATAAAATAAAATAAAATAAAATAAAATAAAATAAAATAAAATAAAATAAAATAAAATAATGTGACATCAGCAAGATGGCCTAAAAGAGTCACTCCACAGAACCAGACCAGAGTGGATGCAGAATGAACTCCTCGCTGTGTTTCAACTAGAGTGACCAAAGAGGTTCACTAGAGTATTACAAAACAAGACCCTATGGAGCATGACAGGCCAGGGTAAAACATCAGAGAAGGGTAAGCTATAATCATCTTTAAGTCCAGAAGGAAGAGAAAGACAGGCTGGAAACACCCACAAGGCTTTCCATTGCTTTCAGCAACCACACCGGCGCATCTTATCACCCTCACAGATACGGAGTAACTTGAAGAAACTCAGGGATCAAGTGCAAATACATTGCTATAAGGAGTAACCCATGGTGTACACCTTTCCCACTCCCTGACAGCTAAGCAGCTATGACTAAATAACCCACTGAAAATAGGCCCTCTGGTAGATTATACCTCAATGAAGGGGCTGCCAGCACTCCACTATGTTCAAGTGTGTTGGTATGATGACACTGCCAGCTCAGAACCTTGGCCCAGCAGGAAGGCCAAGATGCCAGCCTCTGAATGTTCATGGCACCCTAGAAAACATTCCATAGAGAAGCCAATACACCGCCTGCTACTAGACATGCTCTTTGCTCTTCTCCCAGGCACAAAATCCAGGTAGCAATACTGAACCATAATGATGCCACTTTACCAATGTTGAGCACACAGTCTAAGCGGTAGGCTATACTGATAGGCTCATAGAAGGCAATCCTGGACCTTGTTGTACACATCCCGGTAGCTTACAGAGCCTTTACTTGCCATCTGATAAAGAAAAAAATGTCTAAACTATGCAAGGAATTCAAAGAATCTCTACACCCAATACACAGAAAAAAATAAATGAAGAGACAAATTTTAAAAATGGTTATAAGGCAAGAAGACATTGGTTAGCGAGAGCAATATTTACTAATCTAAAAGAAAAATCATAAACCTATTATTCTAGATTCACTCCTGATTGATTATAGCTCACTATTTGAGTGCATTGATTGAGACTTGTGCTCCATCCAGGCTTAGCTAAAACACAGTTTGGAAAGGGAGAAGCAAGAACCTGGCAAGCAAACCAGTTACTTATTCTTCTACTGATAAAAACGAGACTGTGATGAATGAAAAAAGAGTTTATTGAGAGCTTGCTTCAGGTGAGAGTACATGAGCACCATCTTGAGTAATATAGCAGTAATATAACCAGACAGCATGGCGCTGGAGCAGTAGCTGAAAGGTAACATCTGGAGGCACAAGTACATGGCAGAGTAAACAACCTGGGAGTAGCATGGGCATTTGAAACCTTAAAGCCTGCCCCTAGTGACACACCTCCTCCAACAAGCTGCACTTTCTGATCCTTCCTAAACAGTTCTACCAATTGGGGACCAAGTATACAAACACAAAAGCCTAGGGAAGCCATTCACATTCAGAGCACCAAATCAATCAAGATAGAGATGATCTCTCCCGGGATAGAAAGAAGTGATATTAATGAATAGCCATACCTGTAGTCCAATGTCTTTGACTTCCCTGAGTTCCATTAAGCCACGTCTGCCCTTCCCATCCATTGTTCTTGTCTCTGCATCATTCTGAGTAGTACACAGATCAGATAACTAAACCTACCTTAGAGAGACCTCTCAGGATATAAATATACCACATACCAGTGTCTCCCAAAAAGTAGTCCCTTCTCCTCCCCTTGCTGAGGTGGAAGGTAATAGAACTCTAGAATTAGAAGTCACCAAAGGCAAGTATCACACAGGAAGCCACCAATGTCCAATGTCTGGGTTTACTTGCTCACCCCTGCACTGCATCCATATCACCCACACAAGCGCACACACATGCGCACCAGCACTGGGCTCAGACATTCTCAAACCTTTATAGCTTAGCAATTATACATTATTGGAAATGAATTCCTTATTTAATGAAAATAGCTCAATTTGTTGCTCATTCCATAAAACACTAACCTTTCCCAGGTACCCACATGGGCCAATTGGCACCTTTCCAAATGCCTTGCATGAATTACCACATCTAAGCCTCATGAAGCTCTTCTAGAGAGGAAGCTTGATTATCATCAATTAGCTACTTCCACTCTGCAGAGGTGAACACAAAGCTCCTGGAAATAAAGGAGCCTCCTTGGAATTAGACAAGCTAAACAGTACAATTGCTTGTATTGAAACCCTGCCACAATCCAAGTCTAATAACTACATAGTACTCCTTTCTGAGCAGCCAGTGAGAGCAACTAATGTATTCAAAAAGCCCAAACATAATATCCTTCATTGTGTCAGTTGTTTTGACACCAAAACACAAAGGTACCAAGGAATGTTCCCGGATTGTTTTGACAAATCAAGCCCTAGTCCATGAACAGTGAATGCTCCTTGCCCTCATACACACCCCAGCTTCTCTAGACAGTGGTGAGTGCTGGGTCACCACTCAGAAAGCACTGGAGCTGTCTGAAGGCTGTTGCTGTGGCCATGGTACCCTCACCTTCCAACTGTGTCACACCTGCTTTCCATCACAAGAACAGTTCCAGCTAGCTAAGGAGCTATACATTTCTGCAAATAGAGATCTCATGAAAATGGTTCAGGCCTGGGCTGTAACACAGCTTTTTAGACAGGCAAAGTTTAGCCATTTCAGTACTGTTCCTCGGGAAGGAAAGGAGAGAGGAACAGAAGGTGAAAAAAGTGCTTTGAAAATAACCCAAGTGGGATTTAATGTGACTCTGAAACACTGTAGCAAACAAAACCAATGCTGTGTAATCCTGTATTTTGGTTCATCTGATCTATTCAGTTATGTATAGTCTATCTATGTATTTAATATACATCCAGAAAATTGTATTAAATACAGGGTGGATTAAAGTCTGTCATGCCAGACTTTATGTGGTGACATATGCCCACATTCCTAGTAGTCATGAAACAAGGCCAGGACAACCATGAGTTTAATATGGGTTCAGGCAATATAGGGAAACTCTGTGTCAAATAACAAATAAATTACTCAATTAAAATTTTAAAAATAAAGTACATTGGCATTACAATAAAAGTCACAGAGCCAGGCTATGGTAGTACACACCTTTAATCCCAGTATCATGAGTCAGACACATCTCTGAATTCAAGGCCAGTCTGGTCTACAGAGTGAGTTCCAGAATAGAGAAACCCTGTCTTGAAAGAAAGGAAGAAAGAAAGGAAGAAAGAAAGAAAGGAAGGAAGGAAGAAAGGAAGGAAGGAAGGAAGGAAGGAAGGAAGGAAGGAAGATAGAAAGAAAGAGAGAGAGAAAGAAAGAAAGAAAGAAAGAAAGAAAGAAAGAAAGAAAGAAAGAAAGAAAAGAGAGGGAGGGAGGAAGGGAGGAAGGGAGGGAGACAGGAAAGAAAGAAAGAAAGCAGTGATTTTTCTAATTTGATAAAAAAAATTTAAAAATCACACACACACACACACACACACACACACACTTATTTTTTTAAGCAGGTTTTGAGATCTCTCTTTGAAGTATACACTCCTTTATATAGATTTGAAATTTGAAATTATTCACTATGCTTACCTTCACTATAATAACTTTTAAGATTATTACTTGTTTGGTGTTATTAATCTCTCCACACTGCCTTATTTTTCTTTTGCTGTGTAAAATGTAAAGTGAATAAACATTGGCACATACACTAATGAGTAACTGCTCAAATAGCCCATGTATAACACAATGCGTTTCTGCTTTTGAATCATTCACACTATCCTGTTTCCTGTAGGTTCTCCAGTGGCATGGAGATGGTACAAAGTCTTTGCGTGCCCGGGGAGTCAGCATGCTGCAAAAAACAGTTGGAGGTAGGAACCCAGAAAATCAGTTGTGACAGTAGAATGGGATCTTAGAGTAGCTGACATTGAAAAGAATGAGTTGCCAAGAGAACTGGAGTGCACCTTCACCAAAAGGCAACCTGATATAGTGAGCCACATTAGGACCATCCATGAAGCTGAGCAACAAACAAGTCCTCTGGCCTATCAGTCTGACTTCTAAGGATGTGAACTCGCTGAGTTGGCTCACTCCAGTGAGCTCTGATTTCCTCACACGTAACAAGGAAGCAATAATCGGACTGAGCTCTTAGGGGTCTGTGAGGGTAACTGCTGGCACATGAGAGGGCTTCAGGGCACTCCTGGGAATATATAGTGCTGTTACCATGTCTACTACTTTTAAAGAAAGAACAGGGGAGCTTCAAACATGGAGGCTTTGTGATCAGACTGTATCTTCCATCACTCCAACAGCTTTGAGCTGTGCCCATAACAACCCTTTCATTGTGCTCCTAGAACTCTTCCATGGATCACATTGCTGTCCAGTTCTTTTGAACCTTTTCTTACCTAAGATTGTGCCTGGTCTGCAGAACATGGCTTAGTAAAGAATCCTATTTTCCCAGTTTCTATAATGAGTCCATCTAAGCCACTTTAGTAAAAACCCTACCAAACTTAAAGAACAAAACTAAGTTTTTCATTCCCCACCATGGCCATCTAGCCAATTTTTCTATTAGCAATTTCCAACCAATGACTAAAGGGTCTGTTCATTCGTACAAATACACCACAGTTCTTACCATATTGTATTTAGTTCACTCACTCTCTTTATATTGACATTCTCAGCCTCACTTTCCATAGTCTTACATTGTTCCTTTGTCTATTTAACTCCATTTGGCACAGCTTGTCCTTAACATTTATCAAGAAAAAAAAACTCTTAGAAGTTTCTGACTCAGGTGAAAGAAGAGAAGAAAGGGAGGGTAATGTCAGTCCTCAGAATTCTTGTAGTCCTCAGAATTCTTGTCTCTTCAAACCTCCCCTCCCCAACATGGCCATTGGTTAAATGACTCAAGTGAAGGTGATCTCACCAAGAGTCATTGTAGTTGAGAATATTTCATCAAATATCACCTTGAAAGAATTTTTAACTGTGAATGTGCCATGGGGAACAGAATGCTGGCACTGGGCAGTGACATGAGCAGAGGCAGAACCTGGTCCATGATGAGATGACTGGGAAGGGAGCTGAGAAACAGTGCTTTCCTAATTTTACCCACAGAAAGGGAATGGCATGATAAAGCTGTCAGGTCACTAGACCTTTCTGATCTGCTCAATAATCCCAGTGCATACTAGACTGCCTGGGAGGCTTGTACATCTCCAGATACTGCCTTCTAGGGCCCTCAACACTTTTCACCAAAACTTCCCCATTTTGAAGCACTCCATTATGAAGGCTCAGTGGCTCTTAACACCAGGTAGGGAATATGTCACAAAAACAAAAATGAAAAAACTAGCCAAGAGCTGAAAGAAAAAAGACAGGAACCATCAACAACAACTGGAGTTAAAATAATAAGCCAGAAGCTTGTCAGAGGGGGCTGTTTTCCCTCTTGGAAGCCTTTGCTGTCTGGGATCATAGCTGCTAGGAGGGCCATAAGTTGTGCTCAGTGTGTGAAGGATAGATCTCATCTACCTAAATTTTCTTAGAAAGAAGTATTGTTTTAACAGCTCTATCTGCCTTAGATGTAACCAGATCTATTTTCATGACATTCATATGAACATTTCACAAGAACTTTGTGCAACAAAGTCCTGTAGTCATCACTGGAGCTAGACCACTGGTCTAGTCCAAGTGTGAAGCATCTAACTTGGATGCTGTGCTGATGTTGCTGATGTGGTTGGTACTGTGGTAGATTCTCTCAGATTTTGTGGGGCATTCTCTCATTAGTGCCGCATGGTAAACTGGGAGTCCTGTGGGAGACTTTTGACTATGCCAAACACATGCCCAGTGACAAGTGTCTGAACACAACAGCACCATCGAGAGTGGGCCTGCCTTTGGGCTCCCGCTGGGCTCTCTATCTCCTCTGCTTTCCCGTGTGGGTGGTGCCACTCTGACCTGGGTAGCAATCTATGAAAAACTAGTCCTTGACAGCACAGCACAGTAGCCAAACATGCAGAAATGACACCAGGGTGTGAATCTCTGAAGTTCGAACCTAGCAATTAGATGTTCCACCCTCCACCACCACCACCCCCAAAAGTGAACAAAGCTTTTGAACTCCCTTTTTACCAGAGATGTGGCCTGTTTAGTAGTATACACAGTCCTTATGGTTCATGTAAGCAACTTTTCACTGATGTTTAGAAGACATGGATGTGTCGCCATGTTTAGAATGTCCCAGTAATGTGATCCTTCAGACTTCTTTCTCTTCTGGGAAATTTGTTTTAATTTGCTTTCCAAATAAGCACATTACATTTCCAGCTGACATATTTGAATAATTTTTAAATGCTTAGGGAAAGTGAAAACAATGGTTTGTGTTAAGAGCAGTTAAGTAGTTGATCTATTTTTTTAACTAATTAAAAAAAACTTAACAAACTATTCCTCCATGTATTTGGAAGGTATAGACTATTTTAAGTCACATCACACATGACACAGAGATTTACATATATATACCAGAGAAAGGTCAAAGGTCACAGGCAGTTTTGGGTTTGGTGAGCTTTGTTTTATTGTTTTGTTTTGGTTCTTTTGGTTGGTTGGTTTGGGGGAGATTTTGTTTGTTGGCTGGTTTGTTTCTTTGATTGATATTGTTTTCAAATGCTTAAGACCAGACAGGGATGAAATCTGAGAATGTGTAAAGACATGTCGTCACTGCTTTTATGTTGATCTATGAGAGGCACAGGTCCCCCTGCTCTGCCTCTCAGTGCTCTGAATAAAATGTTCATTCATTATTAGAACGGTCTAGAATGTTAATCACACTGAGCACCCCTATGGAACTATGTATATGTGGGTTTTACTTTTGAATCTTCTTCAAATACCATTGAAACTATTCCCAAGATAAAATGCTTCAAAGATGCAATTTATTGCTCGTTTCAAAACCACAAACAACATGCTCATAGTTACTGAGCTTGGCGCAGATTTATTGAATGTCTGCTTGAATACATGCATGCTTTACTCATATCCTTGAGTTTGAAGGCTTTGTCAGAAAGGCCCATTTCTGGAGATTAGGAGATTCAGTCAGATACCTGACTGAAAAGTGTAATGGAGAAGCAGAATTTCTCTCTCCTGCACACACCATTACTAAGCGTTCTTGTGATACTTGTAAGATTTTTTTGACACACAGTTAGTTTGGGAAGCCATAAACACAATAAAAGCCTATGTGGAATCATTTATATGATTTCTGGTTTTGACAAGTATTTAACACAATGATATAGTACTTATTGCTGATTGTTCCACTGTAAACCAATGAGACAAGACAACAAAGAAAGCACTTGTTGTCAAGCCCAATGACCTACATTCACAC
Source organism: Apodemus agrarius (assembly GCA_964023405.1). Lineage (NCBI taxonomy): Eukaryota > Metazoa > Chordata > Mammalia > Rodentia > Muridae > Apodemus > Apodemus agrarius. Next base: position 89,644,599 of record OZ030007.1, on the reverse strand, counting down.
ATCAGAAGAGGAGAATGGGTTCCTGTAGGCTGTTCTCCAATCACAACCTGTGCACTGTAGCCTGAAGCCCTCCCACCCCCCACCCCCACCCCACACACACACGTACACACATGAACACAATATAAAAAATGGAAGTGCAGTTTTTTAAAAGTTCCATTTTCAGAGCCAGGAAAGGTCAGCAAGAGCTCTGAGCACCTGCAGCTCAGAGGCTCTCCCTGATGCCTGGGGACCGGCTAGCGGGCTTGCAGCCAGCCGCCATCTTCCCTCCAGTCGCTGCGGACTACCGGCTGACGGCTGGGTTCAGGTGCTTGGACAGAGACTTGGCCTAGCAACAAATACACGGTCGGGCCCTTACTGGACCCCAGAGCCAGGAAAGGTCGGCAGAAACTCTGAGCACCTGCAGCTCAGAGGCTCTCCCTGGGGACCGGCTAGCTGGCTTGCAGCTGGCAGCCATCTTCCCTCAGGTCGCTGCAGACTGCCTGCTGGCGGCTGGGTTCAGGTGCTTGGACAGAGACTTAGCCTGGCAAAGAACACCTGGTCAGGCTCTTGCTCGCGCTCAGAACCAAAGGAGGTTGGAGATAGGTCTGTGCACCAACAGCTTGGCAGTGCACACAGAGCCAGATCAGCTTGGCAAGCAGTCTCTGTGCCAACCCAAGGGGGCAACAACCTACTAGTGGGTCAGTGCCTGGAGTACAGCCAGAGACTGACATCGTGCCTCAGGACACCACAGACAGCTAACATGACAGAGCCAAGTGGACTGAGAGTACCACCGTCTAGGTTCTAGCAGCCCAACCAGGGAACCTCCAGTCCTGTAGGGAACCCAGTGGTTAGACAGAGCCCTAAGACCCGCCACCATTTTGGAGCTGGTGACCTGAACAGGTCACCATAGAGAACCGATAGAGTAACCCAGGACACCATAAAGATCTAACAGACTAGCCCAGATAGGTGGAGGAAAAAAAATCTGATTCATAAGAGCTAGCAACTAGGCAGGCCAGGAGGAGTCTGCGGGAGGCCAATTGCAGCGAGCCTCGGGAAGACTTAGATCCAGCACCACAGAGCTGAGGAGGTAACTGAGAACCCAGTAACTGAAACCTCCCGGTCTCCACCTCGGGAGCTCGGACGCCCTCTACTACAGCAGTGCCAAACACCAGGCTCACAGGAGCCTCAAACACCAACCACTAAGAACAAGACCAACTAACTCCAGAGATAAACAGATGGCAAAAGGCAAACGTAGGAACGTTGCAAACAAAAATCAAGGCAATATGGCAGTATCTGAACCCAATTCACCAACCACAGCAAGTCCTGGATACCCCAGCACACCAGAAAAACAAGAGTTAGATATAAAAGCACTGGTCATGATGCTGCTAGAGGAACACAAAAAAGATATAAACAAACCTCTTCAAGAAATGCAGGGGAACATCAATAGGGTAGAAGCTCTTACAATGCAAACACAAAAATCACTTAAAGAACACCAGGAGAATATGGCCCAACAGAGAGAAACCAATAAAGAGGAAATAAGAAAATCAGTTAAAGAAATGCAGGAGAACTTGAAACAACAGGCAGAAGTCACAAAAGAGGAAACACAAAAATCTCTTAAAGAATTACAAGAAAACACAAACAAATGAAGAAACTAAGCAAAACCATCCAAGATCTGAACACAGAGGTAGAAACAACTAAGAAATCACAAAAGGAGGCAACTTTGGAGATAGAAAACCATGGGAAGAAGTCAGGGGTGGTAGATGCAAACATCAACAACAGAATACAAGAGATAGAGATAAGAATCTCAGATGCTGAAGATAACATAGTAACCATTGACTCCACAATCAAAGAAAACACAAAATTCAAAAGGCTCGTAACCCAAAACATCCGGGAAATCCAAGACACAATGAGAAGACCAAACCTAAGGATTATAGGGATAGATGAGAGTGAAGATCTACAACTTAAAGGGCCAGCAAATATCTTTAACAAAATTATGGAAGAAAACTTCCCTAACTTAAAGAGAGAGATGCCCATGAATATACAAGAAGCCTATAGAACTCCAAACAGACTGGACCAGAACAGAAATACCTCCCGTCACATAATAATCAGAACACCAAAGATAATAAACAAAGAAATAATATTAAAGGCAGTAAGAGAAAAAGGCCAAGTAACATATAAAGGAAGACCTATCAGAATCACACCAGACTTCTCTCCAGAAAGCATGAAAGCTAGAAGATCCTGGGCGGACCTCATGCAGACCCTAAGAGAACACAAATGCCAGCCAAGATTACTATACCCAGCAAAACTCACAATCAACACAGATGGAGAAATCAAAATATTCCATGACAGGACCAAATTTACACAATATCTTTCCACTAACCCAGCTCTACAAAAGATAATAGGAGGAAATTTCCAAGACAAGGAGGGAAACTGCACCCAAGAAAAAGCAAGATAGTAACCTACTTCCATCAAACTCAAAGGAAGATAACTACTCAAAAACAAAAATAACATCAAAAATGACAGGAACAAATAATCACTATTCCTTAATATCTCTTAACATCAATGGACTCAATTCCCCAATAAAAAGACATAGACTAACAAACTGGATATGGAAACAGAACCCTACATTTTGCTGCATACAGTAAACACACCTCAGAGTTAAAGACAAACACTACGTTAAAGTAAAAGGCTGGAGGACAATCTTGCAAGCAAATGGTCGCAGGATGTGAGCTGGAATAGCCATTCTAATATCAGATAAAATCGACTTTCAACCCAAAGTCTTCAAAAGAGACACAGAAGGTCACTTCTTGCTAGTCAAAGGAAGAATACACCAAGAAGAACTCACAATTCTAAACATCTATGCTCCAAATACAAGGGCACCCTCATTTGTAAAATAAACTTTACTAAAGCTCAAAGCACACATTGCACATAACACAATAATTATGGGAGACCTCAACACTCCACTATCCTCAATGGACCGATCAGGAAAACAGAAACTAAACAGAGACACAGGGAAACTCATTGAAACGTTGGACCAATTGGATTTAACAGATATATATAGAACATTTCATCCTAAAGCAAAAGACTATACCTTTTTCTCAGCGCCTCATGGTACCTTCTCCAAAATCGACCATATAATTGTTCACAAGACAGACTTCAACAAATATAAAAAGATAGAACTAATCCCATGCCTCCTGTCGGATCACCATGGAGTAAGAGTGTTCTTCAATAGCAACAAAAACAACAGAAAATCCTGATACACGTGGAGGCTGAACAATATTCTACTCAATGAGACCTTAGTCAAGGAAGAAATAAAGAAAGAAATCAAAGACTTTTTAAAATTTAATGAAAATGAAGGTACAACATACCCAAATCTATGAGACACAATGAAAGCTGTGCTAAGAGGAAAATTCACAGCCCTGAGTGTCTCCAAAAAGAAACAGGAGAGAGCATATACTAGCAACTTAATGGCACACTTGAAAGCTCTGGAACACAAAGAAGCAATTTCACCCAGGAGGAGTAGAAGACAGGAAATCATCAACCTCAGGGCTGAAATCAATCAAGTTGAAACAAAGCGAACCATACAAAGAATCAACAAAACCAGGAGCTGGTTCTTTGAGAAAATCAACAAGATAGATAAACCCCTAGCCAGACTTACCAAAGGGCACAGAGACAGTAATCAAATTAACAAAATTAGAAATGAAAAGGGGGATATAACAACGGAAACTGAGGAAAATTAAAAAATCATCAGATCCTACTACAAAAGCCTATACTCAACACAACTGGAGAATCTGGAGGAAATGGACAATTTCCTAGACAGAAACCAAATACCAAAATTAAATCAGGATCAAATAGATCATTTAAACAGACCCATAACCACCAAAGAAATAGAAGGGGTCATAGAAAGTCTTCCAACCAAAAAAAGCACAGGACCAGATGGTTTTAGTGCAGAATTCTATCAGACCTTCAAAGAAGTCCTAATACCAATACTCTTCAAACTATTCCACAAAATAGAAACAGAAGGAACACTACCCAACTCATTCTATGAAGCCACAATTATCCTGATACCAAAACCACACAAAGATCCAACTAAGAAAGAGAACTACAGGCCAATCTCCCTTATGAATATTGATGCAAAAATACTAAATAAAATACTTGCCAACAGAATCCAAGAACACATCAAAATGATCATTCACCATGATCAAGTTGGCTTCATCCCAGGGATGCAGGGATGATTCAATATATGGAAATCCATCAACGTAATCCACTACATAAACAAACTCAAAGAAAAAAAATCACATGGTCATCTCATTGGATGCTGAAAAAGCATTTGACAAAGTTCAGCATCCTTTCATGCTTAAAGTCTTGGAAAGAACAGGAATTGAAAGGCCATATCTAAACATAGTAAAAGCAATTTTCAGCAGACCGATAGCCAACATCAAAGTAAATGGAAAGAAACTTGAAGCAATCCCACTGAAATCAGGGACTAGACAAGGCTGCCCCCTCTCACCATATCTCTTCACCATAGTACTTGAGGTACTAGCTAGAGCAATTCGACAACATAAGAAAGTCTAAGGGATACAAATTGGAAAGGAAGAAGTCAAACTATCACTTTTCGCAGATGATATGATAGTATACTTAAGTAACCCAAAAAACGCCACCAGAGAACTCCTACAGCTTATAAACAACTTCAGCAAAGTGGCTGGTTATAAAGTCAACTCAAGCAAATCAGTAGCCTTCCTATACTCAAAGGATAAGCAGGCCGAGAAAGAAATTAGGGAAATGACACGCTTCACAATAGCCACAAACAATATAAAGTATCTTGGTGTGACTCTAACCAAACAAGTGAAAGATTTATATGACAAAAACTTCAGGTCTCTTAAGAAGGAAATTGAAGAAGACCTCAGAAAATGGAAAAATCTTCCATGCTCGTGGGTTGGCAGGATTAATATAGTTAAAATGACAATCTTGCCAAAAGCAATATACAGATTCAACGCAATCCCCATCAAAATCCCAACTCAGTTCTTTATAGAGTTAGAAAGAGCAATTCTCAAATTCATCTGGAATAACAAAAAACCCAGAATAGCTAAAACTATCATCAACAGTAAACGAACTTCTGGGGGAATCAATATCCCGGACCTCAAGCAATACTACAGAGCAGTAGTGTTAAAAACTGCATGGTATTGGTACAGTGACAGGGAAGTGGATCAATGGAAAAGGATTGAAGACCCAGAATTGAACCCACACATATATGGCCAATTGATATTTGACAAAGGAGCTGAAAACATCCAGTGGAAAAAAGATAGCCTTTTCAACAAATGGTGCTGGCTCAACTGGAGGTCAACATGCAGAAGAATGAAAATTGATCCATTCTTATCTCCTTGCACTAAGCCCAACTCCAAGTGGATCAAGGCCCTCCAAATAAAACCAGACACACTAAAACTAATAGAAAAGAAACTGGGGAAAACCCTTGAGGACATTGGCTCAGGGGGAAAATTCCTGAACAGAATGCCAATCGCTTATGCTCTAAGATCAAGAATAGACAAATGGGACCTCATAAAATTACAAAGTTTCTGTAAGGCAAAAGACACTGTCAAAAGGACAAATTGGCAACCAACAAATTGAGAAAAAATCTTCGCCAACCCCACATCCGACAGAGGGCTAATATCCAATGTATACAAAGAACTCAAGAAGTTAGACCCCAGAAAACCAAATAACCCTATCCAAAAATGGGGTACAGAGCTAAACAAAGACTTTTCACCTGAAGAAATTCGGTTGGCTGAGAAACACCTTAAAAAATGTTCAACATCATTAGTTATTAGAGAAATGCAAATCAAAACAACCTTGAGATTTCACCTCACACCTGTCAGAATGGCTAGGATTAAAAACTCAGAAGACATCAGGTGTTGGCGAGGATGTGGAGAAAGAGGAACACTCCTCCACTGCTGGTGGGACTGCAAGCTGGTACAAGCACTCTGGAAATCAGTCTGGCGGTTCCTCAGAAAACTGGACATGATACTTCCGGAGCATCCAGCAATACCACTCCTAGGAATTTACCCAGAAGACTCCCCAGCATGCAATAAGGATACATGGTCCACGATGTTCATAGCAGCCTTATTTATAATAGCCAGAAGCTGGAAAGAACCCAGATGTCCCTCAACGGAGGAATGGATACAAAAAATGTGGTATATATACACAATGGAATACTATTCAGCCCTTAGAAACAATGAATTCATGAAATTCTTAGAGAAATGGATGGAGCTGGAGAACATCATTCTAAGTGAGGTAACCCAGTCTCAAAAGAATACCCATGGTATGCAGTCACTGATAAGTGGATATTAGCCTAGAATCGTGGGACACCAAAGACACAATTCACATACCAAATGATGTCTGACAAGAAGAAAGAATGGACACTAATGCTGGAAAGGATCAAAGCCTCAGTGTAGTGGAATACCAGAACAGGGAAGTGGGAAGGGGTGGATGAGGGAGCAGGAGGAGGGAAAAGGGCATGTGGGACCTTAGGGGGGTGGGGAAACAAAAAAAAAGGAAATGAAATGTAAATATAGAATATATCCAATAAAAAAAAGGAAAAAAAGTTCCATTTTGACAAACAACCCAAAGTGGGGGGAGGGGTGACTTAAGGAACTGGATCCATGAAAGTAAAAAAGGAGTCTGTTAGGGAAGATGGGCAAGTTGGTGTTTGGGGACATACCCTTCTCAAGCAAGCTGACATGTTTACAGTGCCATCACAGAGGACTCTGTACTAGAGAGACATCTGTTTCATCTTTTGATAGCACATATTCATACCATATACTAAGAGAGTGGGCTTTTTAAAATTTGCCCTCCTGGTCCTGGTCCTATCAGCCTCTTGTTTCCTGGTTTCAAAGTATGATCCAGGAAGTTCTATTGCCTTTAATAAGAACCAAGAGTGACAGATGTGTTTGGCTATTGACCCCATGATTATAGAAATTATTTTCAGGATGAGGACACTCCAGTGAGAGAAGCAGATTGACACTAACACTAATCTGGGATAACAGTTTGTCTCAGTCAAACCCTGACAGAAGGTCAACAGCCGTCAATGATCACGCCTGAGGAACACTGCTAAGAAAAATTAAATATCAGTTGTGGCAAGTCAGGCTGCTCACATTTAAACTGGCTGCTGCGTGAACAGGTTTGAGAAATATGATATTTTAGGTCCCAAGAAAAACAGTTAATCCAAGCCAGAGATGTTTTCTTCAGATTCAACATGTCCTGCCTTGCTCCCAGGGCATTGCCCCTGCCTGGCTAGGCTGCTCCGCCATGGTTCTTTAAGTTTTTGTTTTTAAAATTCATTTTCATTGCCATTATTCACCTCTTTGCTGCCCTGCCTTCCTGCCTTCCCAGCTCCCTTTGCTTTTCATTCCCAGATTATTCAACTTCTGCTTCCGTGGAATCTAATGTGAATTCTGCACAGGAGAGGAAACGAGTTGTTTCCCAGCCTTTTGCACACTCTACTTACTCACTCTTTTCCCCCACTCCTTAGACGACAGTCTCCTCATGTGCAGTAGCCCTTCTCCTTTTGTGTCCCATGTGTGTGCAAATAGTTTACTCTGGAGTCCAATGATGAGAGGGGGGAAAAAAGCATGCACTATTTGTCTTTTGACGTCTGTCATATTTCACTTGCTATGGTGATCTTCAGTTCCATTTTACTTTCAGATTATAAAAATCTATTTTTGCAGCTTAATAAAATCCAAGCTTTATATATACCATGTTTTCTTTGTCCACACACACACACATATCTATGGACTTCTAGGTTGTTTCATATCTTGACTGCAATAAGAATGATGTCAAGTGTGTCTATGATATATTTACTTAGACCATTTAGAATATACACAGGAGTACTAGAGCTGGATTATTAACATGAAGGCAGATATAAAGCCTTCAATCTACAATGGTGATCTGCCTGTAAGACAAGCTACTACAATAATGGCATAAAGCTTGTGGGAGTAACCAGCAAATATCTGATTGTATTTAAGGGCCACTCCATGTGATGAAACCCATGTCTGACACTGTCTGGGTAGCCAAGAATCTGGAGACTGGATAGGCCATAGACAAAGGGGAAAACTAAATACTATAGCTCTGCTACAGGAAAGGAACACTAAAATAATTCCTAATGACATTCTGCTATAATCATATATCAGAGCCTTGTTCAAACATCACCAAAGCAGCTACCTCATGCAGTAGATGGGAGGAAATACAGAAACTCACAGCCAAAGTGCCGAATCTGAGAGACTTTGAAATGTCTTCATCAAATCCCTCTGCTCAAGGCCTAGGAAATCCATCAGGAAAGGAAGCAGAAAAGTTGTAAGCTGAAAGAGATATATCAGGCACCAAGGAAATAAGACCTTCTAAACACAACAGGATCGAGGCACATATGAACTCACCAAGACTATGACAGCAGTCAAATGGCCTGAATGGCTCTGAACTGGATGGAGTCCCAGCACTGAGAGGGGAAGTGAAGATAAGTCTCCATCCCTAACCCTAAACTGTCTTCAGTATATAATCACTTGTAAATGAACAAGTAATATTCTCAAGCAAAGTCTCACTAAGGATATCAATCACTCTTAAAGTCAGGCCCCACACGAAATACAATACAAACTCAGTGCCATTGCATTGCACGTTATACTCAAGGTCCTTCCTTGCATATATTGTATGGTTTCCAGTTTTATGTTTTTATGTGATTTGTGTGTGTGTGTGTGTGTGTGTGTGTGTGTGAACTTGTGTGTGTCTGCATCCATATGTATTTCTTCTGATTTTTTTTCCTCATTTCTTCTATTTGTTTGGGTTTTATTTGATTAGTTCTTTGTTTTTGTTTTATTTTATTTTATTTTATTTTTTGAATGTATGTTTGAGAGAGAAGAAGAAGAAGAAGAAGAAGAAGAAGAAGAAGAAGAAGAAGAAGAAGAAGAAGAAGAAGAAGAAGAAGGAGAAAAGGAGAAGGAGAAGGAGAAGGAGAAGAGAGGTTCAGATAGGAGGGGGGACGGAGAGGATGAGGGAGGAGTTAAAGGAGGAAAAACCATAATCAGAATATACAATATGAAGAAAATCTATTTTCAATTAAAAAATTAGTGGAGAAGAACCACATATTTGTAGAAGTCTTCCTATTTGTTCATACATTGGATAAAATCTACTTTATGCATGAGGAGTGGTATATTGCTAGATAATTTAAAGCATTGACTAAAACAGTTTTCTAGAATTTCACAACTGCTTATTACAAAAAAAGATTTATAAATCCCCTTCACATGGTTTTTTAATTGTCTAAATGAGATAATATGAGAAAACCACTTAGATCCCTGTCTGTAGCTACTTAAAACTTGAAGAATATAAACTTCGGTTATTATTCTTTTTTTAAAGCACTATTCTAATATTATTAGCTCTTTCCATCTACTGCTTTTGAGACTTGTTCTTGCTTTGCTAAGACCTTGGTTGTTTTATTAGGTCACTTATTTAAGATCTGAATTTTTAATGTACTCACTCCGAGCTACAAACTTTCCATTTCACACAGCTTTTGCTATATCCCAGTGGCTCTGAACAGCTGTCCTTTCAATATTTTCGATTAAAGGAATTTTTAAGATTACTCCAAGATTTCTCAATAATACAACTCTACAACAGTCTACTGTTCAGTGCCCACGTATCTTACAGCTTCTGAAGTTACTCTTGCTATTCATTCTAATTTTAGTACACTTTGATTTTATTAGCTACAAGAAATTTTATTGACTCTTTTGAATTTGTTAAAAAAAAAACTTTTCCTAAAATGTGATCTGATCTATTTTAGAGAAAACTGCATGCATGAGCTGTTTAGAAGAATGTGCATTCCCCAGCTCTTAGAATGGTCTATAGATGTCTTTTTAGCCTAACTCTGGTGTAGATGAACTCTCCTCCTCCTTCTTCTCCTGCTCCCCTCTTCTTCCTCCTCCTCTTCCTCTTCCTCCTCCTCCCCCTCTATCTCTCCCCTCTCTCTCCCCGTCTTCCACTCACCCTCCTCCACACATTCTCTTCCTGTCCAACTTCTCAAATGACTTGTATTCACCTTCTGATGTTATTAGCAGCTTTGCATTCTCCCTTTAGGCCTTCTCTGTCACCCCTCCATCACTATGATACTCTTTTTGGAGTTAACCAGTGGAATTTAGCTTTAAAAATCTAGGTTGTCGTTCTCATTCTGGTTCTGTACCAAGTGCCCCTTCCTCTCCCCCCTTGGTTAGGTGGTACTCCTTCCTCCATACTTAACATAACTTCCATCCCACACCTTTGGCCATCCCCGTCTCCTTTTCCATTAGAACAACACTGCATCTAAAACTTTAAGCATTGCATGGTGCTGGTGGATGTTTAAATACTCATACTATCAAAGTTCCAGGGCCAAAATTTCTTTGCTTGAGAGTCACTCACCATCTGAATATTTTCCCACTGTTATAAGAATATCCCTTCAATTCCCCTCATTTTCCTTTGACTTCTTTTCTCTACATCTTCAAGCCTGAGAAAAATATCATCCTCTTCAAAGCAAAATTATACTAGACAAGATACAAACATGACAGCAAACTTTTACTAACAGCACCACACCAGGGAAGAAGACGCAGAATTTCATGAGGTAAAGTCATCTGAAGCAAAGGGTGGCCAGGCTCGATGCATTGGTGAGAGCAATTAGAAAAGTACTGGAGGATGATGGGTAAAATAATAGGCCATCTGTGTTTGTGATCTAAATTATCAAAAGAAAAAACAAACTCCTATGTTTATGGCAGGAGGCAGTCGTAAGAGCTGGATAAGGATCTCTCTTCCCACAGAGAACTGGAGGGAGGGCATTACTTATGATGATAATCACATTTCAAAGAGTGCTGAAGAAAATGGGAGTGAGACATGAACCTGGCAGGAGGTTTTTGTAAATACTGACATTTCAAGGGGTCAAAGAAAATTTACTTTCTAAAGAATAAAAAAAGGAAATCAGGGGAACCAAACCCAGAAAGAAGCCTATTTGAAGTCTAGTCCTGTTGGGAGAAGCAAAGCATAGGGACATCCTGGGCAGCCTGCATGTCATCATCATCCACAGTCACTGAGAGCTCATTTTGGATGTGGCCCTGAGCCAAAAATTTCAGGTGCATAATTGCTATACTTTTCCTTCATTGCCTGCATCTCATTAATTACTATATACCTCTTCCTGAGTTCTAAAACTGTGTGACTGTGGATAAGCATCTATGCCTCCATGACTAGAATTTTCAGAAGAATAAAAGAATTTTGTTTAGAGATCGAGTTGTCCAGTATGCATCAGTCAGCATGAGTAGCCTTGATGTTCGTAAACTTGAAGATAGGCTTAAACAAGAGCTTGATTCATGCTAGTCTGGAGTTCAGGGAGTTCTAGATCAAGGTATTAGTAAATCTGTTCCTAGCGTGGGGTTTCTTTCAGGCTTTCAGAGATTATCTGCTTGTTATGTCTCCTACGATTAGGCTTTTTTGGGTTAGATGTTTTTGTTTTGTGTCAGCTTGATACAATCTAGAGTCATCTGGGAAGAGAAACTTCAATTAAGAAAACTGCCTCCATCAGATTGACCTTTGAACTAATGTGTGGGGCATGGTCTTCATGATTAATATGGGTGGCACCACTCCTGGGCAGCTTTCTCAGATCTATAAGAAATCAGGCTGAACAAACTACAGATAGCAAGCCAGTAAGCAGCATTTCTCTGTGGTCTCTGCTTCAGTTCCTGCATCCAGGAATCTCGCTTAAGCCCATACCCAACTTTTCTTCATAATGGACCATAAACTATAAGCTGAAATAAACCCTTTCCTCTCCGAGCTGTGTTTAGCCCTGACGTTTTATCATAGCAATAGAAACCTAAGCAGGAAACCTTGTTATTCTTAAAAAGAGATGAACCCAAGTCTAGGACCCCGAAAATCTAATCTTAGCTTAATAAGCATCCAAAAAAAAAAATCTCACCATCGAATACAATCACCTTAGCCACTAGGATTTAGGTGTACGAGATGAGCTGGAAGAGGAATATAAACTTTTATTCTATTCACAGACTAATTTAATTGCTTAAAAGTATTGCCTATAAATTTTTGAGTCACTGAGATTGACAGCATTCGAACTTAGTCCTTAAATAAATGCATTTACATTTATGTAGCAGGTAATCCTGACAATGCCAGAGACCAGGCAACCTCTGGGTTTAGAAGAACATAGTTCTTAGAGCTCCTTTACACATTTGTGCAGATCACATTCAAGCATCATATTATTGGGGGTAATGATTATGTCAGGGTGTGAAGTAACCCTCATTTAGACAGGCAGAGCAGTAGAGGGCAGTTTGTACAAATTAAATGGTAACTTCGAACATATAGAACTCGGTTTGACAAACTGAGAACTCCTCAAGGAAAGGGGGGTTAATAAGAAGGAAAATGCCATTTATCCCCTGAGAGAAAAAAGTACTGATCAAATATTGTAGACAATTTGATCACACTATGAACCCTGATATTGTATGTTGGAAAACCCTATCTCTGGTTGTAGTGTGGCTCAACCCTAGCACAGTCCTTTAATCTGAGAGCTTTCTGTTTATTGTAAACAAGATTTATAAAGTCAACCATAGGTCAAGAGGCAAGGCAAGAAACCAGTTGGCAGGGGGTGACCATAGAGTGTAAAGTACATTTCCTCTAGGCTCAGCCCAGCATTACCTAGCAACAGCTACCAACCAGGTATAATATAAGTCTCTCTCTCTCTCTCTCTCTCTCTCTCTCTCTCTCTCTCTCTCTCTCTCTCTCTCTCTCTCTCTCTCTCCTTTTCCCTCTCTCTTTCTCCTCCTCCTCTTCCTCCTCTTCTGTTCTCCCATCTCTGCGTCTACTCTGGGATATTTGATCCCAGGTCCTGTATTTGATCTCCTCCGGGTCCCAAATAAACTTCCTTTTATATTAGGCCTATTGCATGCCTTGATTTCTCAGAGGAAAGGCTTTGGCATGGGCCCACCCAGGCACTCCCTTCCACCCTACCACTGTGCCTTCCCCAGATGTTTTATAAAATACATCAGAGAGGAAGTCCTCAGGACAGAGAGAGGGAAATTCAGTTTTGAAGGGTTTTTAAGACAGTGTGGAGATTGGGATTTTTGTTTTTAAAACTACAATCAATAAAGAGCACCTGGACCTGGGTGCCGTATTTTCAGCATTTAAAGACACATGTACAAAGGAAAAGCTGATCTCTTTCTTTTTAAGAAACCAGGGTAGAGATAATCAGAAATTACATCTTGCTATATATAGAATACTGGAATATGAATTATTTTCAAGATTAAACTAGTAGCATAATTAACAATTTTTTCAGTTAAAAGTTCTCATTGTACCTCCTTGAGTTTATTATCTTTGAGTAAAAAGAGATTTCCCCATCTTGCTCGTTTACATGAGGATACAGATTTAGCAAAAAAATAACTCATGTTAACCTCTCTGAAAACAGGAAGTTAGCATCCGAATTGAAAGCACTTGGCATGAAGCATTCAGAGCCTGACTATGTGCCACTTGCAGAACTCAGTATTCAAATGATAAGAGTTAAAAATCACAACAAAGTTATTAGTGGAGTTTTGTATAGATAAACCCAGCCAATATTTTATCTTCTGTCCTACCATCTATAATCAATCATTAGTTCCCTTTTTAAGGCCTTTAGTGAATGGTTTTACAAACTCTTGGAATGTGCTCTTTGTAATAGAAAGACTGGCAAAGTTCTCACTGCAGCTTTGACTATGAGAAAAGGACCTAGTAGCAGTTCCACTATAAAAGAATATAATACACTGATATAATTTTAGGAATTCTTATAGGTCCATCATACAGAATTAAGAAGTCATCTATTTATCTATATAGCATCACTAAAAAAAAGATCTGCAGAGATCTGCTCAAAAGGGTGGGCTAATACCTAGTGTTGTCATATAAGTTTAGTAATAACAGGAAAAGGATATCAATAGCAGGAAACTTTCCTAAAATTATTTTCTCATAGACCTTGCCTAGTGGAGCTTCATCATAAAATTTTAATCTGAGGCAAAATCATTACAGAGAAATCACCTGCTAGTTATAAGATTGTTGACTTCTGTCAGTTCTTCTTAACATCTCATGGAACTTTCTCCAAAACTGACCGCATACTCAGTCATGAAACAAATCTCAACCAAGTAGAGTAGGTGATATAAAACAATCAATCTGAGCGCTGAACTCAATAAAATTGAAACAGAGAACAGTACAAAGAATGAATGAGACAAAGAATAGGTTCTTTGAGAAAAAATCAGCAAGATACATAAACTGTCATCTAAACTAACTAAAAGAGAGAGGTTGTCCAAATTAACAAAATCAGGAAGGAAAGGCAAAGGGAACATAACAAAAGACACCTAGGAAACTCAAAAAACTTATAGTTATACTTAAATAAAACTATACTTTACAAAGTTGGAGACTCTAAAAGAAATTAATAATTTTCTCAATAGATACCATTTATCAAAGTTAAATTATGTTCATATAAACAATTTAAACAAACCTATACCCCTAAGGAAATAGGTTAGGGTTAGGGTTAGGGCCAGACACTTTTAGCACAAAATTTTACCAGGCTTTTAAAGAGAACCTAAGACTAATACTTCTCAAATTATTCCACAAAATTGAAAAATAAGAAACATTGCAAAATTTATTTTATGAAGCTGAAACCACCCTGTTTACCTAAACTACACAGAGATTCAACAAAATAAGAAAATTACAAACAAATTTCCCCTATAAAAATAATGCAGCCAGGCGTGGTGGTGCACGCCTGTAATCCCAGCACGTGGGAGGCAGAGGCAGGCGGATTTCTGAGTTCGAGGCCAGCCTGGTCTACAGAGTGAGTTCCAGGACAGCCAGGGCTACACAGAGAAACCCTGTCTCGAAAAAAAATAATAATGCAAAAAACTCAATAGAATACTTGCAAACCAAATAAAAACCCACATCAGAAAAATAGATCATCAACCATAATCAAGTAGGCTTCATCCCAGAGATGCAGGGCCAGCTAAACATATAAAAATCTGTCAATGCTTGGGGGTTTTCAGAGATGGGGGAAACCAGGAATTTAAACCAGGGTTTTAGCATTTGAATGTTAAATGTTAATGAATATTATAGTCAATAAAAAAAATCTGTCATGACCTCAGAAAATGGGAAAATCTTCCATGCTCGTGGATTGGCAGGATTAATATAGCAAAAATGGCCATCTTACCAAAAGCAATCTACAGATTCCATGCAATGCCCATCAAAATCCCAACTCAGTTCTTCACAGAGTTAGAAAGAGCAAGTATCAAATTCATCAGGAATAACAAAAAAAACAGGATAGCTAAAACTATTCTCTACAGTAAAAGAACTTCCGGGGGGAATCAATATCCAGGACCTCAAGCAGTACTACAGAGCAGTAGTGTTAAAAACTGCATGGTATTGGTACAGTGACAGACAAGTAGATCAATGGAATAGGATTGAAGACCCAGAAATGAACCCACACACCCATGGTCACCTGATCTTTGACAAAGGAGCTGAAACCATCCAGTGGAAAAAAGAGAGCCTTTTCAACAAATAGTGCTGGCTCAACTGGAGGTCAACATGCAGAAGAATGAGAATTGATCCACTCTTATCTCCTTGCACTAAGCTCAACTCCAAATGGATCAAGGACCTCCACATAAAACAAGACACACTGAAACTAATAGAAAAGAAACTGGGGAAGACCCTTGAGGACATGGGCACAGGGGGAAAGTTTCTGAATAGAACACCAATAGCTTATGCTCTAAGATCAAGAATTGACAAATGGGACCTCATAAAATTACAAAGTTTCTGTAAGGCAAAGGACACTGTTAAGCAGACAAAACAGCAACCAACAAATTGGGAAAGGATCTTCACCAACCCTACATTCGACAGAGGGCTAATATCCAATATATACAAAGAACTCAAGAAGTTAGACTCCAGAGAGCCAAACAACCCTATTAAAAAAATGGGTAAAGAGCTAAACAAAGAATTTTCACCTGAAGAAATTTGGATGGCTGAGAAGCATCTTAAGAAATGTTCTACATCATTAGTCACTAGGGAAATGCATATCAAAACAACCCTGAGATTTCACCTCACACCAGTCAGAATGGCTAGGATTAAAAACTCAGGACACAGCAGGTGTTGGAGAGGATGTGGAGAAAGCGGAACACTCCTCCACTGCTGGTGGGATTGCAAGTTGGTACAAGCACTCTGGAAATCAGTCTGGCGGTTCCTCAGAAAACTGGGCACGACACTTCCGGAGGACTCTGCTATACCACTCCTGGGCATATACCCAGAGGATTCCCAGCATGTAATAAGGATACATGTTCCACTATGTTCATAGCAGCCCTATTTATAATAGCCAGAAGCTGGAAAGAACCCAGATGTCCCTCAGTGGAGGAATGGATACAAAAAAATATGGTACACAATGGAGTACTATTCAGCCATTAGAAACAATAAATTCGTGAATTTCTTAGACAAATGGATGGAGCTGGAGAATATCATCCTAAGTGAGGTAACCCAAGCTCAAAAGAACACTCACTGATAAGTGGATATTAGCCTAGAAGACTGGAATACCTAAGACACTATCCACATATCAAATGATGTCCAAGAACAAGGAAGGAAGGGCCCCTGACTCTGGAAAGGCTTAATGCAGCAGTGTAGGGAAATACCAGAACAGGGAAGAGGGAAGGAGTGAATGGGGGAACAGGGGGAGGGAAGAGGGCTTGCAAGGAGGGGGGAGCCTGGAAAGGGGGAAATCATATGGAATGTAAATTAATATATCGAATAAAAATGTGAAAAATTTGAAAGAGACAATCATTTGGGATTAATTTAGTTAGTAGAATTGGAATTGTCTGGATCTGGGGTTGCTCTTCAGTCTAGAGGAGCTTTGAGAGACACCAAGAGCATCCTGCCTCTCTGTTGAAAACTTCGAGGGACCCCAAAACTAACTTGCTTGGTACCCTGCCCTACTACCCATCCTAGTCAGATCTGCCTGCCATTCCAGTTGGTTCACCTGGGACACAGCCTGCATACTTAGATTCACCCACCATCTGGGTGACTGGGTCTGACTGGAACACAGCCTATAGAGTAGGGTGCACACAGGACACAGCCTAAGCCATTCAACTACTCTCCATGGTCAGGTCCATAGCTATCCCCAACTTTCCAGGAAGTTCTGCTGTCATCAGGATCATGCAGGCAACAACAGGGAAAACCAGATTCTATAAAATACAGCAAAAGAACACAACCAAGAAGAACCAATATGGCATCCCCAGAGCCCAGCTATCCTATTACAACTAACCCTGAAAATCCTAATGAAAGTGAAGCACAAGAAGAAGACCTTACATTCAATCTTATAAAGATGACAGATCTTATAAAGATGTCTTTAAAGAGGACATAAATAAATCCCTTAAGGAAATACAGTATAATATATTCAAACAGGTAAAGGTATTGAAGAAGCAAATAAATATAAAGAAATACAGAAAAATACAGATGAAAGATATGAATAAAAATATCCAAGACCAGAAATGGCAAATAAAATCAGTACAGAAAGCACAAACTGAGGCAATTCTGAAGATGGAAAACCTTACAAAATAGAACAAGAACTACAGACAAAAGCATCAACAATAAAATATGGGAAATGAAAAAAAGAATACCAGGTATATAAGACATAATAGAAGTAATCAATGTATTAGTCGAAAAAAATGCAAAACCTAAAAACTTCATGACACAAAACATCCATAAAATGTGGGACACTATGAAAAGACCAAACCTAAAAACATAGGAATAAAAGCAGGAGCAGATTCCCAGTTCAAAGGCTCAGAAAACATCTTTTAAAAAAATCACAGAAGAAAATTTTACCAAACTAAAGAAAAAAGAGATACCCAAAAAGGTACAAAAGCTTAGAGAACACCAAACAGTTTGGATTAGAAGAGAAAATCTTCCTGTTAGACCAAACACTAAATATACAGAACAAAAGAAGAATTCAGAAGCAGTAAGAGGAAAAGACCAAGTAACTTATAAAGGCAGACCTATCAGAATTATACCCAATTTCTCATCTGAGACTCTAAAGAGCATGGACAAAGGTCTTACGTGCCTAAGAGTCCACAGATGTCAATGCAGACTACTACACCCAGCAAAATTTTCAATCACCATGGATGGAGAAACCAAGATATTCAATGACAAATCCAAATTTATATAAAACCTTTCTACAAACCTGACCCTACCGAGGATACTAGAAGGAAACTTAAGAAAACACAAAGAATAAATAATTTCACATACTGTTAAAAACAAAGAGAAACATACCCAGACACAGACACACACACACACACACCACCACCACCATCAACAACAACAACAACAACAACAACAACAACAAAAGAACAGGAAGTAACAATCACTGGTCAATATCTCTCAACATCAGTGGACTCAATACCCCTGTAAAAAGACTCAGGCTAACAATGGCTACATCAACAGAATCCATCATTCTGCTGTATAGATGAAATATTTCTCATTAACAAAGATAGTCACTATCTCAGTATAAAAGGCTGGCAAAAGAACCAAAAAAAAACAGGTTGGAGTAGCCATTTTAATATCTAATAAAATAGACCTCCAACTGAAAGTAATCAAAAGATATAGAGAAGGACACTTCACACATCAAAGGAAAATGCACATCTCGATTCTGAACATCTAAGCCCCAAATGCAAGGGCATACAAATTTGTAAAAGAAACATTACTAGAGACCTAGCCAGTTTGCCAGGTGCTGAGACCCTGCCGGCGGAACCAGGTACCAGAGACAGCCCGAGTTTAAGACCTCCGGGGACTCAGGTCTGGGGCAGGAACTGCGCACAGCCTAGCGGTTTGGAGTACAGCGGCCGTGCCTGTGCTCTGCGCTCGCAGGCCAGACCCGAACCCCCTGCAGGCAGCGCCATCTTGTCTGCAGCTTCCCATCCAGCCGGTAGCAGGTCAGTCAGACCTAGCCAGCTTGCCAGGTGCTCAGACCCTGCCGGCGGAACCAGGTACCAGAGACAGCCTGAGTCTAAGACCTCTGGGGACTCAGGTCTGGGGCAGGAACTGCGCACAGACTAGCGGTTTGGAGTACAGCGGCCGTGCCTGCGCTCTGCGCTCGCAGGCCAGACCCAAACCCCCTGCAGGCAGCGCCATCTTGCCTGCAGCTTCCCATCCAGCCAGTAGCAGGGAAGCCATACCTAGCCAGCTTGCCAGGTGCTCAGACCCTGCCCGCGGAACCAGGATAAGCAACAATTCTTGTTTATTAAGAAGAGTGAGGACCAGCGATAGCGGCAGGCCTCCATATTGCAACCAGGACACAGCTGGAAAGGTGCAGGTAGAGACTCCCTCTGGGACTAGAGCAGGGAGAGCTGCTAAGCTCTCACCCACAGACGGGCCCAGGCACCTAGGCTCTGCAGCACATCCCTGCGAGCTTAGGCCGTGCACCAAGGCAGCCGGAACCACCCAGCTCCCCAGGACCCTGGACCAGCGATAGCGGCAGGCCTCCATATTGCAACCAGGACACAGCTGGAAAGGCACAGGTAGACAGATTCCATCAGGGGCTACCACATGGGGGGATCTGCTAGGCTCTCGCTACTAGGCAGGCCCAGCAGCACCTGCCGAGGCTCTGCTGCACTCCCCCACACTTCCCGGAGACCTCAGGCCCTGCACAAAGTCAGCGGGTGGCAGCCAGCTCGTGATCCCGTTGAGCAGCAATCACGCATAACCATCAGTAGAGAAACAACAGGTAAGCCCAGCCTCACAGGAGATTCAAACACCAGCCAGTGACAACAAGGTCAACTAACACCAGAAATAACCAGATGGCAAAAGGTAAACGAAGGAATGTCACTAACAGAAATCAAGGCAACATGACAGCATCTGAACCCAGTTCGCCAACAACAGGAAGCCCTGGATACCACAAAACACCAGAAAAACAAGACTTGGATATAAAATCACTGGTCAGGATGCTGGTAGCTGAACACATAGAAAAATCTTGTAAAGAAATAGAAGAGAAAATGGATCAAAAGTTAGAAGCCTTTACAAGGCAAATACAAAAATCACTTCAAGAAATGCAGGAGAAGATGGATCAAAAAGAAGAAGACAATAAGGAGGAAAGACAAAAATCACTTAAAGAAATACAGAAGAACGTGGGCCAACAAGTAGAAGCTATGAAAGAGGAAACACAAAAATCTATTAAAGAAATACATGAAAACACAATCAAGCAAGCGAAAGATCTGAGCACATCCATCCAGGTACTAAAAACAGAAGTAGAAACAACTAAGAAATCGCAGAGGGAGACAATATTGGAGATAGAAAACCTTGGAAAGAAATCAGGAGCCATAGATGCAAATATCAACAATAGAATACAAGAGATAGAAGACAGAATATCAGAAGCCGAAGATACCATAGGAACCATTGATTCAACAGTCAAAGAAAATACTAAATGCAAAAAGGCTGTAACCCAAAACATCCAGGAAATCCAGGACACAATGAGAAGACCAAACCTAAGGATTATAGGTATAGACGAGAATGAAGATGTACAAGTTAAAGGGCTAGCAAATATCTTCTACAAAATTATGGAAGAAAACTTCCCCAACCTAAAGAGAGAGATGCCCATGAATATACAAGAAGCATACAGAACCCCAAACAGACTGGATCAGAACGGAAATACATCCCGTCACATAATAATCAAAACTCCAAATGTACTAAACAAAGAAAGAATATTAAAGGCAGCAAGAGAAAAAGGCCAAGTAACTTATAAAGGAAGACCTATCAGAATAACACCAGACTTCTCACCTGAGACCATGAAAGCTAGAAGATCCTGGGCAGATATAATGCAAACTCTAAGAGAACACAAACTTCAGCCAAAACTACTTTACCCAGCAAAGCTCTCAATCGCCATAGATGGAGAAATCAAGGTATTCCATGACAAAACCAAATTTGCATGATATCTTTCCACAAATCCAGCCCTACAAAGGATAATAGGGGGAAAACACCAAGACAAGGACGGAAACTACGCCCGGGAAGAAGCAAGATAGAAACCTCCTCTCATCAAACCCAAAAGAAGGTAACCTCTCGAATATAAAAAATAAATAAAATAAATAAATATAATTTCAAAAATGTCTGGAGGAAATAATTACTATTCCTTAATATCTCTTAACATCAATGGACTCAAATCCCCAATAAAAAGACATAGATTAACAGACTGGATACAGAAACAGGACCCTACATTTTGCTGCATACAGGAAACACATCTCAGTGTCAAAGACAAACACTGCCTTAGAGTAAAAGGCTGGAAGACAATTTTACAAGCAAATGGTCTCAGGAAACAAGCTGGAGTAGCCATTCTAATATCAGATAAAATCGACTTCCAACCTAAAATCATCAAAAGAGACTCAGAAGGTCACTTCTTGCTGGCCAAAGGGAAAATCCACCAAGAAGAGCTCTCAATACTGAACATCTATGCTCCAAATGCAAGGGCACCCTCCTTCGTAAAAGAAACCTTACTAAAGCTTAAAGCACACATTACACCTAACACAATAATTGTGGGTGACTTCAATACTCCACTCTCCTCAATGGACCGATCAGGAAAGCAGAAACTAAACAGGGACACAGTGAAACTAATTGAAACTCTGGACCAATTGGATTTAACGGATATATATAGAACATTTCATCCTAAAGCTAAAGAATATACCTTTTTCTCAGCTCCACATGGTACCTTCTCCAAAATAGACCATATAATTGGTCACAAGACAGATCTCAACAAATACAAGAAGATCGAGCTAATCCCATGCCTCCTATCAGATCACCATGGAGTAAGAGTGGTCTTCAATAACAACAAAAACAACAGAAAGCCCACATACACATGGAAACTGAACAATACTCCACTCAATGACACCTTCGTCAAGAAAGAAATAAAAAAAGAAATCAAAGACTTTTTAGAATTCAATGAAAATGAAGGTACAACCTACCCAAATCTATGGGACACAATGAAAGCAGTGCTAAGAGGAAAACTCATAGCTCTAAGTGCATCCAAAAAGAAACTGGAGAGAGCATATACTAGCAGCTTAATGGCACACCTTAAAGCCCTGGAAGAAAAACAAGTTAATTCACCCAGGAAAAGTAGAAGACAAGAAATCATGAAACTCAGGGCTGAAATCAATCAAATAGAAACAAAGAGAACCATACAAAGAATCAACAAGACCAGGAGCTGGTTCTTTGAGAAAATCAACAAGATAGATAAACCCTTAGCCAGACTAACCAAAGGACACAGAGACAGTATACAAATTAACAAAATTAGAAATGAAAAGGGAAACATAACAACAGAAACTGAGGAAATTCAAAAGATCATCAGATCCTACTACAAAGGTCTATACTCAAAACAACTGGAGAATCTGGAGGAAATGGACAATTTCCTAGACAGATATCAAATACCAAAATTAAATCAGCATCAAGTAGATCAGCTAAATAGTCCCATAACCCCTAAAGAAATAGAAGGGGTTATAGAAAGCCTCCCAACCAAAAAAAGTACGGGACCAGATGGTTTTAGTGCAGAATTCTACCAGACCTTCAAAGAAGACTTAACACCAATACTTTTCAAACTATTCCACAAAATAGAGAGAGAAGGGACACTGCCCAACTCATTCTTCAAAGCAACAATTACGCTAATACCTAAACCACAAAAAGATCCAACAAAGAAAGAGAACTACAGGCCAATTTCTCTTATGAATAAAGATGCAAAAATACTAAATAAAATTCTTGCTAACCGAATCCAAGAGCACATCAAAACTATCATCCACCATGATCAAGTAGGCTTCATCCCAGGGATGCAGGGATGGTTCAATATACGGAAATCCATCAATGTAATCCACTACATAAACAAACTGAAAGAAAAAAACCACATGGTCATCTCATTAGATGCTGAAAAAGCATTCGACAAAATTCAGCATCCTTTCATGCTAAAAGTCTTGGAAAGAGCAGGAATTCAAGGCCCATAACTAAACATAGTAAAAGCAATCTACAGCAAACCAGTAGCCAACATCAAAATAAATGGAGAGAAATTTGAAGCATTCCCACTAAAATCAGGGACTAGACAAGGCTGCCCTCTCTCTCCATATCTTTTCAATATAGTACTGAAGTTCTAGCAAGAGCAATTAGACAACATAAGGAAGTCAAAGGGATACAAATTGGAAAGGAAGAAGTGAAACTATCATTATTTGCAGACGATATGATAGTTTACCTAAGCAACCCAAAAAACTCCACCAGAGAACTCCTACAACTGATAAACAACTTCAGCAAAGTGGCAGGCTATAAAATTAACTCAAGCAAGTCAGTGGCCTTCTTGTACTCAAAGGACAAGCAGGCAGAGAAAGAAATTAGGGAAATAACACCCTTCACAATAGCCACAAACAACATAAAGTATCTTGGCGTAACTCTAACCAAACAACCAAAAATCTGTACAACAGGAACTTCAAGTCCTTGAAGAAAGAAATGGAAGAAGACCTCAGAAGATGGAAAAATATTTCTTGCTCCTGGATTGGCAGGATCAATATAGTAAAAATGGCCATCTTGCCAAAAGCAATATACAGATTCAATGCGATCCCCATCAAAATCCCAACTCAATTCTTCATAGATCTAGAAAGAGCAATTCTCAAATTCATCTGGAGCAACAAAAAACCCAGGATAGCTAAAACTATTCTCAACAATAAAAGGACTTCTGGGGGAATCAATATCCCTGACCTCAAGCAGTACTACAGAGCAATTGTGTTAAAAACTGCATGGTATTGGTATAGCAACAGGCAAGCAGATCAATGGAACAGGATTGAAGACCCAGAAATTAACCCACAGACTTATGGTCACTTGATCTTTGATAAAGGAGCCACAACCATCTAGTGGAATAAAGATAGCCTTTTCAACAAATGGTGCTGGTTCAACTGGAAGTCAACATGCAGAAGAATGCGAATTGACCCACTCTTATCTCTTTGCACTAAGATCAACTCCAAGTGGATCAAGGACCTCCACATAAAACCAGACACACTGAAACTATTAGAAAAGAAAATTGGGAAGACCCTGGAGGACTTGGGCACAGGGGAAAAGTTCCTGAACAGAACACCAATAGCTTATGCTCTAAGATCAAGAATCGACAAATGGGACCTCATAAAATTACAAAGTTTCTGCAAAGCAAAGGACACTGTCAGAAGGACAAAACGGCAACCAACAACGTGAGAAATGATCTTCACCAACTCCACATCCGACAGAGGGCTAATATCCAATATATACAAAGAACTCAAGAAGTTAGACCGCAAAGAAACAAATAACCCTATCAAAAAATGGGGCACAGAGCTAAACAAAGAATTTTCACCAGAAGAAATTCGGATGGCCGAGAAACACCTTAAAAGATGTTCAACATCATTAGTCATCAGGGAAATGCAAATCAAAACAACCCTGAGATTCCACCTCACACCAGTCAGAATGGCTAAGATTAAAAACTCAAGAGACAACAAGTGCTGGCGAGGATGTGGAGAAAGAGGAACACTCCTCCACTGTTGGTGGGATTGCAAAATGGTAAAACCGCTCTGGAAATCAGTTTGGCGGTTCCTCAGAAAATTGGGCATGTCACTTCCAGAGGACCCTGGCATACCACTCCTGGGCATATACCCAGAGGATTCCCCTGCATGCAATAAGGACACATGCTCCACTATGTTTATAGCAGCCTTGTTTATAATAGCCAGAAATTGGAAGGAGCCCAAATATCCCTCAAAGGAGGAATGGATACAGAAAATGTGGTATATTTATACAATGGAATACTACTCAGCAATTAAAAATAATGAATTCATGCAATTTGTAGGTAAATGGTTAGACCTGGAAAATATCATCCTGAGTGAATTAACCCAATCACAAAAGAATGCACATGAAATGCAATCACTGATAAGTGGATATTAATGAGCCCAGAAGCCCTAAATACTCAAGACACTAATAGCAAGTCAAATGATTCCCAAGAAGAAGAAAGGAGAGGACCCTGGGCCTGTAAAGATTGCATCCAGTTTAGTAAAGAAACCGAGGGGGGAGGGGGAATGATTGGGGAACAGTTGGGGGGGAGAGGAACTATGGGAACTATGGTGGGTGGGAACTGGGAAAGGGGAAAGCCTTTGGAATGTAAACATAGAATATAGAAAATTTAAAAAAATTTAAAAAAATGTTAAAAAAAAAGAAACATTACTAAAGCTTAAATCACACATTGTTCCCACACATTAATAGTGGGAGACCTCAACACTCCACACTCATGAAAAGGCAGATCATCAAGATAGAAACTAAACAGAGAAATAATTATAATAACACAGGTTATGATTCAAATGTACCTAACAGGTATCTATAAAACACTTTACCCAAACACAAAAGAATAAAACTTCTCAGCATGTCAGAAAACCTTCTCCAAAATTGACCGTACAATCAATCACAAAGCAAGTCTCAACAGTTACAAGAAGACCTCCCTTTCTTGTGGATCAGTAGAATTAACATAGTAAAAATGGTCTTCTTACCAAAAGCAATATACAGATTCAATACAATCCTCATCAAAATTCCAACACAATTCTTCACATAGCTTGAAAGAATAATTCTCAACTTTCTATGGAAAAAAAAAACCCAGATAGCCCCAGATAGCTAAAAAATAAATAAATAAATAAATGGTCCTGAACAATAAAAGAACTTCTAGAGATTTCACTATCCCTGACTTTAAGTTGTACTACAGAGCAATAATAATAAAAACTGCATGATAGTCTGGTGGTTCCTCAGAAAACTGGGCATGATACTTCTGGAGGACTCCGCTATACCATTCCTGGGCATAAGCCCAGAGGATTCTCCAGCATATAATAAGGATACATGCTCCACTATATTCATAGCAGCCCTATTTATAATAGCCAGAAGCTGGAAAGAACCCAGATGTCCCTCAACGGAGGAATGGATACAGAAAATATGGTATATATACACAATGGAGTACTATTCAGCCATTAAAAACAATGAATTCATGAAATTCTTAGACACATGGATGGAACTGGAGAATATCATCCTAAGTGAGGTAACCCAATCACAAAAGGACACTTGTGGTATGCACTCACTGATAAGTGGATATTAATCTAGAAGCTTGGAATACCCAAGACACAATTCACATATCAAATGATGCCCAAGAAAAAGGAAGGAGAGGCCCCTGGTCCTGGAAAGGCTCAGTGCAGCAGTGTAGGGGAATAACAGGACAGGGAAGTTGGAAGGGGTGGATTGGGGAACAGGGGGAGGGAAGAGGGCTTATGGGACTTTGGGGGGATCCAGGAAAGGGGAAATCATTTGAAATGTAAATAAAGAATATATCAAATAAAAAAAGAGAAAGTATAACTGATGAGTGTAAGATGAAATTTCAGTAAAATTTTATTTGCATTTCAAAAAAAGAAATAGAGATAGGAGGATGAATAGAAGAAAATTGAAGACCAAGAAATAAACTCCACACCTTCAGACACTTGATTTCTGACAAAGTAGCCAAAACCATACAATGGAAAAGGGAAAGTATCTTCAATAAATGATACTGGTCTGGGTGTCTGCATGTAGAGGAATGAAAATAGATCCATATTTATTACTCAAGTCCAAATGGATCAAATACCTCAACATAAAACCAGATACATTAAATCTAGTAGAACAGAAAGTGAGGAATAGTCTGGAATTTGTCATTGCAGGAGAAAAGTTTTTGAACAGAACACCAATGGCATAGGCACTAAAATCAAGAATTAATAAATGGTATGTCATGAAACTGAAAAGCTTCTGTAAGTCAAAGGACACAGTCAACAGGACAAAACAACAGCCTACAGATTGGGAAAATATCACTAACTCTACATTTCACAGAGGGCTATTATCCAAAATACACAAAGAACTCAAGAAGTTAGACAACAACAATCCAAATAACCCAGTTTTAAAACTGGGTTATAGAACTAAACAGAGAATTCTTAACAGAGAAATCTTGAATAGCCGAGAAGGACCTAAAGAAATGTTCAACACCCTTGGTCATCAGTGAAATGCAAATCAAAATGACTCAGATTCCACCTTACACACATCAGAATGGCTAAGTTCAAAAACTCAAAGGATATCACATGCTGGTAAGGTTGGATAGAAAGAACAATCCTCTTATGCTGGTGAGAATGCAACATTATACAACTCTGGAAATCAATTTGGTGGTTTCTCAGAAGAGTGAGAATAGTTTTACCTCAAGACACAGCTATACCACTCTCAGGCTTATTCCCAGAAGAACACATTGGCACAGGATGTAACTTCCTGAACAGAACGCCAATAGCACAGGCACTAAGATCAACAATAATAAATTGAACCACCTGAAACTGAAAAATCTTCTCTAAGACAAAGAACACCATCAATAGGACAAAATGGTAGCCTATAGAATTGGAAAGGATTTCACTAATTCCACATTCAACAGGGGTAATATCTAAAATATATGAAGAACACACAGAACCAGACTTCAACAAATTGAATAATCCTTTTGAAAATGGGATACAGATCTAAACAAAGAATTCTCAATAGAGAAATCTCAAATGTCTAAGACACACTTAAAGGAATGTTTAATATCTTTAGCCCTCAGGGAAATGCAAATCAAAACTACTTTTAGTTTCTAGCTTACATTTATCAGAATGGCTAAGATCAATAACAACTCGTGCTGTCCTAAATGTCAACGATATGAAACAAGGAAAACATTCTGCCATGGAAAACTTCTACAACTACTTTGGAAATCAATATGGCTGTTTCCCAGAAACCTGGGACTCCATCTATCTCAAGACCCAGCTATACTACTACAAGGGATGCCCCATCCCACCACAAAGACACTTACTCAAATATTTTCATAGCAGTGTTGTTCATAATAGCCAGAAACTGGAAAACAACTTAAATATCTCTCAAAGAATAGATTTTTTTAAACGTGATTCATTTACATAAGAGAGTATTACTCTATTGTTCAAAACAATGACATAATGAAATTTGCAGGTAAATGGCTGAGACTAGAAAAAAAAGTCATTCTGAATAAGATATTCCAGACCCAGATATGTACTCACTTATAATATCCACTTATAAGTGGATATTAGCTGTTAAGTAAATGATAATCATACCACAATCTGCAGACCTAGAAAGAGTAAGTAACAAGGAGAGTTCTAAGGGGGACATGTGGATTTATGGGAAGAGGAAATAGATTTGTGGATGGACTAGGGGTGGGCAGGGATGGGAACAGGAAGGATCAGGTATTAGGGAGTGATGGAAGAAGAGAGTACAATGAGAGGTGGCTGGAATTGTAGGACATTTGGGAGGCAATATGGAAACCTACTGCAGTACAAACTCCCAGAAATCTAGAGGGTGACCCTAATGAAAATTCCTAGTACTGTAGGATATGGATCCAGAACTGGCCATCTTCTGTGGCCAGGTGTCTTAAATTACAGTTTCCATTCCTGTGAAAAGACACAATGACCAAGCCAATTTTCATGAATGACATCTAATTGGAGCTGACTTACAGGGTCAGAGATTCAGTCCATTATCACCCTGGCTGGCATCCATGCAGGCATAGTGCTGGAGAAGTTGAGAGTTCTACATCTTGTTCCAAAGGCACATAGGAGAAGATTGACTTCCAGCCAGCTGGGAGAAGGGTGTCAAAACCCATACACAAAGTGACACATTTACTCTGACAAGGCCATACCTACTTTAACAATGCCACACCTCCTAATTGTGCCACTCCCTGGGCCAATCATATTCAAGTCACCACACCAGGCAGTTTCCAGTGGTGGGACTGAGACATCAACTCAACCACAAAAGCTTCCTCCAATTTATCCTGCCTACATGATGTGCTAGGATAACAGAGGCTCAAAACATGGGAGTGGCCAACCCATGACTCTTCTAATTTGAGACCCACACCATGAAAGAAAGCCCATGCTCAAGAGTGCCTGGATGACCAGGAACAGGAGATTTGATAGCCCAGACACCTAGGATCTAGAACCGGGGACAGGGGGATCAATAAAATTATCCTAAAGATAGTCTCTTCTACTCATAGATTGGTGCTTAACTGGTCATCCTCAGAGAGACCTCTACTGGCAGCTAACAGGAACAGATGCAGAGATCCCCAGCAAAGCAAAACATTAGAGAGAGAGAGAGAGAGAGAGAGAGAGAGAGAGAGAGAGAGAGAGAGAGAAAGAGAGAGAGAGAATTGGATATCTCCCAATCTCCCAATAGGTTCCTCCCCTTGGATCTTCAGGAACATGATGCTAGAAGGAGAGGGAGAATTATAGGAGCCAGAGGGTTTGAGAGCACCAGAAGAACAGAGACCACAGAATCAACTAAGCAGGGCTGAGCCTGCATGGGTCCATGCTAGACTCTCTGCACATATGTTATTGCTGTTAGCTTGTTGGTTTGGGGGGGATTCCTAACAAGAAGTGGGGGTATCTCAGATTCCTTCTTCCACTCTTGGGACCCTTTTCCTACTACTGGATTGCCCTGACCAGCTTTGATACCTAGTCTTAGAGTATCTTGTTTTTCTGTGTTCAGCTGATATCCTTGGGAGGCCTGCTCCATTTTGAAAGGAAATGGAAGAGGAGAGGAGGAGAAAGAAACTGTAGTCAGAATGTATTGAAAAATAAGAACTTAAAATTTAAAACTTAAAAAAGAGAGAAAAGAAGAAGACAAAGCTAACCCATGCAAAGCCAAGGGGACCTGAGAGCCGAGAAAACATTTGGAATACTTAAACTCTCCACAGGCAGAAGAGTCATAGTTCCCTAAAAATATTTTCATAGATGTAAAAACATTTTCTAGACCAGTGGTCAGCACACCTTGGGGCAAACCAACGGGCCTGACTAGAGCAGCAATTGGCTATTAACTTGGTCCTCCCTGAAGCCCATGCAGTAAATTACGACACAGACCTTATAGTAAAGGTACCAAACTTCCTCCTAGTGTTTGCATAAGCGAATTAGCTTCTGAATAAAAATATCTCCAAAAGTCCCACTCACTCCTGTGCCTGTACAAGCCTTCTCTTCCAGCACATATTCTCTGCTTACCCTCTGACTTAGCATTCTAATCCCTACAGGGCTTTCCTCAATTTTCTGGAAAATATGCGTCACCTTTCTCTCACCCATTTTTGGGGTTCTGAATATATATACCCATCTGGTAAGGGCTTCTTCTATTTCACAGTCTTGAAAACTCCTTAGGAACTTCGATTTGCTATCTTATAAGTGCTTTGTGTATTTTCTTGAATTATTGGCAGATAATAATAATCTAGGCCAGAAAATACAGAATTTTTTTTAAATGATGATACCTAACATTTAGTAAATGTTTACTCTCTTCAAGGTTCCCTAAATGCTTAATGAGCTTAATCCTCCCACAGCCCTAGATGGGAAACACTGTTCTTCCACAGGTGGGAAACTGAATCTTCAAAGGTATTAAGTCACTTGTTCACAATTACACAGCAGTGAACTGGAGTTCCAAAAATCAGACTCCAGTGATCTGTGGTCACAAGGTTAAAAATAGCATTCTTCTAAGTTAAAGTACACAAATGTTGAAAATGGGTATGAACCAGATAGTATAATAGTTAGGAAGTACCCTTCAGTTGTCCATGGTTGGTCTTGCTCTCCAGACTGGTGACTATAGGCAGGTGGTAGAAACCTTAGGAGCTAGGATGCTGTGGAAGGTCTGTGAGACACTGGCTATGCTTTAAGGGGAAGTATGTGCTTCTAATCCCCTTATTTCCTTTCATTTCCTGGTTAAGAGATGATCAGTTTTGCTCCATAATAGCTTCATCACCAGCATCCTAAAGCCATTAGAACAACCAAACATGTCCTGAAATCTGCAAAACCTGGAGCCAATGTATATCTTTTCTCTTCATGAGTTGATTACCTTGGGTATTTATTATTATTAACAGGATGCTGACTAATATTCTATATTAATAGGGTTAACAAACAACAACAAAACAAACCTTGTTTATGATAGCTTCTGTCCATCATATACCACCCCCTCCATCTTCCAGAAATAATATTAAGCTCTTTGTAGATAAAATCAAACAAGACCTAGGATGTCATAGTAGGATAAGAGAAAAGAGAGACTCAACAATAAGGTTAATAATCGATGGCACATAGAAGGAAGGTATTATGGGAAACTGTGTCAAAAAGGAATAATGTAGCCTGGGAAGCCAGCAGAGCTATGATCTAATGGACAGTAGACCATAAAGAGAGCATGCTGGCAAGGGAAAGCAAGACCAGCCAGCAAGAATAGGAACTATTGCTAATCTATCTGGCAGAGTAGTAAGTTAAGCAGAAAGCCATAGCAAGAAGGAGACATTGAAAAGGATCAAGAGCCACTTGGCCAAGCTACCTATGAAGCTCATTGTCATCCTCAGGATGTTGACATATCAACAAGGGGCTCAAAAGTGCAATGGTCAGAAGTAGAAGAGAATATGTTATCTTTCAATCTTTATAAAGATCATTCTGTCTTAGAAGCATGGTGGAATACACATTGGAAGAGGACAAATTAGACAGAAGAAAGGGAGTTAAAATTTATTGCAGCCATACAGGAGAGAAGAGGAAAGACAGCAGAATGGAGGTAAGACATTCCCTGTCTATAAACAGATGTTCCTTCCCTGAGTTATACCCTAAAATTTACAACCCCATACACCTCGCCATCCATACAACAAACTTACATACCCTCATAAATATCTTACTTTCCAGCCAAACAGTCTGCACTTCTGTATTGTCCTTGGATTTCATGACAAAGAGATAAGACTCTGTTCTCTAAAACTCCCAGCCAAGCAGTGCTTCAAGGTGCATGTTATAAAGAGCTTAAGAACATAACACTTAAGATGGATCCAACAATAAGTCAGAATCGGCAACTAAACATTAATTCTCCTCCATGTACCAGATTAGGTTAAAGGAAAAACGTGTTCAGTGTTACGTTGTCAAAACAGAAAAGCCAACATCATGCTAGAACCGGATTCCAGGATTGAGAACTACGGGAGAAAGTGAACTTGAATCTGAATACATGATAGGCATATGGGTATTCATAGCCATGGAGCAGGAAGCTGAGAGGATACACAAGAGAGAAGTAGAACACTGAATTAACCAACCTAACGGTATGCTTGCTGAAGTCAGAACAATCACTATGGTGGAGGAGGAGCCTAATCAGAAAGGGGACCAAATATTTATTATATCTGAGTGATTGACCAGGGATGTTTGCTAAAATTGAGTTTTACAAAGAAGTTCACAGACAAATGTACAAAATAATTCAGAAGCCTAAGAAACATATGTTCAACTAAAGGGTTTCAGCATCAGTGTTTGAATGTATGACACTGTTTAAGGATGATGCTGTTTTAACAAGTATCATTCTTTTTTTAATTTATTTTATTTTTTTATTATTGGATATATTCTATATTTACAATTCATTTCCCTTTTTCTGGTTCCCCACCCCCCAAAGGTCCCACATGCCCTTTTCTCTCCCCCTGCTCCCTCATCCACCCCTTCCACTTCCCTGTTCTTGTATTCCCCTGCACTGATGCTTTGATCCTTTCCAGCACCAGTGTCCAATACTTTCTTCTTGTCAGACATCATTGGGTATGTGAATTGTGTCTTTGGTGTTCCAAGATTCTAGGCTAATATCCACTTATCAGTGAGTGCATACCATGGGTATTCTTTTGAGACTGGGTTAACTCACTTAGTATGACGTTCTCCAGCTCCATCCATTTCTCTAAGAATTTCATGAATTCATTGTTTCTAATGGCTGA
This sequence comes from Apodemus agrarius, assembly GCA_964023405.1. Lineage (NCBI taxonomy): Eukaryota > Metazoa > Chordata > Mammalia > Rodentia > Muridae > Apodemus > Apodemus agrarius. The sequence continues at coordinate 89,611,814 of OZ030007.1, read as the reverse complement.
ATAGTGCTCCATTGTGTATATATACCACATTTTTTTTATCCATTCCTCCATTGAGGGACATCTGGGTTCTTTCCAGCTTCTGGCTATTATATATAAGGCTGCTATGAACATAGTGGAGCATGTATCCTTATTGCATGCTGGGGAATCTTCTGGGTATATTCCCAGTAGTAGTATGGGTGGGTCCTCCAGAAGTATCATGTCCAGTTTTCTGAGGAACCGCCAGACTGATTTCCAGAGTGCTTGTACCAGCTTGCAGTCCCACCAGCAGTGGAGGAGTGTTCCTCTTTCTCCACAGCCTCGCCAACATCTGATATCTTCTGAGTTTTTAATCTTAGCCATTCTGACTGGTGTGAGGTGAAATCTCAGGGTTTTGATTTGCATTTCTCTAATGACTAATGATGCTGAACATTTTTTAAGGTGTTTCTCAGCCATCCGAATTTCTTCAGTGAAAAGTCTTTGTTTAGCTCTGTACCCCATTTTTGGATAGGGTTATTTGGTTTTCTGGGGTCTAACTTCTTGAGTTCTTTGTATACATTGGATATTAGCCCTCTGTCAGATGTGGAGTTGGTGAAGATCTTTTCCCAATTTGTTGGTTGCTGATTTGTCCTTTTGACAGTGTCTTTTGCCTTACAGAAACTGTAATTTTATGAGGTCCCATTTGTCTATTCTTGATCTTAGAGCATAAGCAATGGGTGTTCTGTTCAGGAATTTTCACCCTGAGCCAATGCCCTCAAGGGTCTTCCCCAGTTTCTTTTCTATTAGTTTTAGTGTGTCTGGTTTTATGTGGAGGGCCTTGATCCACTTGGAGTTGAGCTTAGTGCAAGGAGATAAGAGTGGATCAATTCTCATTCTTCTGCATGTTGACCTCCAGTTGAGCCAGCACCATTTGTTGAAAAGGCTATCTTTTTTTCTACTGGATGTTTTCGGCTCCTTTGTCGAAGATCAATTGGCCATAGATGTGTGGGTTCAATTCTGGGTCTTCGATCCTATTCCATTGATCTGCCTCCCTGTCACTGTACCAATACCATGCAGTTATTAACACTACTGCTCTGTAGTATTGCTTGAGGTCCAGGATATTGATTCCCCCAGAAGTTTTTTTACTGTTGATGATAGTTTTAGCTATCCTGGGGTTTTTGTTATTCCAGATGAATTTGAGAATTGCTCTTTCTAACTCTATGAAGAACTGAGTTGGGATTTTGATGGGGATTGCATTGAATCTGCACATTGCTTTTGGCAAGATTGCCATTTTAACTATATTAATCCTGCCAACCCACGAGCATGGAAGATTTTTCCATTTTCTGAGGTCTTCTTCAATTTCCTTCTTCAGAGAACTGAAATTTTTGTCATATAAATCTTTCATTTGTTTGGTTAGAGTCACACCAAGATACTTTTGTTTGTGGCTATTGTGAAGGGTGTCATTTCCCTAATTTCTTTCTCAGCCTGCTTATCCTTTGCGTATAGGAAAGCTATTGATTTGCTTGAGTTGATTTTATGACCAGCCACTTTGCTGAAGTTGTTTTTCAGTTGTAGGAGTTCTCTGGTGGAGTTTTTTGGGTCACTTAAGTACACTATCATATCATCTGTGAATAGTGACAGTTTTATTTCTTCCTTTCTGATTTGTATCCCTTTGACTTCCTTATGCATATTGAAGAGATATGGTGAGAGGGGGCAGCCTTGTCTAGTCCCTGATTTTAGTGGGATTGCTTCAAGTTTCTCTCCATTTACCTTGATGTTGGCTACTGGTCTGCTGTAAATTGCTTTTACTATGTTTAGATATGGGCCTTGAATTCCTGTTCTTTCCAAGACTTTTAGCATGAAAGGATGTTGAATTTTGTCGAATGCTTTTTCAGCATCCAATGAGATGACCATGTGGTTTTTTTCTTTGAGTTTGTTTATGTAGTGGATTACGTTGATGGATTTCCATATATTGAACCATCCCTGCATCCCTGGGATGAAGCCAACTTGATCATGGTGAATGATCGTTTTGATGTGTTCTTGGATTCGGTTGACAAGTATTTTATTTAATATTTTTGCATCGATATTCATTAGGGAAATTGGCCTGTAGTTGGATCTTTCTTAGTTGGATCTTTGTGTGGTTTTAGTATCAGGGTAATTGTGGCTTCATAGAATGAGTTGGGTAGTGTTCCTTCTGTTTCTATTTTGTGGAATAGTTTGAAGAGTATTGGTATTAGGACTTCTTTGAAGGTCTGATAGAATTCTGTACTAAAACCATCTGGTCCTGTGCTTTTTTTTTTTTTTTTTTTTTTTTGGTTGGAAGACGTTCTATGACCCCTTCTATTTCTTTGGGGGTTATGGGTCTGTTTAGACTATCTATTTGATCCTGGTTTAATTTTGGTATTTAGTATCTGTCTAGAAAATTGTCCATTTCCTCCAGATTCTCCAGTTATGTTGAGTATAGACTTTTGTAGTAGGATCTGATAATTTTTTTAATTTCCTCAGTTTCTGTTGTTATATCTCCCTTTTCATTTCTAATTTTGTTAATTTGAATACTGTCTCTGTGCCCTTTGGTAAGTCTGGCTAGGGGTTTATCTATCTTGTTGATTTTCTCAAAGAACCAGCTCCTGGTTTTGTTAATTCTTTGTATGGTTCTCTTTGTTTCAACTTGATTGATTTCAGCCCTGAGTTTGATAATTTCCTGTCTTCTACTCCTCCTGGATGAAATTGCTTCTTTTTGTTCTAGAGCTTTCAAGTGCGCCATTAAGTTGCTAGTATATGCTCTCTCCTGTTTCTTTTTGGAGACACTCAGGGCTATGAGTTTTCATCTTAGCACTGCTTTCATTGTGTCCCATAGATTTGGGTATGTTGTGCCTTCATTTTCATTAAATTCTAAAAAAATCTTTAATTTCTTTCTTTATTTCTTCCTTGACTAAGGTATCATTGAGTAGAATATTGTTCAACCTCCACGTGTATGAGGATTTTCTGTTGTTTTTGTTGCTATTGAAGAACACTCTTACTCCATGGTGATCCGACAGGAGGCATGGGATAAGTTCGATCTTTTTATATTTGTTGAGGTCTGTCTTGTGACCAATTATATGGTCGATTTTGGAGAAGGTACCATGAGATGCTGAGAAAAAGGTATAGTCTTTTGCTTTAGGATGAAATGTTCTATATATATCTGTTAAATCCAAATGGTCCAACGTTAAAGCTCAAAGCACACATTGCACCTAACACAATAATTGGGGGGACCTCAGCACTCCACTATCCTCAATGGATTGATCAGGAAAACAGAAACTAAACAGGGACACGGAGAAACAAGTATCATTCTTTATCCTTATTCTGATGAATGGAAAAGAACTAAAAAACTTTTCCAGAAGTTCTCAATATGGTTTAACCTCAATTTTTCATACTGTAAGTAGGGTTCATCTAGCCCCCTTCTATATTATTTCTTTGTATTTTAAATGCTACTCATGTATTTATTTTCTGGGGTTTCATTTTTATCTGTACTGATTTACTTTTAATCTCAAAACAACTTATTTTTTAATACTTTAATTGTACATATTTGATATTGCTGATATGTTCAGATATTCTTAACAAGATCAAGTGCTAAAACATAAGATATGCTTAGACTGGATAGGATGTTCTACCCTCTGGGAGCCTAAAATAAATTTTTAAAAAATGATTGTTAATTCTATCTCCCACTTTCCTTAGATCTTTGTATGAACCACATCCCTAGAGAAGTCTTACAGTCCTCAAAGGAAAGTCAAGTCCCTCTGTTTATACAAGCAGTATTTTCTCTACCCTAAAGTTCTCCTCTTAGGGAAATACTTGGTTAATAATTGTTCTTTCATCTCCACTTGTCCCAAAAACTCATTGAAAATAAATCCCTTCCTAGTCTTTTTTCATGGAAAAAAATATTTAGTAAATATTTATTTTGTTTATGATTTAGTCTGCCCATTCATCTACCTAAGATATTTATAGGAGATCTGAGATGGAATAACAAAGTCGAATTGGTACAATTGGAAATAAAGACTATGTCCTAAGTTGTGATGAACACAGCTTTCCATTATTCTGAGTTAACTGTGTTTTATAAGGACTGTTTTTCATACTGTGAAACCTTTTTTAATTAAAAATAAAAGATTTAAAATTCAGCAATAAATAGTTTTCTTCTATTCAATAGACCTCTGAGAGAGAAAACACAGCTGGAAGACAGAAAGAAAACTTATTTATTCATAAGTACCTTTTTGTTTCTTAAGTATAATTAGACATAATTGTTTAAAAGAAAATGTTTCTTTCTTGAAGATATCTCAGCTTTAGAGCTATTACAGCAGTCATTCCAGTTCTACAGTGCTCTTTCAACAGCATTCATTTTATATCTCTAAATAAAATAGGTGAGAACAACATTATCTTAAATTGAAATCCTGCCTGATACGTCTTTTCTACAGCAATGATCAGAACTCCTCACCCATTATCAAGGAGGAACATTTTTCTCAGCTCAATCAAAATGCAAGTAAACATCTCATTAACATCTAGTCATTGATTGTGACTTTATTTCCAATTGTCTTCTTCCAAGAAAACATAATTTTAAATTCCTACAGCTGTGTAGACTGTGTTCACTATTGCGGTCCTTGTATGAGTAGCAGTTGGACAGTGAGAAGTAGATCAGATTCTGTCCATGTGACCGGAACCTCGAGTTGGGATGTTTACACAGCTGGGTAGTACTAAGACTCTTTTGATACTGCTATTCTGCTCCTCTCACAGCTGTCTAACACATAGACCCCGGGTCACGTTACACATGCTCCCTCCCACCAATAACCTCTGAAAGCCATGAGAGAGAAGCTTCTCTCCCCAACACTCTTTCTTGAAAAAAGAATAAAACCCAGCAGCCTCTATCCAGCAGTGCTGCTTCCCAATAAAAAAACCTCAGCAAAGGAGATGGGGCTTCTGGGCTGAAGAATTCATCAGAATCAAGACTGATCGACAAAATGCTTCCTCCCCAGCTCCTGAGTGAACAGCTGTACAACATCTGGGAAATTCCACAGGACTATTGTCAAGGAAGATAGGAAAAATAGGGATTCTGTGATTGGCCATGAGTATGTTTATTTTTCATTTTATGATTCTAATTGAATAGTTTAGGGATCAAAATTGCTAGGTAGAAGGTCATAATGGTGGGAAAAGAAAAGAAAGCAGAAGCAACAACATGAATATGTGTTCTAAGCTACAGAAGGAAGAGGGCTGCTTGAACACGTAACTTCAGAAATATGCTGGGCAACATACTGAGAAAAGAGAAGAACAAGAATAAAAAAAACAAAAACAACAACAAAAGACACTGAAAAACAAGAAAAAGGTAGAATAGCTAATACATGTGGTTCATGTTAATATGGAATTTATACAGTAAGAGGGAACACAAACGTCAGCTACGAACAATGCCATGTCATCATATGGAAATGAGTGTGAATCACACTCAGTATAGGATGAGGAGAAGATGGGAGGAAACTCAACACTCAGGCTTCTCTGGGGAACTGACATGACGCCTGAAGGGTGAGAGAGATGTTCAAAAGGCAGCCTCTCCCAAACATAAGAGAATCCTCTGCCCATGGTTGCATGTCACACAGACAACAGGCAGTAAGTTGAAGGGCTTCCCTTCAAATAGGCTCTGTCTTTTTTTACTGAAACAACACACCTGTGTAGTGCCTCAGTATGACTGAAGCCCAAGAGAAATGGTTGAGAAGTGGCAGGTGCTATACAGCTCTTGTACTGGGTGCTCAGCTGAAGCCCTGCGGGCACCCAGGGCTGCCCTGAGGAGCAGAGCCACTGAGCCAGGAACTTAAAAGAGTCTCTGGTTTGGCTGACCCCCAGGCCTGGGCATCAGCCTCACTCTCTCTTGCTCTCTCTCTCTCTCTCTTGCTCTCCCTTCCTCCCTACCCTCCTCTCTCTCTCTCTCTCTCACTCTCTCTCTCTCTCTCTCTCTCTCTCTCTCTCTCTCTCTCTCTCTCTCTCTCTCTTGGGCTTTCCCTGTGGGAAGCATAGCACTGCTGTTGGCAGCTCTACAGGCGAAGGCTTTCGGCTCCAGGAGGAAGAAAGTGACAGTGTCCCTATTCTTCCACCAGAAATAAATAGCATGAGGGCAGGCTGGTGTATCCCTGAGTCAGTCAGTCGCTGTGGACAGGAGAACGGAGTACCGCACTGATCCTGTGTCCCGTTGATAGAATCTGTAGTCACTAAACCCTTAACAAAACCATCCACGTGTAACCGACAGCTAAACATGCAGTACAGTTTTAAATAGCCAGTTCCAACTAGTGTATAAGTCACTACCAACCTCCCCCCATTTCTAGCACTGACGTTTTACCTTCATTTATAAAGGGAAAACAGCAGCTAAGCCAGCTGCAGCCTGAAGATGTTTCCATACCAGAGGGAGCCTGTCCTGTCACTGCGCTCTACTCTGTGTTCAGGTTTGTTGCGTGTTCCATGCTAAGCCGATTACAAGTGTATCTTCCATATATATCATCTGCAAAGGTTCAAATCTCACCTCATTTTTTTTTTCACTCCGTGATCCACACCACACACACCTGCAAGGATGAAACCAGGACAAAAATAAACTAAGAAACACTCTAACAGTCAGCCTTGATCTTTGCACAAAGTATACACTCCATCCTCAGTTTTGATGTAAAGTGTTAATAGCTTTTCTAATAGCAAAAGACCTTGGAGCTTACTATAAAATGCAGCTTTAGTTCTGATAGCACCACCTGCAGAGTCATTATGAAATGCTGCAACTCAGAAATCCAAGCAAGCCTAGCATTCCCTTGGAAGAGTGGGAAACACCAGAGAAGCCAGGTGACCCTGTGCTTTCCTCTCCCTGCCTTAGCACACAGTACCCCTCTTCTGTAAGGACATCTTCTAGAAAAGACCAATACCCAAGATTTCAACTATATTCAAAACTAAAATCCTAAGGATGGAGGTTAAAAATCTGAACTAGCTATAAAGGTATTAAAGTACTGTTAGTTATCATTGTGCTAACTCATTGTGCTAAATCATTGCCAAGATTTTCTCTCCTGCCTTGGCAATACTGTGCCTATGCTTTATTTCTTATCATATCTAGGGGGGAAAACAAAACCAAAACAAAACACCCACCAAGTGCAAGGTCCTGGCATGGAACAACTGACCACTGATCTACATCTTACATGGGAAAACCAGGAGGACACTTGTAAAATCCAATCCTCTTGCCTAAGAGAAACTTACCAGATATCAGACCACTCTGGGTAGGCACCAAATGCTGAATTCTTTTTCCTAGCAAAGGCAGCCATCTAAGTACTGTTCACTTGAAATGCTAGCCTATGCCTCCATGCTGTGCACCTTTTTTTTTTAATTTTTGTAGTCGCTGGTATGGAAGCTCCTGTGAGTCCGATATTACCAGCAGAGACATCAAACAAAAGTTGAGCAATATAGAAAGCATGTGACTCTATAGTAGAAAGAAAACTTTAGTTGTCCTTTCTTTCTAATTTTTACAATTTTACTAGCAGCATCCTACCTCAAATAAGTGCTTAAATTGTTTGGCTAAAGAAAGTGTTTGTGGACTGCTCTCTACACAACGTTAGAAATGCTTCCCTATACCTTTAACTGTTAATTAGCTCGAGTCTTTGGTTCAGAAGCCACAGCTCTGTGCAGTGTGACCTCACTGGTATGGCATCTGAGCAATTATCTTTGAAATAATGAGCCTTTTCATCCATAACAGAACAACAACTTCTCACTTGGATTGCAAAAGATCAGAGGCAATCTGCTACACACCAGGGTGCCTGCCTTCCCCTTTGTAGCATACCTTATTTTCAAACTAACCTTTCACATCCTGAATTAATTAAGGTGTTTTCAGATTAAAAATTAATGAATTTGCTTTAACCTCATTTAGGGGGATAATAGGATATATATATATGGATATATATATATATATATATATATCCATATATATATGGAGAGAGAGATCTTAGAGAGAGATAGAGATAGAGATAGAGATAGAGATAGAGATAGAGATAGAGATAGAGATATATCCTATTACATATATACATATGTGTGTACATGTTGTACAGGAACATGTACACATACACACATATTTTTTCCTAAGTACAGCTCAGCTCCTACTAATACATGCTAATAAAAAAGAAGGGTGTGTGTGTGTGTGTGTGTGTGTGTGTGTGTGTGTGTGTTACCTGAAAGAGCCTAGCCAGATACAGATTTGGATAACATACAAAAATAAAGATGCTGGTTAGGTTTCTTGATACATTTGGACATGTTCCAGTTTCACTCAAAAATTAATTTGGAGACTGGACAGAGAGGTCAGAGGTAATGAAGACTTGTTTTTCTTCCAGATCGCTATGGTTTGGTTTCCAGTACTACAATAGAAAGATTACAACCTCTGTAACTCCTGATCCTGGGGATCCAATGGCCTTTTCTGTCCTCCACGTGTACCCACATGCACATGCATGTGTGCGCACACACACACACACACACACACACACATACATACATACATACACATAGACACATACTGTCTTAACTACTTTTATATTGCTATAATAGGACACCATGGACAGGGTGACTTATGTAAGAAAGCATTTAATTTGTGGCTAATGGTTCCAGAGGGTTATGATAATAATCATATAATCATGTATGATCATTATATTGAAGAACATGACATTAGAAAACCAGGCAGACATAGTACTGAAGAATTAGCTAACAGTTCACATTCTGATCCTCAAATGGGAGACAGACAGAGAGACAGAGACAGAGAGAGACACAGAGATAGAGAGACAAAGAGACTGGGAATGGCATGGAATTTTGAAACCTCAAAGCCCACCCCAAATTACACAACTTCTCCAATGAGACCACAGCTCCTGATCCTTCCCAAATATTTCTACCAACTAGGAACCAAGCATTGAAATATATGATCCTATGGGGGCCATTTTCATTCAAACCAGCATACATACAACTAAATAAAAAGTACATCCTCAAAAATTAATTTGGAGACTAATTGGAAGTTTTCTATCAGGTTCTGTGAAATAGGATACTAATTTTTAAAACCAGTTATTATCATTTCTGCTTTGCTTTGTTGCTTATTCTTTAAAAGCAGTTTTCTGTCAACTTCTTTTTTAATTTTATTTATTTATTTATTTATTTATTTACACTCCAGATTTTATCCCCACCTTTGACCCCCCTCCGACTGTTCCACATCCCCACTCCACCATCTCCACTTGCATGTCCCCAGCCTCCACCCCACCTGACCTCTAAACTCCCTGCAGCCTCAAGCCTCTTGAGGGTTAGGTGCATCATCTCTGAATGAGCACAGACCCAGCAGTCCTCTGCTGTATGTTGGGGGCCTCATATCAGCTAGTGTATGCTGCCTGTTTGGTGGTCCAGTATTTGAGAGTTCTGTCAACTTCTTATGTAACATAATACATATAAAATCATTTCAAAACTGATTTCTTTTCTATCTTGGAATTGTGAAACTAATAATACCAGCCAGCAGACAATGAACAGGGAAAGAAAAAAAACACAGATTAACTAACATATACTTCTCAGCTTTGAAGGAAGTGATAGGCTAATAGTGGAAAGAGATTTTCTTTTTTAGAAATGGGCAGATATTTTTAAAAGATCTCACATGCAATTGCTTCCAATTTATTTATTTGTGTCTGTGTGTGTGTCAGTGTCTATGCATGTACTTGCCTGTGTATATGTGTGTCTGTGCATATGCATGGTGGAGGGTATACAAGACAGAATGCACATGGTTCCAAGAACATTCATCAGGAATCAGTTCTCTCCTTCCTCCATAAAGATCCAGAAATGAGCCTTGAATCCTCAGAGTTGACAGCAGACACTTTCGCCCACTGAATCATCGCACTGGCCTTATTTTCCTTCTTTTATGATTCCGTCTCATTGTCTTCATGGCAACCATCAGTTATCATGCTACTAGGAGTGTCATTTCACACAGAGTTGAGAGTTAATCAAATTAGAAGTTGTCTCTAATCAAATTAGAGCTAGTCACTCTGGCTGCCAACCAACTAAAAAGGAACTGTTTGTCTTTGAGTATCTTGTCCTCAAAAAATAAACAAGATTAGCAAAGACTAGACATTCAACTATGCAGACAAGACCAGACAAAGACAGGGCTTTGGACCCACACAGTGGCCATTAGTATGTTACATCAAGGAAGGCCAAGGCCCTTATAGGGTTCTATGTTTCACTTCTAAAATATTGACTATTGATAGGCTCTGGGAAAGGGAGAACCACTGTTGTCTGTTGTACTCCACTGCTGAGCCTGCTCCGCTCCAATAGATAGGTCCATGGTCACATAAACAGCTCTGGCTAACCTCAGAAGAAAAAAACAAATAGTTGTAAATATGAAGGAAAAATTTATGGGAAAGAGGAAGGTAACAGTGTCAGAAAGGGGGGAGGTGAAAGTGGTTGGTACTTATGTCTAAAAACAAATTTAATTCGTAAAGTGAAAAGATGAAGGATTAAAATATGAAAATGTTTCTCTATATCTTTTTCATCCATAGCTGGACTCATATCTGAGACCCCTATGTCAAAAGACAGATTAAACAAACAGAAAAACTTTACTTGTTGTGCTGTATTTGGCTTAGGAATCTTCTTAAGAAAATAAAGATTCAAAGAATCAGAGAAAGGTGTTAAGGGTAAAAATGTTAAGGCTAGAGCACACAGGGACATAAAGTCCATAAACAGAACACTGTGTAAGTGTTTTCAGAAAATTGCTCCTAAATCTAATCAATGGTGGCTTAACAGTGGTTTTGCACAACTAAGCATTCAAAAGCCTGCCCCTGATGCCTGTAAGTGAAATTCCAATGTCACAAGTTTAAATTTCTCCCACACAGAACAGCAGAACATGGAGAAACCTGTGGAGAGGCATAAAGAACACCTACACCTACATACAAAACAACCTAAAACCCCACGTAGGCTTAGATTTTCTTTCAAAACCTACTTTATTTAGGGTTCTTAGATGCTTCAACCTTCCTTGTAACCCACCAACCAGAGGCAGGGGGAAAAGAAGGTTAACAGGAAAAAATGCTGTGGGCCTCTTTAGAAGTATCTCTTTGGGGACGATTACACTCTTTGTTGTCTGGATACAAGCAGTCCATTTCAATAGCAAACACCAAACAGGCGGCACTGATCCAGCAGAAACAGCAAGGCTCCGCCAAATCTGCGGGAGTCAGTGGAGGCTGTCCAGAGTCAGGCGGAATACCACTAGTTCTTTGGTCATATTTTTCTTTTTTTTTTTTTTTGTGAGGTTTTTTTTTGCATTTTTTATTGGATATATTCTATATTTACAATTCATTTCCCTTTTTTATTTATGACATGAAGACTAGTGAAGACCGGCAAAGAAGCAAATTGTTGCACAGTGTATCAATGCAAGAGCCTCTCTCACTATTTGTAGCTATATTCTTTCTAACCCTCACACACCCTCTCACGTGTCTGTATTCAGAAAAACAGCACATGCTCTCTCTCAAGACAGCTTCCAGAAAAACATCATGTGGCACAACTAAGCTGTTAAAGGGAACTGGAAATTTTCACTTCAAGTCCGCCTTCTTACCACCCATGTTCTTTCTCACCAATCCCTGTGACTCCTTCCCAACCTATGATTAGGGAAGACATATCTTTATCTTTGTCAGTCACCTTCATTCAAATACAACTTGCTTTTACAAAGCCCCTGTGCTGGGGCTGGAGAAAGGGCTTGTCCACTCTCCTACTTTGCTCCTCTGTTAAAATAAAACAGGAATTGACTTATGTCCCGTTCCTAAATACATCTAAAATATGAAAATGATTTGTAATCTGTAGATATTACTTGGAAGATGTCTTGAGATGCAAAATCCCATCCTTTGGGTTGAGGGTTTTTTGTTTTTCTCCAAATAAATGTAGTCTTTAAAGTTGGGGGGGGAGAGCTGATCTTCCAGAGGATCTGAGTTCAATTCCCAGCACCTACATGGCAGCTATCTATAAATCCAGTTCCAGGGTATCTGACATCCTTACACAGATATGCATTCAAGTAAAAGAAAGCCTGGGGCTGCCGTGCTCTCTTCAGTACACATCAGGCAGTGATTCCTATGTGGGTATCCCAGGCCTGTCAACAAAGGAGAGGAGGCTTAAGGCCTATTAGTTCAGACTCTTCTTGGTGCCTCTGTGTCTTTGAAAGAAACTTCCTTTCCTGCATGACAAGAGGCTATCTCCATAGAAAGAAAGTTTACAATCTACTTTGTAGGATGTGTAATCTGCTGGTCAAAACAAGAAACTTCAGGAGCAAATTAGTATCCTTTCCTTTATTTTCAACTAAAACTTTATGACTCAAGTTGAACATTGCCAGAGGAATTCCATCAGCTCAGAGCTAAATATGTTCAAAATGTATTTGCTTAAATGATAACCACAAACTGAGCATGCTCAGAAAGGTGGTCGTTACTAAATGTTTTACTATATGATCATGCTTAGGTTTCCTGGAAAATACCTATGCTTCTTATGTTTCAGGGTATGGACAGGAGGGTACTGTTTTGCTAAATAAGTCTTTCTTGACTCTTGTTCCTTAGCAGTGATAGTTTAGAATTTTAGGCTTATAATTGTATGGTCTACTTTGGGATAGGGAGAATATACAGGACTTTTTTCTCTTTCTTGTGCTCTATTCTCAATGGAAGGTGATACTTACTGGGTAACGTGTCCTAACTCCCATCAGAGCCAAGCACCCCTTGGAAATCTGATATTCCCTTTCTGTAACTCTTTCACCACAGGAACATGGGTATAGAAAGATTGTATTAGGAACTATTAGAAATCTTCTTGGAATGACCCAGCTACATGTCTGTTCTCTTGCTATGGAGGCTGGGCCTGGATCAGTAAGAAAGCTGGATTTAAATAGTCAGCATTGCTTTGTCTGGATCAAATTTCTTGTAAGGAGCAGAAAGACACAAAAATAGTTCAATTGCAAAGGAGGAATATTACAAAAGAATTTAGTATGGCCAAACCTCATGAAAAACTAGATCAAAGATCTCTGAAGAACAGTCAGAAAGCAAAGTATTACCGTATGAGATTTTTAAATTTATTTATTTATTTACACGTGTGTGTGTGTGTGTGTGTGCGTGTGCGTGTGAGTGTGTGCGTGTGAGTGTGTGTGTGTGTGTGTGTGTGTGTGTGTGTGTGTGTGTGTGTGTAGTGTATGCCCACATGAGAGTATACATGTACAGGAGTGGGCTGCAAGCTCTTATATGAACATGGAGGACAGAAAAGGACACCTTATAACTAGAGTTACACGAATTCGCAACACATCTGTCCTGTTATGTGAGTGCTGGAATCTGAACTCTGCTCTTCATGATTGTGCAAGTAGTGCTCTTACCCAAGAAGCCATCTTTCCAACATCTTGCCCTCTATGTTTTCTCTAAGAGTAAATGTGAATGGACCACTTAGTTTTACTGTGCCCCACTGACCTGTATCACTTAATAAATGAAAGCAACCCCATACATATTAAAATGGGTCCTGTAGCCCATACCATGGCCTGGAAGGTAGGGATTAATCCTCTGAGGATGTCGATTCTTTTTTTCCTATTTTGTCATCACATCAAAAACAAACATCCTACCTGCATATGTGCATCACACTGCCAAAGAATAACTCTGAATGAATCTGAGAGCTTGGGTGTACCAGAAGTCAATGACCATTCACTGAGTCTGACACTCTTTATTTTACCTTCAAAGATTTTTTTCCTCTTCACTAATAAAAAAATTTCAAATCTTGCACTGATTCTTTTCTGTTGTTGAGCCTTAAATATCCTGAGAAATGAAATTACAAGGAAGGAATTAGGAAGAAATATCCCTATTCATCTCCTAGATCAAGTGAGGAACTCAAAATCAGATTCAGCTGGGATAATGAAATGCATCCTTAAAATCACATCTAGAATCTGGCTGATTAAGTCACATAAAACTCTTCCCACCCCTTTGCCCTTTCCAGAAAACGTGTTCCTGTCATAAGATAATTTAATAAAAGGTTTTTGCACACATTAAAAGTTATTTATATGCTTATTTTACATATGGCAGTAAAATACATGTGTAATTTAAAATGACTACAAAATGTTAATAGTGGATTAACCATTGAATTTAAGACAGTGATGGAAGTTTAACCCGGTTTTAATGCACTGAGTGTAGAAACTTCACTCCACTTCATGTCTTCTTTTCTAATGATACGTCCTTGCTCAAACCTATTATTTTTAAAGATGGTTGAGTTGAACCTTGTAAGGACTGTTACCTGTTATTCAGGAGACTTTTCCATGAAGTAGTCAAAAGAAAGGAATTAAATACTTTATAGCAAGTTAGGCTCCACAAAAAGACCATATTAACAAGAAATTCAAGAATAGTGACTAAAAGCCATGCACAAGCGATGTTAATGATGAGACTACACCCATCCTATAGATGGAAGCAAGCTGTTCCTACAAGTTAACTTTCACTTTTATGATTAATGTTCAGTCTATCCATGATTAAATCAGATGATCATACTTTCCACATTGTTTCTACCATTCTAGTTTGCTTTCTGTTGTTATGAGACAAGGACCAAAAGCAACTTGGAGAGGAAAAGATTTATTTTATCTTACAGGTTACAGTCCATGGGGGAGGGGAATCAGGACAGGAACTCAAAGCAGGAACTACAAGGCAGGAACTAGAGCAGAGAGTATGGAGGATGGCTTGCCATAGCTTTCTCGGCTTTCTAATTTTTAATATCACTCAGGACCACCTGGTCAGATTTGTACTACCTCTAGTGGTCTGGGCCCTTCCATATTAGTCATTGATCAAGAAAATGTCCCCAACAAACTTACCTATAGACTAATACTGCTTTAGAGTCCTTCTTCCCTGGTGATACTAGTGTCAAGTAACAAAAAGTAGCCACCATGCCACCATTACACAATGATTCCTGTCTGACTTCCTACCCCTCCAATCCAACTCTATAATTCTGAATAACTACAAAATGCAGAGCCTGAAGTTATGAGTGAAACCATACAGCAAATACCTTACACTACAAAGTATAATTTCTATGACTTGTGAATTAAAAATACTGTACTTAAGTTTCCTGGGCTGTACCCCCATGCTCACAGGGAGCAACTTGTAAGTCATTATGAACCAAGTGCTAGACAAAGATGATTCTAATTTTTCAATAAGTCATAAAGACTACTTTCTGTCTCTTCCTGCCTTCAGTGAGAAACCCAAGCACTAACACGTACTCATGCTTATCAAACTTAACTTGCATCTCAGCTTCTCTCTCTCTCCCCCACTGCTTTACTCCAATCTAATCTACATCAGAACTATGACCTTGGCTCCATCTCAGATCGCTTCTCTTCTTGTTTCTCTTGTCAACTTGAGGTTAGAATGGTTTTGTGCCATTTTTAATTTGTAGATATCTACAAAACAATTCAATCTATAGAGCTGTGAACATTATTTCCTTTGTGTTTACTCATGTACCTTTTAAGAAGCAATAGCTAAAAACAATATATATTTCTGTTTTTTAATGTAGAGTTGTCAAATAGGGGCTCTACAGGAAAGAGAGTTTTAGCCTCATACAGGAGTTATCCACACCAAGCAAGCATTATCATTAACCCACCAATTTTTCACACAGACAGACCATACATCTGGCCTGATCTGGTAGATTATGATGACATTTTATATTTTGTGCTAAGCCAGAAAATATTTGCCAGAAAGACATTGCTGTATATCCCTTGGCTGTGGTGTTAGATCTTAATACTGCTCTATAAAACTGGCAATTTTCCTGTCTGAACTACATGGTTAGACCATACTGCTGATGACACCACATACTTTAGCTGCAGGACTTGAGGAAACCAAGCTAGAGCTGAGCTGAACACATTCTCTCTGCTGACTAATTTTCATAGTGCCAAAGGTAGGATTCAGGCTGCTTCAGGATAAGTGTTAACATTCTTTCTCAAGTGGGTGATATACTACGTGATTTACTAAGTGATATACTGTGTGATGTCCTGTGATATAAGTTATATACTATGAATCTGCCAGGCAAGATATGACCACTGGTACAATAGTAGCATGATGAGTTTCGGATAACCACTCTTAGGGTTAAGTTTGAAGCACACTCCACAGGATAGAACTCTCATCTACTATAGTAAATCTGATGAGGGGAAGCTACTACCATTATGTTGCTAAACAGACATGATGTTTCTGTCAAATTGCCTTCTAAATGTTTATGGGTTTGCCCATTAGTTGGTATTACTTTCCACTCTATTCAGAGAAGCTTGCTTTTGCAGTTGGCATGTATCTTATCAAAATGATGTTGTCAAAGTGACTGTTGAATGTTCATCCACCTATATAATACAAGACACATATGTCACTTCTTCCATGACTAAGGTGAAATTGCTGAAAAGGGAATAGGAGGACTGTTAGAGCTGGAAGAAGTCGGGGATTCTGGAAAGCTATTCTCAGGACTTAGCATGGCTACGCAGTGTTGAGCTTTCAATAGATATGGTTACCAAATCAAGATCTGTACAAGATTGAACATGTCAACCTTTTGTCATAAAAACAGATGGGGTTTCCAAGACTCACCCTAACTTGGATATTTGGAGGAAGTACTGGGTGTGGAAAGGGGTCTTCATGAGCCCTCACCCCTCTCTAGGGATCAATAGACAATAGTTGCTGGAAGAAAATGTATTGTCTTCAGTCATGTAATCACGCCTCCTATAAATAACCTCTCACTCATTCTTCTATAATCAGAGGTTAGAAGAGGATATCAAAGCCCCTAGAACTGGAGTTATAGATGGTTATGATCCACCTTGTAGGTTCTAGAACCAAACCCAGTTATTCTGCAAGAGCAACAGTATTCTTTTCTTTATATAAAGCACAATTATTATTTTGTGAATATGGGTAGTTTTGTCTACATACCACATATGTGCAGTGTCTTCCAAAGCCAGAAAAGGGCAACAGACAGCCTAGGATTGGTAGATTATTACGAGCTACCATGTGGTGATAGGAACTGAAGCCTAGTGCTCTGAAAGAGTAGCCAGTGTTACTAACCACTGAGTAATCAGCCCAGCCCTCAATAAATGTGGCTTATTGAGCAATCTACCCAAATTATTTCTTTTTTTCAAAAATATTTCTAAAAGAAAAAGGCAACCTTAGAGTTATTGTCATGTGACCATGGTGATATTAACAATGACTACATAAACAAAACTGATATATTTAACATGAATTAAAATTTAAAAATATGCTTACTTCTGAAAAATCTTCATTGTTTGAAAAAAATCACTCTTTTTGGTGTGTGTGTGTGTGTGTGTGTGTGTGTGTCCTCAAATAGTATTCACACTTATGGAAACCAAAGGACAACTTACCTAAGGCTGTTTCTTTCCTTCCACCATGTGGGTAGGGTCATCAGTCTTGGCAGCAAGAGGCTATGGCTGAAAACCATCTCTCTGGCCCACCTTTCTCATACATTTAAGCTATATGGTTTGGACTTTAAATATTCCCTGTCATTCATGTGTTGAAGAGCTGATTTCTAACCAGTGAATTTGAGAGTCAAAGTAATCTTTAGAAGGAGGGGCTAGAGGAAAGAAATCATGTCATCAAGGAACAAGAGGCTATTGGAAAGCTAGCACGCATACACACACACACACACACACACACACACACACACCTCTTACCTTTGCCCCATAGCAACCATGAACTAAGCAACTTTACTCTGCCACTCTCTTCCCATGTGAATATTCAGCTTCAGCACAGGCAAGACAAAAAATAACAAAGCATGGGCTGAACCCCTAAGCCCATACTGACATTTCCTCTTTGCAATCTGGTTTTCTCCACATTTTGAAACAGGGAATATTTCCCATGAATGTTAAGTCCCAACCATGTGAACCCTAATAACTCACATAGCATATCTAATAGGCAATCCACTTAGGATTGTTTATGTCAATTATGCTATTCCCACTTTAATTTTTGTTGTATATATTTTAATATTCAAGTAGTTAATTTATAGTACTTGCCACCTGTCATCATTTCATTACCACGCTGAAAAGGTGAGAAAACAAATCGTTAATATTCAGAGATGTAAATACCCTTCTAAACTGCTAAAGGAAAACAACAAGAATTCTTCTACCATTGAAGAGCTAAAAAAAATTTAAATTGAAATTTAGCTATTTAACCTTCATAAATGAAGTAACCTGCATTGCCAAAACGTTTGATTTAATTTACTTGTGCAAGTAACTCACTGAGAAGGCATTTAACCTTAAAGTTAATGATATCAGATCTATTCCAGTATATGTATTCAATTGCTTTCTACAGTGCTGCACAAACTAATATTAAGTTCTCATTTCAGTAATATTCGTAGGCAGGAGGGAGAGATTATCCTCAATTATACCTGTATAACAACTTTGTCAACTTCAAATGTGTTCCACTCCAAGAGCAGTTGAAAAGGAAGTTGGATCCAGTTCACCACAGTTAACCTCTGAAGCTAAATTCAAGGAGAAACCTTTAAGGCACTAAGCATGAACATCTCCTTTAATCATGTCCTGTCCAAATAGACTTTAATTGTTGATATTTATACTTTAGTTACCTTAGGTACAATTATAGGCTTATTTGTATGTTTTTTAAGGGACAGATAAACTAGGAAAATGCTAAAAAATATCTTTAGAATTTGTTATGATTCCAAAAGAGAAAAGACGTTCTCTTATTTAAAAAGAAAAAAAAGGTTAGAAAACTGAGTTGGGTATAACTTGGTGGTAGAGTATGTGTGTAATATGCCAAAGGAAGGCCCATTTCAAGTATCTAAAGAAAAGAAGGTTGCTCAGAAGTTAAACACATAACATGAATAAAGGTTTGTCAGGCATTGTGATGCATACCTATTCTATGAGAATAAGAGGCTTCAGCAGGAAGATCACAAGTTAGGTACCAGTGTGACCTGCAAAGCAAATTCAAGAAAAGCTTAAGTTATATAGGAGATTTCATTGCAAAACAAAATAAAACAAAAACACATGGATAAATGTAACTAAACACATAGCCTTCATTTCTGTCTCACAAAATTCACCAAGCAAAGGTAAAACACAAGAAACCTGAAGAGGTACAGCCGTACCATGATGAGCTAAGCTCCAACTTAACATATGTGCCAGTCAGATTTTATCAAAGGAAGAAAACCAGTGCAATAGGTATACAATTATAAACAGAGCTTTGTAGATAGCTAATATAATTGGAGGTTAGGCAATCCCATAATAGCCAAGGAAGAGAGTCCAGGAAGATACTGGGCTAAGAGCAGGAGGGAAAAGGGATGCTGCCCAGCACAAGGCTAAAGACTTAGAAGCATTCTGGGTTATCTGTAGGGTAGGACCATGTGAAAAGGAGTTGAAGATGGCAAGTGATGTCCACGGGCCATAGAAACAGCAATAGATTCACTGGTGACTCAAGAAGGGAGCTTGCACATGCCAGCTGGCCTATCGAGGCCACTTTCATAGCAAGCCTTCCCTTGCTGCTGTCACTAGCATTTATATCTAAAAACACCCACTTGGAGACACCAGGCGGTGCCTTTCCTCATCCTCTGGCATCTCAGTCTGACAGTTTCACAATATATAAAGAGCTTCTAAAAATAAGTTTTGAAAAGTCTAGTAACACATTCAGAAAAATAGCAAAGTATGAGCACATGGCCTATGTATAAAGAGAGATGTTAAGCGAATGAAATGATGATCAAATTCACTCATAACAGAAGGACAAAAGTAGCGAATGGCAGAGTTGTTAGCAGAGCAGTGCGGCTCTGGGGCTTGCTAATATACTGCGAGAACACTTCGGGACAAGACCTTTTATGCAGGAAATTTATAAATGTACATAAAGAGTGGAGAAATTCCACATTTAGGACTCTGCTCTGCACATTTGGTTATCTTGGGGGAAATGCATCATAACATTTTTTTAAAGTGAGCAAACAGCCAAATGTTCACAGATCTGGATTTGTTGGCTATATCAAGAAATATATGAGAATCCTATATAGTCATTTTTTAAAGAGTAAAAAAAAAAGTTTACATTGTAAAATTAGTTCACCTTCAATACGTACTATCAGTCTAAAGCCATTATGTACAGTAATTGTATGCAAATTTTGTAGAAAGTAAGAGGATTTAGTTGTAAATATATTCAAAGAAGTGGTCTGGATATCTGTGGTCTGTGCCCACTTTGCTCTCTAAAATTTACATGCCCAAAAATCTAATTTTCACTATGTTGGTATTTGAATATGAAGCCTTAGAGAAGTGTTCTAGTTTGATTTCTCTTGTGGTAAACATGATGACCAGATGCAAACTTAAAGGGAAAACTATTTACTTGGCTTCCAAGTTAAAGTCCATCTGAGAGAAGCCAGGACAGATGTTCAACCAGCAACCTGGAAGCACTAACTGAAACAATGTTGTAGAGTAACTATGCTTGTTGGCTTGCTATCCGTGGCTTATTCAATCTACTGTTTTAGAAATCCATTATCATCTCCTTGTAGATGGACAGAACCACCCACAGTGTTCTAGACCCTCCCACATCTATTTTTAATCAAGAAAATATCCCTGCAGATTTTTTCCTAGAGGATAATATTAAGGAGGCGTTGACTCAATTGAAGTCCCCTCTTTCCGGATGGCCCTGACTTCTGGCAAGACATAATTAGATCCCTCATAGTTGGGATTTCTTAGAGGGGAAGCAACGAGCTATTATCTTGCTTTGTCAAAATTCTAGAGCTCTGAAATTAGAAGGCCTTACCATAACCCCACAAATTTCCAATCTTAATAGCTGTAAGAAATAAATTTCTGCTGTTGAAAAGTGAACTCATCTCTGAGACTTTGTTAAAACCCAAACTGACTAAACATCCCAGAATAAACAAAGGAAGCTCAAGATACTGAAAACATTGGCTTCTTACATTGAGAGTTGTTTAGCCTAAGGAAAAAAGATAGGGAAGAGAAATCTGTCAGTAGTAGCCTTTGTACTTCTGAATTTTGAGCCAAGGGATTTACCAATTAAACAGAAAATACCTTTTTTAATTAAAAGAAAGGATTTGGTAGGGCAAAATAAAGATGCCTAAAATAATATGTGCACAATTCCTATGATTCTTACTTAATTATTTTCTTTGTCATTCTAATCACACTGGAAAAGAGATTGCCAAAATTATTTCTTAAACAAAATCGAAAGTATGCTGTCTATTGAAGTTTGAATTATGGAATCACACATACCCCAGGTTTACATGGTCCCAAACTATATTTGGGAAGGCTATGGAATATTTGGTGTGAGATGCATAGTTGGCAGAGGATGGTAAGAACAGGCCTTTGGGAATTATGCCTGCCTCTTCTCCCTGAACTTACTGCTTTCTGTCTACCACAACAATGTGACCAGCCACTGTACACCATGAGCCTGGTCTCCTCCATCTTTGCTGTTCCAGTCTTGGAACCTCCTGCACCACAATGGGTAAACCTGCTAGCATTTGCTCATAGACACTCTTCGTTCTGTAGAATTGTAAATATCTTGTCTCCTCTTCTCTCACTCATGCTTTTTATTCCCCTAAAAAGAAGTGCGTTGGAGAACTCTCCAGAAACTATCCATTTGGGACATGAAAGTTTTGCCTTACTTTCTACAAGGAATTGGTCTAGGCCTGCTCAGTAGCCTGCTGCACATTCCCTAGGGTGTACTTCTGACAGAAGAACTTCTGCAAAATATGGTCTAACACCAAGGAAGACATATTAAAAGGAGCTTCTTAGAAAACCGGATCATAAAGATAATGTTTAAATAACAGAGGCCCGCGTTCTTGGTTATCCACTTGATGGTAAGACCCTACTCATGAGGGCACCACACACATTGGTCACATCACTGGGAGAAATTACACTGGTGGTAACCTGGATACATACTTCCAGTGACTAGCTTTCCTAATACTGCAAGGCTGTTAATACAGGCTGTTAAGGCAGAAAAAAACCCTGTGAACTACAATGCTGGTCAGTTTGGGAAAAATACACCCACTGGTACAATAATGACATGAAAGCTCTGAGAGTATTAACAGATTTCTGATTGGAAGGCCTTCTCTACAAGAGGGGACTCTAGCTTAGCACTGTAAACTCAGCCAGAAACTGGTGGCTGCGGAGGTCATAGGTCTTAGAAGAACCTACTACTATTATTTTCGTAAATGAACATAGTATCAAACTGCCTCCTAAGTTACTTTTCTTTCCACTATAGATTAGTACAGTTCTCAGCCCTCAAGAGGTTTGTTGTTGCAGTGGTCAGAGGTTAATGCAGTGATACACAATTACAAAAATAAGTGTCTGCAGAGTGCTCAGCTCTAAGTAGGACATCTATTTCGCATCCTCCCCTCATGGCTCAGGAAGTACCATATAAGGGAAGCCAAAAGAGTCTAAGAGCCAGAAGCTAGAGGAAACTTCTGAGAAAGCGTGTCTCTCAACATGACAGGCATTATAAATACACTCACCAACAAACTCATGAGAGCTGGGGTTGACTGGTAAGATTTGTGCAAGATTAAGCCAGTCAACATTCCAGCATAGGTGATGGTGGCCCATGAGGTGCTACCCATAGCTGAGGAGCTGTTAGCAGTTAGGTCCCTTGTGGGTTGCCCATGCTCCAGAAGATAGCCCTGCACAAATGTGCCCCAGTGGGTTACTGGGGAAAAAACGCAGAAGAGGAGAACATAAAGTTGGAAGGTAAAATGTGAGGAGGATTATAGGAGACAGAAAGGAAAGGAGAAATATTATATATATTTTATGTTTATATTACATATAAATTGTAAATATATATTTCATAGATAGATAGATAGATAGATAGATAGATAGATAGATAGATAGATAGATATAATTCTCATAGAATAAACATTTTTTCAGTTTAATGTCAGGTATCAGTCTTGAATCACCATAACAAACATGTAAGTACTGATTTTGCAGTGGTTAAGATCCCTTACTGCTCTTGCAAAAGACTGGAGTTTGCTCTCTAGTCTCCAAGTCAGGTGGCTTAAAGACGATGCCTTTAACTCCATTCCAAGGGGATCCAATGCCTGCTGCCTCTGTGGGCACCTGCACTTATGTACACATATCCACACACGCACAGTACATATACACATAATTAAAATACAAAATAAATAGTTAAAATTTCAAAATAAACGTATAAGGTCACCAAGTTATTCACAGCAACTATTTCTTTTATGCACAGTTCTGGCGATTCCAATCCCTGCCTGGGCAGAGATGCTGCTTTTAGGCCTCCTATTGTGGGGCAGGGAAGCTTATCATGGCAGAAATATTTACAAAACTGAGTCATTCACCACTTGGCTGGGAATCAAGAAAGGAGAAGGAAGAGGTCTCACCAACCCTGCTAATGGCCCCCTTACTTGAAGACCCTCTCCAAAGAGGTCTCTTAACAGTTCTAGGACTTTCCAACCATGTCACTCAGGAACCAGCCTTCAACATACGGCTCTTTGTAGGGGGAGGTATCCAAATTAAAAAGTATAGCATCGGGGTTTTCTGTTTTATTTTTATTTGATTTTTTTTTGTAAGGAGTTTTATGTTTTATTTACTTGAGAATTTCATAGACTTATTTTGAGCATGTTCTCACAGATCTCCTCTCCTCGGCCGCCTCCCTGCCCACCCAACCTCATGTTCCCACAGTCTCTCAAACGAACAAGTAAAAGCTCTTTGGTTGTTAGTTGGACAAAAGAATCCATCTAAACAGGAAAAAAAAATAGTGTCACATTCATCCCCAAGGTTAGGTCACAGAGAAAATGAGCCATGAGAAACAGAGGAGTTGGCAGCATCGGTGGATGTAAAAGGGGTGGGGGACAATTTTGTTAACCATGGAGGCCCAGGACCGGAGGCCATCTGGGAGGATGAGGGGCACAATGTGATCAAATGATGACTACAAAGTTATCGCTGGAACCAATTGGTTCTTTTTTCAAATATAAAGTAATCTCCAATTCAGCAGGACTTAAAGCTATATGCAATCATAATTGAAAACAGGAAATTTTAAAATACCACCTGGAAAAGCAGTGCAGGCTGAGAGGGACTACATTCAGAGAGAGCCCAGTTGGCAGTTAGCATGCACGGAGAGACTACCCAATCAGAATAGGAACCCAGCCAGAGACATAAGTCTCCACATTTACATTTTTGTGGTCCCAAAAATTTTTCCCTCTGGCACAAAACCTTTTTCCTCATAAACTCAAGCTGGGCACAATATGCTCTGCCTCTGTGCTGGGTTTTTTTTTTCCCCTCAGAGCGCAGGGTTTGACATTGGCCTGTTGTCATTAGCATCACCTTCAACAAATCATTTTCTTCACTTGCCCAATTACAGCCAACATAAAAATGCCTGTCCTCCATGTTTCTCGTTTCAACACTGGACTTGATGTGACTCGGCTCTAAATCACGGTAGCTGCTTGTCAGCTTCTGGGACTTAAAGTTAATTTTCACTCGCCTTCCCTTCCTTTGATTTCACATTTCTTATGGGGGAATGGCCTTAGTTGAAATGATGGCTGCGGTACAGTTTTCTTTCAGACCCCTACCCTCTCTGTCACAGATTTATAACACACACTTACTCTGGCAAGTTTTAGTGCATCCCCCACCACCAATAATAAAAGACACTCTCATAAAGCTGTACACATATCCCCTCGCTGTCTTCAGGGACGAGTCCTTCCCACCTACCAACTGCTATGCAATTGAGGAAGAAAATGTGGCAGACCCAGAGGCTTTCTACAGCAGGCTTCAGGGTTGCGTCACACAAGTCAACTGCTGTTTTGACTGCAAGCAAGCTAAATACTCGTGGTCTGGGCCAATGCAGGGGAGCAGAGAACATTAGCTCTTCTTGTGATGGGAAGTAGAACATTTTGCTAAGGAGAGGATAGAAAAGGAACTCAAATTCCCCTAAACTTATCCATACCCCAAGCGTGGAGGGTGCAGCATTCCCAAGCCTGCAGAACTCCTCTAAGCAGAAAAACCACAAATGAACTTTCTGCACTTTGTCTCAATGCCCGGGCTGTTTCTGTTCATGCTAGGTCACTTGTTTCTATTTGGAATTCTATGTATCTGTTTTCTTGGGTTTTTACTTTAGGGTTTTTACATATTTCACTTGCAGCACACTTGTATATTACTATGGGAATCAGATTCACCTGGAAATATAAGATAATATTCAACCCAGTGTGCAGAAACCCTTCCAGGGAGCAGTGATGCTGTGCTCAGGCTGTTACTGCCAGGCCATTAGGGGTGATTTTCAGAGTTGTCTGGATCAAGGGGAAGGGAGGTTGCCAGGAAGAAAAAGCATTCCTTACCCTGGACTCTCTTGCTTCTGTGTATTTCCAAGTTAATGTATTTAAGAAAAATGCCATCCCAATCTAGACTCAAGGAATTTCTGATTCAATATCATTCTAAAATCTAAAATGCAGACTTTCTTTAAAGATCTAGAACAAAAGTAATTCATCCGAGGTAGGAACACATCAGCCCCAAGACTATCTCAACCGCAATGCCTGTTAAACGCTACTAATTAATTCTAACAACCCCATTAAGAATCATTGATTTCAACAATTTCTTCTTAATACTCAATGAATTCCTTGGGGACTCTAGCATGTATTGAAGATATCCAGGATCATTTAACTAAGGGCTGAAGGAAATACGATCTCTTATTTCTTTATAGGCTACTGGATGTTCATTTGCTGCAGTGTTTGACGTGACCTGCTTGCCCTAAAAGAGCCAGGCTGTTCAATGGCGAGCAGCAGCTACACTGGATGTGGCTGGTCAGGATTTAGATGTGTGATCACTGCAAACTCTACACCAGGGCTTAAAGACAGAGTGTAAATGTAAGCTGCGAATTATCTCACTGTGACTTTGAATAGTGTGTGAGATGAGAGAGTTTTATCCCTACTGGGGTTAAGCATACTGTCAGCATTAGCTTCATCTCATCTTATTTTTGTAATGTGGCTACAGGAAGATTATAAACTACATGCTTGGTTTCATTGTTACTCTGCTGGACAGCTTTCATGCAACATTCAGTGCTGTAATCTCGTAGGAATATTTCTGTCTGTTTCCTTCTACATCCTCAAGCCCCACATGTGTTCTAAAATACTCTTGGTTCCTGGTGTAAGTGCTCAATAAATACTGATTAAATATTAAATAAAAGAACAAATAAAAGTGAATAAACAACTCACAGACTACCAAAACATTTTCTCCAACCAAATCAAAGATGTTCTCTAACTATGAAGAAATAATTCACATTTTGAGGCTTAATGAAATGCAAGTACTGGAGGAGATCAATTTGTCATGTATAGAAACTACGTTTAAAACAAAACTAAATATTGGTTGACATCATAATCAAAGGCACAAGGAGGAAATATATTTATAAGGTAGAATGTATGTAATCATATTTATAACTATATACTGGTAAGTATTAGCATATATGCATTAAAACCTATATATACATGTTCATATATATATATATATATATATATATACCTACAATCACACATATTGTTTGTAAGCAATGTAATAACATAAAGATACATATAGTATATATGGGAATATAAAAATTACTCAGTCAATTTTATCAGTTTTCTAGAAATGTGCAGTTGTCTAGTCAGGATGCAGAGGGTTAAGTCCCTATTAAAGCCCATTCATACCAGCATCGAGATATAAATGCCCAACTCTCAAACTCTTCCCATCATAAATTACTACCAGCTAAAATCATGCTTAGCAAATAGTGTCTGTGAGTGAGTTTGAGCGACCCTTTGTCTCTAGACACACTGTGGCCATCTTCTATTAGAGCAGAGAGCGCAGATGCTCTGCACCCGGGAGTCTGGAAGTGTTTGCCTTATGGAGCTGCGGCAACTGCCAGTGCCTTGAAAAGGGCTTTTCTGCTCAGACTCTCTGCACACCTAAGAAGTTACACAGACCCCTTTCGCTTTTTTAATTTTTGCTGTAGTTACTATTCCTATTCTCATATTTTGTGAGTGTAAAACAATGCGTACCCAGCTGTGACCAGCACTGGAGGAGGTTGTCAGGACCCTGGACAGATCCAGTTCGCTCTGCTTTCCCCAGAAAGGATCTCTAGATGGATACTGTGGATTTGCAAGCTACCTATAGCTCCTCTCCCAAACAAAGGAAATTCTCTGTATTCTTCACAGACAAGACCACAAATACATAATAAATCCAAAAGATCCTTGAACACTTAAAACAAGAGGGTTCACAGTAACCTCTTTTAATTTTCCTTAGAAAATCAGAGGAGAGGAAACTGAATGTGCTAATGCCAATTGGGCTGAAAAAATTAGAATGCAGAAAAGTTTGAAATGGAAAGTTATGCTTCCCTTAGCAACTATAAGTTGGCATATTCTATATAAGGGCATAAATATAACAGCAAATACAGTACATAAAATACTATCATGTGTGCATGCAAGGAATAACGGGAGCTGGGAGGATCATAATTTTGACTCTCCTGACTTTTATGAATTTGAATTCTCAGCCACAATGTTGCATTAATATCTACAAGTTTTTAAACTGATCTTGACTTGCTTTTTTGCCTCTCTGTGCAGCGGTCTATATTTTCTTGACACTAAGTAGACTCAGCAGTAACCTTTGAACGCTGACCTTCCAAATTTGATTCTTATTCAAGACTTGATCTTCCTAGGGAGAAAAAAATGAAAGGCTTCAGTATTTTATCTTGTACCTCATTAAACCAGGGAAGGGAAGTAGAAGGGAAACGTTCAACGGTGCCTGATTGCTAAACAGTGGGGAATGCAGAAACCGCTAAATAAAACAAGTCACGCGTTGGACCAGGAAGGGAAAAACTGAAGCAATCATTTAAAGCTGCACACCGCTGTGTTTTATTTAATGCTGAGGGGTGTTTACAATGCTGTGATTTCCTGAGAAAGGTTAATCCAGATGAGTAAGAAGAGCAGTGTATAAAACTGTTTCACACCAGCTTTTTGCGGTGAATATTTTAGCAACCATTGCGAATCCATGTCAGCCGGGCAGCCATCAATGAAACACGAAAGAAAGCAAGCGCCGCCCCAGAGAATGAATTTTGATTTAAAATCGAGGCAGAGGCATTTTCAGTGCCCTCTGCCGCAGCGATGATCGGGTAGGAAATAGTTTTCATCACAGCAAAGTGCTTTTTCTGAGCTGCGGCATTCTCAACTCCGCTGTCCTATTTGTGAACTTCAGAGGAGGGCGGAGTGAACGACTCCACTCGTTCTCCTCCCCGCTTGCATTTACTTCCCTCCCACACCCCCCGGAGCAGCAAACTACAGGAGCAATTCTCTCCTTGGAGAATTTTACCTTGCATCCACATCAAGCTATGTCAAAAGCTATTCAATATTCTGAGCAGCTCCACCAGGGCACATGTTTCTGTCTTATTTCTTTCCCCAGAAAGTATCTGTATTGATCCCTCCAAAGCCTTGGGGCCAAGAGAAAATAAGAGAAAAGGAATTCTGTGGGGAGAGAAATGCAGATTTCCTGAGTCCCTCTCCTTGCCTGCTTTCCCTTCCAGAACATCAGAGAAGGCAGAGCCATATTGGAAACTCAATTTCTTTCTTCCTTTCTCTCCAAGGCCGCGTTGATAGCAAGCAAGCATTTGTGTTCCTGCCTTCAGGACTTCAGAACCAAAGATCAAGTAGAAGCCTCTCAACTTTTCCTTTCACAGAACCACTGCCCAGTCCATGAAGAGCCAGTAGGTCCCTCCTATCATTAGTGTTATTGGTTTCTCTGAATAACTATTTGCAATTCAAATTTCATTGGCAGAGTTTTGTCTGCCTAGTTAACAAGGTTTTTTTGCCTCCTTCTCAACACCCCCCCTTCTTTTTGTTTCCTTTGCTAGAATGCTGATGGAGCTCAGAGACCTGAGCATGCCAAGCAAGCACTCTACCACTGAGCTGTATCCTCCTCTTCCTTTTTAAAGTGAGAAAGGACAAGGAAAATGTGGTCCTGTATGTTCACAGCACTGTGCCTCTCATGATGACATACTATCAAGTTAATTTCTTGACTCTGTTTTCCGGTTATCTTTTTGTTGGAATAGTGTTTTTAATTGGAAGTGCTTCTGTCCCTGCCCTTACATGTGGCACTATGGCAATGGGGAAGATGGGTGACTTAGGAAAGCATCCCTAAGTCAATCTGCCTCTTCCCCACTGAACCAAGACAAAACAGTCAGAAAAGAGTTTCCTTCTCCCGAAATAGGCCATGAGATCATGTCTTCTAAGGCATCATGCTATGCCTAAAAACAAAGAGGCTCAGAACATAGAAGACAAGCCAAAGATGCAAATTCCCACTTGTGAACATTAGTTCATACTCTCATACAATCATATTCCCTCCAAACTACCCACTCTCCATCAAACCTACATAACTGTGCACATATTCACACCATTGAGATGTGTGACTAAGTAAAAGCACTTACCACATAAGCTGCAACCTGAGTTCGAGTCCCAGAACATCTCCTTAAAAGAGGAAGAGAAATGACTCCACAGAGTCATCTGAGCGCACGCGCGCGCGCGCACACACACACACACACACACACACCATGTGCACATATGATAATAAATTAAAATATTGCCTTATAAGAATAATCTAGGCAGCATCTGCCATCTTCGCTCCAGGACAGACAAGACAGGCAACACCAGGTACACAGAAATATCCTGAGTTTAACATCCCTCGGGAAACAGCCTGACAGGCTTCTGCCTGTGCCCAAGGTCTGGGCAGCTCTGCGGGTCATCTGTGCGCCAGCCCTGTCCTGGGCCATTTGCCCTGCAGAGTAAACTGCACTTGGAAAGGGTCCCCGCAGCATCCACGATCTTCACTCCCGGACGGACCAGACAGGCAACACCAGGTACACGGAGAGAACTTGAGTATAACATTGCTTGGGGCAAAGCACACCAGGGCTCCAACGGCACCCAAGAGTAGAGCAGCACATCAGCAATCTATGCCAGGGGAAACCGAGTCATCCAGAGGTGCAGAAATAGCCTTACAGGTTCACAGGAGGTTCAAGCACCAGCCAGTGACAACAGGACTAACTAATGCCAGATGATATAACCAGATGGCAAAAGGCAAATGTAGGAACATTAATAACAGAAATGAAGACAATATGGCAGCAGCCGAACCCAATTCTCAGACAACAGCAAGTCCTGGATAGCCAACACACCAGATAAACAAGGTCTGGATTTAAAATCACATATCATGATGATATTTGAAGATTACAAGAAGGACATAAATAAATCTATTAAAGAAATACAGGAGAACATGAATCAAAAGGTGGAAGTACTTACAAAGGAACACAATAATCATTTAAAGAAATTCAGGAGAATATGGGTCAAAAGGTAGAATGCAAAAATCACTTAAATAAATACAAGAGAACTTGGGTCAACAGGCAGAAGTCATGAAAGATGAAACACAAAAATCTCTTAAAGAATTATAGGAAAATACAAACAAACAAGTGAAGGAACTGAGCAAGACCATCTAAAATCTAAAAACAGAAGTAGAAACAAAGAAATCACAAAGGGAGACAACTTTGAAGAAAGAAAACCTTGGGAAAAATATCAGGGACCATAGATGCAAATATCAACAACAGAATACAAGAGATAGAAGAAAGAATCTCAGATGCCAAAGATACCACAGAAACCATTGACTCAACAGTCAAAGAAAATGCAAAATGCAAAAAGCTTGTAACCCAAAACATCCAGGAAATTCAGAATGCAATGAGAAGATCAAACCTAAGGATTATAGGTATAGATGAGAGTGAAGATTTACAACTTAAAGGGCCAGAAAATATCTTCAACAAAATTATGGAAGAAACCTTCCCTAACCTAAAGAGAGAGATGCCCATGAACATACAAAAAGCCTACAGAATTCCAGCAGACTGGACCAGAACAGAAATACCTCCCGTCACATAATAATCAAAATCCCAAATGTACTAAACAAAGAAAGACTATTAAAAGCAATAAGAGAAAAAGGCCAAGTAACATATAAAGGAAGACCTATCAGAATTACACCAGACTACTCACCCAAGACCATGAAAGCTAGAAGATCCTGGGCAGATCTCATGACTCTAAGAGAACTCTAAGAGAACACAAATGCTAGCCAAGACTACTATACCCAGCAAAACTCTCACTCACCATAGATAAAGAAACACAGATATGCCATGATAAAACCAAATTTACACAATATCTTTCCACAAACCCAGCCCTACAAAGGATAATAGGTAGAAAAATGCCAATACAAGGAGGGAAACTAAACCCTGGAAAAGCAAGATAGTAACTTTCTTTAATCAAACCCAAAAGAAAATAACCACTCAAACATAAAAGTAACATCAAAAATAACAGGAAGTAATAATCACTATTCCTTAATATCTCTTAACATCAATGGACTCAATTCCCCAATAAAAAGACATAGACTAAAAGATTAGATATGAAAACAGGAACTACATTTTACTGCATACAGGAAACACACCTCAGAGTCAAAGTAAAAGGCTGGAAAACAATTTTACAAGCAAATAGTCTCAGGAAACAAGCTGGAGTAGCCATTCTAATATCAGATAAAATAGACTTTCAACCTAAAGTCATCAAAAGAGACCCGGGAGGACACTTCTTGCTGGTCAAAGGGAAAATCCACCAAGAAGAACTCTCAATACTGAACATCTATGCTCCAAATGCAAGGGTACCCTCATTCGTAAAAGAAGCTTTACTAAAGCTCAAAGTATACATTGCATCTAACACAATAATTGTGGGTGACTTCAACACTCCACTCTCCTTAATGGACCTATCCGGAAAAACAGAAAGTAAACAGGGACACAATGAAATTAATTGAAGCTTTTGACCTATTGGATTTAACAGATATGTATAAAACATTTCATCCTAAAGCAAAAGAATATACCTTTTCTCAGTACCTCATGGTACATTCTACAAAATCAATCATATAATTGGTCACAAGACAAACTGCAACAGATATAAGATCAAACTAATCCCATGCCTCTTATCAGATCACCATGGAGTAAGAGTGGTCTTCATTCTTCTGCATGTTGACCTCCAGTTGAACCAGCACCATTTGTTGAAAAGGCTATCTTTTTTTCCACTGGATGGTTGTGGCTCCTTTATCAAAGATCAAGTGACCATAAGTCTGTGGTTTCATTTCTGGGTCTTCAATCCTATTCCATTGATCTACTTGCCTGTTGCTGTACCAATACCATGCAGACGTCCATATAAAACCAGACACACTGAAACTATTAGAAAAGAAACTTGGGAAGACCCTGGAGGACATGGGCACAGGGGAAAAGTTCTTCACCAACCCCACATCCGACAGAGGGCTAATATCCAATATATACAAAGAACTCAAGAAGTTAGACCCCAAAGAACCAAATAACCCTATCAAAAATGGGGTACAGAGCTAAACAAAGAATTTTCACCAGAAGAAATTCGGATGGCCGAGAAACACCTTAAGAGATGTTCAACATCATTAGTCATCAGGGAAATGCAAATCAAAACAACCCTGAGATTCCACCTCACGCTAGTCAGAATGGCTAAGATTAAAAACTCAAGAGACAACAAGTGCTGGCGAGGATGTGGAGAAAGAGGAACACTCCTCCACTGTTGGTGGGATTGCAAAATGGTAAAACCGCTCTGGAAATCAGTTTGGCGGTTCCTCAGAAAATTGGGCATGTCACTTCTAGAGGACCCTGGCATACCACTCCTGGGTATATACCCAGAGGATTCCCCTACATACAGTAAAGACACATGCTCCACTATGTTTATAGCAGCCTTGTTTATAATAGCCAGAAATTGGAAGGAGCCCAGATATCCCTCAAAGGAGGAATGGATACAGAAAATGTGGTATATTTATACAATGGAATACTACTCAGCAATTAAAAATAATGAGTTCATGCAATTTGTAGATAAATGGTTAGATCTGAAAAATATCATCCTAAGTGAGTTAACCCAATCACAAAAGAATATACATGAAATGCAATCACTGATAAGTGGATATTAATGAGCCCAGAAGCCCTAAATACTCAAGGCACAATTAGCAAGTCAAATGATTCCCAAGAAGAAGAAGGGAGAGGACCCTGGGCCTGTAAAGATTGGATCCAGTTTTGTAGACCCAGAACAGAGAAATCGTGGGTGGTGGTGGGGGGAATGATTGGGGAATAGTTGGGGGGGAGAGGAATTATGGGACGTATGGTGGGGGGAACTGGGAAAGGGGAAAGCCTTTGGAATGTAAACATAGAATATAGAAAATAAAAATAGCAACAAAAACAACAGAAAGCCCACATACACATGAAAGCTGAATAATACTCTCCTCAATGATAACTTGGTTAAGGAAAAAATAAAGAAAGAAATCAAAGACTTTAGAATTTAATGAAAATGAAGGCACAACATACCTAAATTTATGGGGCACAAGAAGGGCAATGCTAAGAGGAAAACCCTGAGTGCCTCCAAAAAGAAACTGGAGAGAGCATACACTAGCAGCTTAATGGCACACCTGAAAGCCCCGAAACAAAAAGAAGCTAACTCACCCAAGAGGAGTAGAAGACAGGAAATCATCAAACTCAGGGCTGAAATCAATCAAGTAGAAACAAAGAGAACCATACAAAGAATCAACGAAATCAGGAGCTACTTCTTTGAGAAAATCAACAAGATAGATAAACCCCTGGCCAGAATAATCAGAGAGCACAGAAACAGTATCTAAATTAAGAAAATTAGGAATGAAAAAGGAGATATAACATCAAAACTGAGGAAATTCAAAAAATCATCAGATCCTACTACAAAAACCTATACTCAACACAACTGGAAAATCAGGAGGAAATGAACAATTTCTTAGACAGATGCCAAATACCAAAATTAAATCAGGATCAAATAGTTCATATAAACAGTCCCATAACCCCTAAAGAAATAGAAGTGGTCATTGAAAGTCTTTCAACCAAAAAAAGCACAGGACCAGATGGTTTTCGTGCAGAAATCTATCAGACCTTCAAAGAAGACCTAACACCAATACTCTTAAAACTATTCCACAAAATAGAAACAGTAGGAACACTACCCAACTAATTCTATGAAGCCACAATTACGTTGCTACCAAAACCAAAGATCCAACAAAGAAAGAAAACTTCAGACCAATTTACCTAATGAATATCGATGCAAAAAATACTCAATAAAATTCTTGCCAACCGAATCCAAGAACACATCAAAATGATATTTCACCATAATAAAGTAGGCTTCATCCCAGGGATGCAGGGATGGTTCAATACAGGGAAATCCATCAATGCAACACACTACATAAACAAACTCAAAGAAAAAAAACCGCATGGTCATTTCATTAGATGCTGCAAAAGCATTTGACAAAATTCAGCATCCTTTCATGCTAAAGTCTTGGAAAGAACAGGAATTCACGGCTCATACCTAAACATAGTAAAAGCAGTATACAGCAAACCTGTAGCCAACATCTAACTAAGTGGAGAGAAGCTTGAAGCATCCCATTAAAATCAGCGACTAGACAAAGTTGTCCCCTCTCCCCATATCTTTTCAATATAGTACTTGAAGTTCTAACTAGAGCAATTGGACAACATAAGGAGGTCAAAGGGATACAAATTGGAAAGGAAGAAGTCAAACTATCACTATTTGCAGATGATATTAGAGTATACTTAAGTGACCCAAAAAACTCCACCAGAGAACTTCTACAGCTGATAAACAACTTCAGCAAAGTGGCTGTTATAAAATCAACTCAAGCAAATAAGTAGCCTTCCTATACTCAAAGGATAAGCAGGCTGAGAAAGAAATTAGAGAAATGACACCCTTCACAATAGCCACAAACAATATGAAGTATCTTGGTGTGACTTTAACCACACAAGTGAAAGATCTGTATGAAAGGAACTTCAGGTCTAAGAAGAAGGAAATTGAAGAAAACCTCAGAAAACAGAAAAATCGTCCATGCTCGTGAATTGGCAGGATTAATATAGTGAAAATAGCCATCTTGCCAAAAGCAATAAACAGATTCAATGCAATCCCCATCAAAATCCCAACTCAGTTCTTTATAGAGTTAGAAAGAGCAATTCTCAAATTCATCTGGAATAACAAAAAACCCAGGATAGCTAAAACTATTCTCAAAAGTAAAAGAACTTCTGGGCAAATCAGTATCCCAGACCTCAAGCAGTACTACAAAGCAATAGTGTTAAAGCCTGCATGGTATTGGTACAGTCACAGTCAAGTAGATCAATGGAATAGAATTAAAGACCCTAAAGTGAACCCACACACCTATGGTCACTTGATCTTCAACAAAGGAGCTAAAACCATCCATTGGAAAAAAAAGATAGCCTTTTCAACAAATGGTGCTGGTTCAACTGGAGGTCAGCATGCAGAAGAATGCAAGCTCAACTCCATGTGGATCAAGGAACTCCACTTAAAACCAGACACACTGAAACTAATAGAAAAGAAACGGGAAGACCCTTGAGGACATGGGCACAGGGGAAAAGTTCCTGAACAGAACATCAATAGCTTATGCTCTAAGATCAAGAATTGACAATTGAGACCTCATAAAATTACAGTTTCTGTAAGGCAAAGGACACTATCAAAAGGATAAAACAGCAACCAACAGATTGGGAAAGATCTTCACCAACCTTACATCCAACAGAGGGCTAATATCCAATATATACAAGGAACTCAAGAAGTTAGACTCCAGAGAACCAAAATACCCTATTAAAAATGGGGTACAGAGCTAAACAAAGAATTTTCACCTGAAGAATTTCAAATGGCTGAGAAGCACCTTAAGAAATGTTCAACATCATCAGTCATTAGGGAAATGCAAATCAAAACAACCCTGAGATTTCACCTCTCACCAGACAGAATGGCTCAGATTCTGGAGCCATTGCAGGTGTTGGAGAGGATGTGGAGAAAGAGGAACACTCATCTACTGCTGGTGTGATTGCAAGCTGGTACAACCACTCTGGAAATCAGTCGGTGGTTCCTCAGAAAACTGGGCATGACACTTCTGGAGGACCCTGTTATACCACTCCTGGACATTTATCCAGAAGATTCTCTGGCATGCAATAAGGACACATGCTCCACTATGTTCATAGCAGCCTTATTTATAATAGCCAGAAGCTAGAAAGAACCCAGATGTCCCTCAGTGGAGGAATGGATACAGAAAATGTGATATATTTACACAATGGAATACTACTCAGCCATTAAAAACTATGAATTCATGCAATTTGTAGGCAAATGGTTGGAACTGGAAAATACCATCCTAAGTGAGGTAACCCAATCACAAAAGAACACACATAGAATACAATTACTGATAAGTAGATAATAGCCTAGAAGTTCTGAATATCAGAGACACAAATAACATATCAAATGATTCCCAAGAAGAAGGAAGAAGAGGGCCCTGGTCCTGGAAAGGCTTGATGCAGCAATGTAGGGGAATACCAGGACAGAGAAGGGGGTGGGGGGGTTGATCAGGGAATGGAGGGAGGGAAGAGGGCTTATGGGACTTATGGGGAGGGGGGAACCAGGAAAGGGGAAATCATTTGTAATGTAAACAAAGAATGTAGAAAATAAAAAGAAATTAAAAATTTTAAAAAGATTTTAAAATACATTAATTAAACATATTTGTGAAGTCTACCATGTCTTTTTTGTAAAGTGCTAGGATTTGAACTTGGGGCCTCACACATGTTAGACAAACACTCAGCCTCTGAGCTTTTATAAAACTTAAATTCACTTGCCTCATCCTTGTTGGTTATTCAGCTTTCCTTACAGACTTCATACAAAACCCTAAAAGGACTAGGAAAAATAAAATCTCCACTTTAGCTTCTGTTGCTCAGCCTGAGGACACTTCAACCCTTAGAGCCAGACAGATCTGTCATTCTAGAAGCTTCTATTAGGAAATCTTGGTCTCTGATTAAAGCCAGTGGAAAAGTGGACATATTTGTATCTCAGAACCTTTTTTGTGAGTATTTGGTAAAAAAAGGTACAAGTACCTTGCTTTCTTTTCTTCCAAATGCAGATTTCCAGTCGATAACATTTTTCAAAACTACTTCTGGTAGGAAGATGGGGAATATATAGACAGAGTGGGTGTCTAAACAGGACCAGTAAGTGTAAGGGAAGAACCCAGGGGACCCATACAACACCATACCCAAAATATAGTTAGTGGATTTCTGGCCACATTTGCATCCTGAAAGATGGAGTATTGGCTACCCAAGTACTATAACTTCAATTAACATATACATATAATATATAATATATTATATACACATATATTACTTATGTATGTGTATGTATACACATACATATATATGCATATTATAATCTGTGTGTATACACACACACTCATAAATAATTTTAAGTAAACAGAATGATACTACTCCTGGTGGTCTTTTCAAAACATCTCTAGTGTTTTTATGTTCAAAGCTATAAACAATTTAGAACATTGATACTATTCTTAAAACTCTCCTTTAGAGAAGTAATTTAACACTTTCATGATACTTGCTTGAAATAAATTTTTGTCAAAGTGCTTTAAAAGTTGTTATTTAAAAGTAGTTGAGGAATTTATGTCAATAAGTTAATATTTTCAATCAGAAAATTCTATGTGCATTTTCAAGGCCTCAAAATCACTTTGAATTTTCTTCAAAAACTTTAAAGATTTATCTGTGGGGAGTGGGGAGGGGGTACACCACAAACAATCAGGAGTCCTCCAAGGCCAGAAGAGGTCATCTGATCCCCTAGAACTGTAGTTACAGATCCTTGTGAGTCACCTGATGTAGGTGTTAGCAGCCAAAGCTAGTTCCCCTGCAAGAGTGGTAAGTGTCCTTAATCACTGAACCACCTCTTCAGCCCCTTTCCAAAACAATTAGCATATCATAATTAATATCAGTAGATTAATTAGTAGTAGATTAAATATTAATGGATAAAATGATTCTAGATTCTCTCCATGTAACCAATATACTGACAAATGAGCAAACAATGCAAAAATATTCAGCACCAAATCATCTACTTTTCACACTCACAGTAAAGGAAAATAAATTATTATAGCTCATGTGCACATATTTCATGATTTAGATTTTTGTGTTTAATCATGTAGGCAAATGTATCCCAAATAAGGAAGAGGCAGATATAATATCAAATAATTCTGAGTCACTGAGAAAAGTCTAGGTGTCTTCAAACAGATTTCAATCTCAGTTTATTTTATAAGAGAAGGTTTGCGATGAGGTGTTGTGACTTTTCTGTATATATATATGTGTGTGTGTGTGTGTGTGTGTGTGTGTGTGTGTGTTGTGTTATATACAAACAATAGGTGTCTGCTGAAGTTTTTATACTTCCAGTATAAAAGAAGAGAGGCTTTGAACAAGGTTGCACACTTAATTTATTGCCCATATGAATTCCCCATTACCCTCTGGGACTTATAAGGTAGGAACCAGACATTGATGGCAATTATTCTGGATTGAACAGCATGAAGACAGCTCAGTGTAATTCTGAACTTCAAAGAAGTGCAGCCATGTGTCACACTGAGCAAGCGTCATGAATGTAACTGGAGCTGTTATGAATATAACTGTGCAGTGCCCTGCACAAAGGTCATCTGTGTAGATAAGTGAGTTTCTTCAGAAGAGTGATGCAGCTACATACATGTGGACACAGTGGCTTTAAAAAAAAAACACGATTGCAAACTGTGTGTGTGAACCAAACTGGTTTTTAAAATCTTGAATCAAAATGACTTTTTAAAGTGCACTATTAAAAGAAGCTTTAAAAATACAAGAATTGGTACTAAAATAGAGGGTGAACTTCTTAAAAACAGATTGGTAAAAGAACTTTCTATTCTCAAAGCCAACCCTGCTTGAATCTGACTATGGATAATTGGGAGGAGAAAAAGAAAAACTCTTCATCTGGAAGAACTCACGGACCTATGTGTCTTCTAACAACAGGATGCTTTGAGTATAAAGCAGGGCCCACTCTACTGAGACTTTCCCACTTGAAAGAGGCAAACAACTTCTCTTAAATGCATATGAATGAGGAACAGCGCACATGTGTGCTCCTGGCCTACATAATTATGTGAGAACCAACATCAAAAACTGCAGTCATTTGTGAAACATTTGTAAGCAACTTCTACTGCAGGCCCTGCACTCCAAGCTGTGGGTTAAAAGATTAGTGCAGTGCAGAATAGGAGTGCAATTCATTGGTGAAGCCTTGCTCAGCATGTTAAAGACCCTAGCTTCAACCCTCAACAATGTCATCATCAAAAACAAAAAGCATAAGAATCTAGGGGGCTCTGCCCTAAGGAAATAGAATCCAGTGAATGAGATAGGTCCCTGTTCATCCATTTCAATCCCTGAGGCTACACTATTGAGGATGAATGGTACTCTCTATGTGCTTGGAAAGATTAGTATCTTATAAGAAATAACAAGCTGTATTATGAATTCTCCTTTGTTTGTCTTGTCTCTAGACACAGCCAATCTCAGTGGGCTGTTGCACAATGCCCCTGCATCACACCCAGCAGGTTCACACCACCACACCTGGCTTACATGGATCTTTTTTAAACAAAACATAAATATAAGTTTTAGAAATCACTTTTTCTAAAGTAAAGAGAGGAGCAGGATTAGAAAGCTACTCAAGTTGGAGGCATCCTCCTTGGTACATTCTCACTTAGTCACAAAATACTGGTGAACTACTAAATCCAATAGTCCCAATGTAAGGGACTCTGTTATTGCTGTTTGTTTGTTCGTTTTCTATGGAAAATTTACCTTGTACCTTTCACTTCTGTGTAATGAGATAACATTTTGAAATGCTGAGACTAACTTCCTTAAGCCTTTGTCTTTGTTCTTTTTTCTGAGGATAACTGGCTTAGCCAAAAAGTGTGTGTGTGTGTGTGTGTGTGTGTGTGTGTGTGTGTCTGTCTGTCTGTCTGTCTGTCTGTCTGTCTGTGTTTATCTCCTAAATACACTCTAGAATCTTAGAGAAGAAATAGGAGGCAAAACAGGGTTTTGCAGAAAGAAACTACCTTTCAGGGAAATTACATTCAGAAACTTACCTTCCTTCCTAATGTGGTTATGGTGTCTACATCAACTAGCTTGCACCCCTGGGAGAGCACAAGTACTCTGTAATGGGT
This sequence comes from Apodemus agrarius, assembly GCA_964023405.1. Lineage (NCBI taxonomy): Eukaryota > Metazoa > Chordata > Mammalia > Rodentia > Muridae > Apodemus > Apodemus agrarius. The sequence goes on along the minus strand of OZ030007.1, from coordinate 89,571,790 downwards.
AAGCGAATGAGGAGACAAAACACTTTCATTCTAAAACCAAGTCTCCCACTGTAAGAAGTCCCACCAGTTACTATTTTAAACTCACTTTTTTTTTTCATGGATAATAACTGTGGGCCAGAAATAGCTAAGGTCACTTCTGATTTTAAAACCCCCAAGTAGTGTGTAAAAGACAGCTGCTATGATTTTCCCTGTGAAATACACTGGGGAACTCCACTAAAGAACTTAAAACACATTTTGGAAACTAGAACAATACAGAAGTAGGTCCTGGTCTTGATTTCAAACACTTGGTGCTGAGCAGAAGCAATAAGAGCTTCTTTAATGGGACTGATTCCACAGCTAAACTAAGGAAGCTCAAGGGGAGCCTGGGTCATTTTGGTGAGGTAGAAGGGAACTCTCCTGCAAATCATGGCTACATCAAAAGCAAAAGGAGTTGGAGAGAAGTCATCCCCACTTATCAGATTTGGGAAAATGTGGGCATTAAATGCTTTAAATTAAAAGCAAAAGTGACAGCAATGGATTTTAATACCATCTGACTTCATATGATCAATAAAAGATGATTGAAAAAAGCAAAAATACACTTCCTTGGCATGCAATAGACATGAGTGAGTAAATGACCTAGAAAACTACTATAAGCAATCAGTACAACTAAGATAATAAATGGATACTAAAAACCTTCTGGGGCCATGTTCAATGAAGAACAAAATATTTTCATAACTGGAAAGTATTTGTGCACAGAAAACAAGAGCCACTGTATTGGAGATGCCTGGTTGATCCCAAAGTAAGTAACTAGCCCACATCACCTTAACAAATCAACAATACCATCTTAACTAATCATCAGACATCAATAGTTGTGGGACAATTAATGTCAAGCACTCCCAGCCATGATAAGCAGGGAGAAACAAGAAAAATCACATATGCAATATTAACTTCAAAATAGCAGTATTCTGAAGTTCATCATTAATCTGTAACAGGCAACACTGGACATTACAACAACCCATGCTGATAACGGCAACAATGGGAGGTTGATACAGAAGGACCTGTAAGTCTGAGGCTGGTAGATGGCTCAGTGGATAAAGATATTTCTTGCATAAACTTGTCAATCTGAGTTCAATCGCTAAACCACATGAAAGGGTGGAAAGTAAAATTTGACTCCACAGAGTTGTCCTCTTGCTTCCACATTCACACTGTGCCATGTGGGCATATGGTTATGCACATGCACACAAGCACACACACACATGCACACATGTGTGCACACACATACACATAATAACAATTATAATAGTAATCATAATTTTTAAAAGATTTTGCAAATTTGAGTCCATTCTGGGCTACATATCAAGATCGTGGCTCAAAAACGAAAGAAAAGGGGGTGGGAAAATAACGGACAAGGTCCACTCCTATTACCAAATACAATCCAAAGAAGAAGTAATATAAGTTCTCAAAATGTCACTGTGGTAGAACAACAAAGAACAAGACTAAATGCAACAAAACACAAAGTATGTTCCTGGGTCCTAGATCCATGGTATTTTTTTCATTCTACAAAGGACATAATTGGGACTACTGATGAAATTAAGTTGATGTTAAACAGTAGCTGTGTCTCACATGTGAGAATGTGGAAGCTATGTCTTTTGCCTTCAGACAAGAAAACACTTACCAAACAATTCTTAGATCCTTCAAAGAATTCAGGTTGCAAGATAAGCTGTTATTCTAAAAACAGAATACACAGTGACTGTATAAAATTACAGGAGTAGATGGCCAAAGGTGAGCCTACAGGCTACTGAGGAAAACAAAGAGCAGAAGAGGTGGTCCTCCCCAGGAAAGAGCACACCAAATGGTTGTCCAGTGCCAAATGGTCCACCCTGAAAACACAGACACAAGTAAATTTATAATATTTAAAATTATATGGACTATATATATTCATTTGGTCTGTGTGTATGTGTATATAGATACAGATACAGATATAAATACAGATACAGATACAGATATAGATGATACAGAGATAGAGATATATAGATACACACAAATACAGAAATAAATGAAGTGGCCATTGATGATAAATGAGGTCACGCTGGCAGAGAAAGCATGGTGGCAGGAGCTGGCATATGCTGGTCCCCCTGCCATAAGGCTCCTCCTCCTAAAGATGTCAGACTTCTCAAAGCACGCCACCAGTGGGGGATCAAGGATTTAAACGTATGAGTTTATGGGAAACACTCCACATACAAATCATAATGGACAGCCAGCAGAAAAGACGGGACAACATGCAGAGACAATTGGACAAAGTAAACAGAAAGAGGAAACTGAAAAGAATGAAAGGTAAACGCTAAAACCAAAAAAAAACTGCAGCAGAAGGTGAGAATTAGCATTTTCGAGTATATTAAATAAAAGGTGACAACATGAATATTGGATTTTCTTAGAAAATAACTGCTAAAACATCTAGAGGCTGTGTCTCCAACTTAATTTCAAATTCTTCAGAAAATAACTCTGATGATGGATAGAGGAACAAGCAGACAAATGCTAAAAGTTGCTCTAGGAGAAGGATGTGCAAGGGTTCGTGCTTTCTCTTATTCTTACCAATGTTTTAATTCCTTCCAGACCTTAAGAAAAGATAGATAGTACAAGGCAGTATAATCTAAGCTGCAGGCAGAGAGTACAGGGGTTGGTTTATGCGGCTGAGAAGGATGGAGGGGAAGAGGAATGCAGTGGAGGATCGCAGGGCAGAGGAGCTAAGTTTGGAGACTTTTCACGGACATAAAGAGGGGCGGGGCGGAGAGTCTAATCCTGAGGAACGGCGTTCACACAGCGGCAGTCGGGAATGTGCACAGTGTGATCGGGAGATTATGAGGAGAGCCATGTGGTTAGGAAATAAATATGGAAACTTAATGAAACTGCTTGACTATGCATGAAAAATAATAAGAATAAATCACTCCTCAGGGGTAACAAATTCCCAGCTCAAGAAAAAGCGGTGCCTGAAGATATTCAGTCTACATGTGAGGCTGTATTTATTGACTGATTTTCAAACAAAAGCTCAGATGCTTAGCTGTATCTTAATATGTTTTTACTGTATTGTTTTTTGTCGAAGTCCTGAGCTCTTGAGAGTAGAATGCGGAGTTTCTCTGGGAAACGTGAAGTGATATATGCTGGTGAAAGTTTATGATGGTGTATTGTTATGAAAATCTATCAGGTGTTTCATGGAAGGAAATAAATCATGGAGAAAATGATGCTGAAGTGAAACTCAAACAAAGGCCCCGCCTGGCTGCGCACACCTGTAGCCCCCGCGTCTGAAAGCTTTAGCAGGAGGCTCTCAAGCCCCAGACCATCCTGGACTACAGGGCAAGTGCTAGACAAGCCTGAGCTACCTCGTTAACTGACTTATATTAATGAAAAATAAAAGTTAGAGCAAATGAGGCCCATCTGAAGCTTGACAGAGAGGTCAGTGCATAACCTCGTGCCCACATTGGCCCTTACTAGCTTTGTGGTTGCCTCTGTAAGATAATTAAAACAGCATGTTACCTTCCACATTTAGATGAGGAGGGACTAGGAAGAGGTCTTGAAAGATGGCAGAAACTCTGTGTTATTGTTGTGTATGAAATCATCATCACTGCTATTAGAGCCTCTGTAAATACTTTCTCTGAGGGCAGAAACAGGCAAATTATCACATTTAATGAGAGGGATGTGAGAGGACTCTGACCGACACCTGTTCCCACTTGGAGCAGAGCCTTGGCTTGCCGGGCTCACTGGCTAAGACGGCTGTCCTCTTGCTCCATGGGGCCTTTCTAGAAGTCACAGTCAGTCAAGGCAGACAGTCTTCCCCAGAACAGCAGCGGCATTCTTTTGGTCAAGGAAATAAAATAACTACCTGTTCTTCTAGCTAAAATTTTGGAGGAAAAAAAAAGCTTTCCAGGAAATTAAATATCTACACAGAGAGAGACTTGAGTTCATCATTTGTGGAATTTTGAGTGAAAACTTTATTCTTAAGTGAGACTAGGACAGCTCTCACTTGAAGGTCAGTATGACAGGAACAGCACCAGGAGTGCACAGGAGATAATCTGGTGATTTAAGGACTGGAACACAGTGGGGCTCTGCTTCCTGGAGATAGTGACTAGGGTTTTTTGCAATATAAATATCATGTTAAATTGCATACCAGTTACAAGCTCAAGACTAAAAGAGAAGAATTATAAATGTCTCCACAGGCCCTGGGTTCTGTAATTCTAGAGGAAGAAAATGGCAGCCAGTATCTTAGCCCATTAGGCGGGGATTTTCCTTAGAAGTCAGAATGCCAGGGGAAAGGTGGATATTAAACCATGCAGGAGGATAGGAAAGGGGAAAACTCCTGAAAATACAAAGTGGGAAGAAGCAAAAGAAAGCTTCAAAGGAGCAGCTCTGTGAGGGGCCAAAGTGCTTCCCATTTGTATTTGACTGCATCAGCCACTGAAACATCCGTGTGCTTCAGAAGAATGGCCGATTGCACTGACAGCCTCAAACTATAGATAGAGATATATAGATATATAATATATAAATTATATATATGTATAATTTACACAAATGTATACTTCTGGTTATGTATTCATGTATAAATTATGTATGAATATATATTTTATATATTCATATGTAACATATAACATAATATATAATATAACATATTATATATTATATATAACATATAGATAGAGGAATATAATGTAGATGTATTTAATATATAATGATATACAATATATAGATAGATATGTTATATAGATATCTATCTTATATAACATAATAGAGTATATACATTATATATATATTGGAAAAGTCTTTAATTTGTCCTTACACATAATGTTATTACCCATTGCCACCAACTAACATCTCTCCACAATCACCCCAAGCACAAGAAGTCCAAAGAAGAGGGATGGTAGAATATGCCTTCAGGCAAAATATCTCCAAATCAGAATGTGGAGGAAACGGAAAAGACCAAGGTGTGGGACATAGTTATCAAACTAATGAACATGTTTTTACTTCATGACCAAGAAACATTTCTCCACGGCTGAATTGTCATGAGGGAGAAAGGAAGGCTGAAAGGCATGCAAACAGAAACTGCTTACAAATGCTTGAAACCCCTCTTTAATCTCCTAAACAAATTTTGAAGAATCAGTGTCTTAGCTACTTTTGCACAGCTGTTCACAAAGTTCCAGCACTTACAGTGTTCTGTCAGACAGAATTGAATTAGTCATCACCTCCTAAGAGAAGTAGAGCATTTGGGGTGATATGGATCAGAGAGCGACTCATGAATAAACTGCTTAGAACTTATTTGCCATATTTTACGGCTATTCTGAGTTGACTTGAAAGAGCTATATTTGATGAGTTCTGTAAGGAAAGTGTTTATGCATTCTCTAAGATGTGTGTGTGTGTGTGTGTGTGTGTATACATACACACACACACATATATATGTATATATATGTATATGTATATATACATATATGTGTGTATATATATATATATATATATATATATATATATACTGATTCCTAATCCTTTGAGCCATAACTTGGCCATGAAGACAAAGCATTCATGAATGAAATCTTATAAACAGGCCCCAGAAAACCTCCTTCTCCTTTCTGTTATGTGAGAAACTATGTGTTGTAACTATTAGCGAACTATTAGCATCAGGTGCCACTTGACTATATTGAGAAACACATAAAAGAACTCAAAAACCCTATGTTTGTGAATACATGTGAGGTAATTTTCAGAGGAGACACGCATATGGGATAAGTGACGGAGTTTGGTTTTTGATGGGCATGAGAGTAAGGAAGGCGTCTATTCAATTAGGGTGAGCATCTTCCACTTACCCGTCCCAAGCATCCCAAAGAAGAGGACAAATGTTCTCTCTCTCTCTCTCTCTCTCTCTCTCTCTCTCTCTCTCTCTCTCTCTCTCTCTCTCTCCCCCAATCTGAGAGACAATCTTTCTCTGCTGCCCTTGAATATTATAATTGTAGGTTTGTCAAGAATTGGACTCAGAGATCCCCTAGGTTCTCAGACCTCTGGTCTCAGACTGAGAGTCACAGCATGAACTTCCCTATCTGACTTTTAGCTGAGTTACACTGTGCATATCCCAAAGTCAGCCTCCACATGCCTGAAAGTTTCTGCAATGAGTCCTCTCTAGTTCCATGTCTGTATCTATGCCTGTTTCTATCCTCTCTTCTGTTTCTCTCCAGAACCATAGATTAGGCACAGATAAAAAGCTGTGGGCACTGGGATATCCCAGGAGGATAGGGGATAATGAAAGAATAAGGATCTCTCCCATCTTATTGGAGAGGAAATTAGTCTCCTGGGATCATATTAATGTTGAAACGATCATATTCTCACCAGAACTTATTTCCAAGAACCAACAAGTGTGCCTATTCCACCCCACCTTTTTTTTCCATTAAGTTCCATCCCTTGCTAATGAATAATTTTATTCCCCTGAATCGTTTTCTTGTACCTATCAAGTAACTTTTCCTCTAAATGGAGTCTTCTCATTAACGTCCCTTCTTTCTAATCTGACAGCATCCTAGTGGCTTATATTCCCTTAAACCCTTAAGCCTTTAACTATTCAAAGCCCCCTTTCTTAATTTATTACTGTGAATGCACGGTTCTCCTGGGAGATAGCGGGAAAAGAGTGACTCATAGGAGACAACCCAGTGAAAAGCACACTGTGACAGGAGCCATTCAGGGGTGTGAATACAGTGCCAGGTCACAGTATCTCTGCTCTGATGTAATCACATTGCCAGAGGAGGTTCCTCTTTAGATTTTCAAATTTTCTTGAACATTGCATTAAAGAGTTCCAGCTCTTTAATGGAATTCCAGCTACCCCAAAAAGTGAGAACTTTTTTTCAGTGTTCTTCTAAAATGTGAAAAGAGAAAAAAAAATAAAACTCCAAAATCTCAACTGAATACAGATTTATTCAAAGGACGAAGCAAAGTGATGGAGGAGAGAAAGAGGAAGGAGAATAAACATGTCTAGCCATCAGATCCCCAGGGATATGCCATGTGTCACAGATGACCCATATTCTGTAATGATTAGAATAGCTTTTTAATTGAGTGCTGACACTTGTATGTCATCAAGCGATCGCTTGTGCAGACACTTTTAGACCACTTTCATATACTCTCTGTACTCATCTGACAGCCAGAATTATTGAAATAGTCGTTTTTAATGAACAGACTTTTCTCTAATTTGAGCATGTCAGCCCTTCAACGACAGTAGCTTTAGCCTCACAGGGCTCTTAGCATATTCTGGAAAAAGACAAGAGATTTTCATCCACTTACTTTTTTTTCTATTTTATCTATGCACTATCCTTTGACAAATTGGAGACTAGAGGATAAATTTACAATTCGCTTCTACTTTCAAAACCAACAGGCTAATATTGTAGTGGGTGAAGATATTTCCCTCAGGACTTCAAGGGGGAGAACCATGGTCTATTCCCAGATAATGAGGTCTCTAGATAAGTATAGGAGCAGACAAAATAATTCTTACATAGCATGTCTAGAAAGAATAACCAAGTCCTCAAGCTTTCCTGAAGTTCTCAGTAAAGTCCTTGAAAGTTAACCCACTGAGAATTTTTCACTTCTAAAATGTTAAAATAAGTCACAGACTTTTCATGAAACCCAAGGCCCTAAGGTGTCTGGCATGGACCATTTTGCCTATGAAGGGTTTAGTACGAATATTTACTGACGCATTCAAGTATCATGTCAGAAAGTTTTAAAGATTGACATTTGTGTCAGTGGTCTGCAAACTGGAAAGTATTTTTTCATGGTTGATGTACATAGAATAGCTATTATGCATTATTCTGCAAGGGTGTGCCACTGACTTAACATTACTTAAGTAAGAATAGAAAACAACTTCTAAAAACAAAGTAAATTAGGGGAAAAATTAAAACAGAGCTGGGGAGAATACTCAGTGGGCAAAGTGATCAGCACTCACACATCAACTACAAGTGCTGACACCCATTAACCTCTGTACTGCGGAGTAAGAGATAGGTGACTGCCCACAGATCACTGTTAGCCAATCAGGGAGCTCCAGCTTCAAGGATAGACTTAGTCTCAAAATAAGATTTGGAAACAGTAGCGGAAGATAACCACTACTGGCCTCTAGCCTATACACACATACGCACATACACACACACACACACACACACACACACACACACACTCACTGGCACAAACAAGTGCACATATACTTACATTCCTCACACATACAAAGGAAATTAAAACTCAAAGACAATATATACTGGTCAAGTTCTGGGGCAAGAGCAAAGATAGAAAACTAGGGTGACTCATGCCTTTTAAAAGAGAAAGTTTTAATACTTAATATTGCTAAGGGGCTGGTTACAGTTCCATTAAAATTATACAGGCTATTTCCAACTGAAAATTATTTCCCATTCTGTTATCAGAAGATGGGAAAATTCAACTATAAGTAAACTATAAGTAAACAGATGTACTACATAAATAAATGCTCATAGAATATGTAGTGGAAAAATATGGAAACTGGACAAAATTTCACAAGTAATTGGAAAGATTGTCAAGCTATATAAAAAACAAAGACATCTCCATTTTACAAAACAAATACAAAAGGACAGCTCATCATTAGTTATATTGAAGAAATTGTCCATGATATTAGAAAACACTCAACACTTAATTTTAAATAAAAAGGACATTCCTAAACAGCATACATACATATTATAAACGTACATATTCATGTGCAAAAAAACAAAAAAACAAAAAAGCTTATACCAAAAAGTTCTGAGTTCCATTTTCATGGGAAACATTGACCCAACTGCTCTGCATGATCTGGACTAAAAAGATACCTTCTGCCATAAAGCCCTGTGGGAAGTCAAGGAGATTTTCTTCTCACCAGTATGCTGGATACTAACAGTAGGAACAAAAGACCCACTGCGGAATGAGCCCCGTGGAGCAGCCGCAGTTGGATGGAGCCTGTGTGATGGCTGATCTTGGTTGTCTGCTCTACTACATCCGGAATTAACTAAAACCCAAATTCCTAGACTATACTCGTGAGAGGGATTTTCTTTTCTGTCTTTTTCATTAATTTATTTAATTATTCAATTTACATCCAGATCACTGTCCCCTTCCAGTCCCTCCCCCATCCCCTTTTACTAAGAGGGTGGAGGCACTTTCCTGAGTATTCCCCCCACCCCAGCCCTGGCACATCAAGTCTTTGCAGGGTTAAGGCGCATCCTCTCCCACTAAAGCCCAATTAGGGGAACTTGACCCACAGACTGCGTACAGCTTCAGGGAACAGTTCCTGCTCATTGTTGGGGGACCCACATGAAGACCACACTGCACGTGTTACATTTGGAGGTGGGGCAGGTAGGTCCAGCCCAGGTATACTTTTTCGTTGGTGATTCAGTCTCTGAGAGCTCCCAAGGATCCAGGTTGATTGAATCTGTTAATCTTCCTATGGACTTCCTATTACCTTCAGAGCCCTCAGTCCTTTCGCTAACTCTTCCATGTTTGGCTGTGGGTGTCTGTATCTGTTTGAGTCTGCTGCTGGGTGGAGCTCTCAGAGGACAGTTATGCTACTAGGTTCCTGTCTGAAAACAAAACAGAGCATCATAATCATGTCAGGGATTGGTTCTTACCCATGGGATGGGCCTCAATTTGGTCCATCTTTCTCAGAAGAGAAAATAAAATAGATATTGGAGGAGAATGGAGGGAGGGAACTGGGCGGGAGAGGGGAAGGAACCGGAAGTAGGTGTAAGGAGAACAGGGGGGAGAGAACAAAAGTCAGTGTGGGGGGAGGGGCATCTCTAGGATGTCAGGGAGCAGGGGGACTGCCTATAGGGGTGGATCTAGCCAAGACTTCTAGCAATGGAGGATATGGATCCTGAAGGGACCATTTCCTGTAGCTTGGATGGACTCCCAGAGGAGGGATAAGACAGCAACCCACCCACAAAATGTGTCCTGCCTACAAGATGTGCAGGGACAAATACACAGCAAAGACAGAGGGAATGGCCAACCAATAACTGGACCAAATAAAAATTACTTGCTCAGGATCCCAGTGGAATCACCTGGACTCTATCACCGGATTAGGGATGCAGAAATATACAGTTTCATAGACTGAAAAACTGTTGGATTCTTAGTCTTTCCCTCCTGAGACTATCATTGTTGAACTACCAGGACTACTACACTACAGCCTGTGAGCCAGTCTAATTCTCTCTCTCTCTCTCTCTCTCTCTCTCTCTCTCTCTCTCTCTCTCTTTCTCTCTCCAGAGAACTCTGATTAATACACCTAGCTTGGCAGCTTTTTTTTTTTTTGTCTGCAACATCTTAAGAAAGACACCTGCAGTATCATGGTGAGATCAGCCCAAGGTGAAAAGGTCAATGTGAGTCACATTTCTGAGTTCTTCCTGTGCATGAAGGCATCTACTAAGTGCTTTCTGTGGTACATCTGTTTCAGCCTCAAAACCCCCCTTAGGAATGCAATATTATTATTACCTCCATTTTTGAGATAATGAAGTCAATACTTAAGCCAGCATTAGCAAGTAATTAGTACGTGGCAAAGCCCACAATAGATATATAGATCTTCTTGATTACCCACTTTATTCATACTCCAGTGCAAATAATGTAGACACTAGCTACCTTGTTACCTTCTTTTGATCCTAAGGTCATACACTAACAGAGTCTGCCATGTGGCGTTGGCTCGGACCTATTTTTCTGGCAGCTATATAGACAAATGCACCGTGGACAGACAACACATAAGCACAGTGCTCTGCAGACACAAGGCATCCCAAGATGCAGGCAATACAGTTTTCAACCTGGAAATCAGACAGAGAAAGATGTCAGTCTCACAGACCGCTCTTCCAGAACAGATCATCGCTGCTCATCGCGCTCTGCTCACCAAGTGCTTTTGAGAAGGTGACACTCGCACCCTTGGAGGTCAACCCCCACTCCACTGACAGCCACCAGCTCAGCCGCGTCAATTCACCTGAATCCGCTTGCTTGCAGAGTTTCCAGAGCACATTGCTTACCAGGCCATTATTATTTTGTACCTGTGCCCAGAGAGCTCTACAAAGTGTGCATTTTAATCAGCTTGAAATAGCTAAATAAATAAATAGCTCATAGGTGAGATGTAATTTACTAGAGAAGAAACAACCCTGACTTACTGCACTCAGAGTCCACAGCTCGATGCCTCCAGTGATTATTTGCAGAATTCTATGGTGCGGAAAAGCTGAATCTCATTCCTTAGCCTGGTCCTTAAATTTGTTAGTTGATGGATCTTTCCTCAGCTTGCCTCAAATGTTCTTGTTCATTGGCGCTCTGAGGTAAGCATATTTCACTGAGGGGCTGAACCTATGCATGGATAACGATGCATTCGCCATCCCTTCTGTGCTCGCCCAGTCTCTAGAGGGAATCCAATCAAGTGTTCAGAATCATCAAAGCATCTTTTCCTCTCCTTGCTGCATAGAGAATGAGAATTGAGAGATCTACGAATCATTGTCAAATCGTGCTCAATCTGTCTTGTGACTTTCACTTAGATCTGGGATGTTCTAATTTTGGCAAGGTCTAGGCAGAGTTAGCTGAAGCGTGGTAGGAGGAGAGTTAAAGTATGGCCATTGCTTTATGGAAAGACCAAAATATTTAGAAAATACTGAATAGTTTTCCATCTGAGCTAAATAGCTTTAGGGCACCTATGGACTCCTTAATTGCATGGGGAAGTTTATGTATGTGAATGTCCATTCTCCATTACATAGGGATTAAGAATCATTACGTTACTCGTGGAGCCCAGGGAAATCACATCTATAAAATTAATGTAGTTTTCGCTCATGTATATCTTAGGAAATTGCACTCCTACTCACTGTTGTTTGCTCATTCACATCAGGCCACTCAGCTTCTTGTTTTGCACTCCACCTAACTCTCCTTCTAACTTATTTTTTGAACCATGGTTTCCCTCAGTAGCCCAGGACCATCTTGAATGCCTGATTGTCTTGGCCTTGCCTCTCTGAGTGCTGCGATGCTACCACACAAAACATCTCTGCTAACTTCTTTTTCTCTATATTCTTTGTTTACATTCCAAATGATTTTCCCTTTCCCGGTTCCCCACTCCCCTATAAGTCCCATAAGCCCTCTTCCCTCCACTGTCAGTCACGTCTATCTCGCCAGCAAGAATAACACGAGACAATCAGGATCCTTCCACAGACGTTTATTGCGGGGTTGATTGTAGAGGCGAAAGACCCAGAAAGAAAGAACGGTGCTACTTAAATAGGCCTAGGCTATTCACCTGATTGGTGCACACCACGATGCCTCATTAGCATGCTCCAGGATTGAGCCACGGCCCGCCAAATCTCTACTCGCACATGCGCAGTAGGGCGAGGAGTGGAGTAAACAACAGCACAGCGCTGACTCATCTCAGGAAATGGGCGCCATCTTGCTATGGTGAGAGTGGCTTCCTACACTCCACCAATTCCCCAATCATCCCCCTCCTGCTCCTCTGTCCTGGCAATCCCCTACAATGCTGCATCAAGCCTTTCCAGGACCCGGGCCCTCTCCTTCCTTCTTCTTGGGAATGATTTGATAAGTGGGTTGTGTTTTGGGTATTCTGTGTTTCTGGGCTAATATCCACTTATCAGTGACTGCATTCCAAGTGTGTTCTTTTGTGAATGAGTTACCTCACTTAGAATGATATTTTCCAGTTCCAACTATTTGCCTTAAAATGTCATGAATTCATTGTTTTTAATTGCTGAGTAGTATTCCCTTGTGTAAATATACCATATTTTCTATATCCATTCCTCCATTGAGGGACCCCTGGGTTCTTTCCAGCTTCTGGCTATTATACATAAGGCTGCTATGATCATAGTGGAGCGTTGTATGGAGCCATGTCGCTGTTGCATGAAAGTGCACTTCAAAGGCTGATCCTTCCTCCTAAAGGGGAGGGGAGGGAAAGGAGGGAGGGAGAGAGAAGGGAAGAAGGAGCTAGAGGAAAGAGAGGGAGGGAGGGAGAAAGAGGAAAAAAGGAGAAAGAGAGAAAGCAGTCTTTAATGCGCACATTCATTGTCAAGAATCCAATATCCAATCAAAGCCAGAGATAAGTCGAGACTTTTTCTATAAACCTGATTGAACGACGTTTGCATGATTAATCTGTAACTGTGGGCTATCCCGTCACCCATGGAAATGTCAATAGGTTTAGCATTCCTCTTTGTAATTGAATTACCTGTAAAGAAATTTTCTTCCCTAAAATTAGAAACTATGATACAGCATTAGAAGAAATCATGAATTAGAAATGAATAAGAAATTACATGAAATATTCCTAGCAGTCACATTTTGAGCTCCATAGCTAATCTAGTCAATTTATCCTCAAATCACATTAACGTTTCTGGTAAAAAGCATATACTCTCTATTTCCAGACTCTGGCCTGTTTCCTCTATCCCACCGCTTTCAATTTTTTTGTTGCTGTGATTCTTGCATCAGCCTCCTAAGGTTCTGTATTCCCAGCTCTGCCCCTAGAGCCTCTTTTTCACAGAGCAGAGGGTCTTCTAACCTGCGAGCTGGAATCTTTCCTTCTACTATCCCTTTGACCTGGCACCTTAGAGTAAAAAAAAACACAGTCCTTAAAATAGTCCCCAAGTCCCTAGTTACTAAGCTGCCAATGTTCTGTGTGGGTATCAACTGCTATAGATTCAATCAACACCACCCGACCACTCCATTGGACCTAATAATTGCAGTTCCTACCATAGTTCTAGTGATTTCCTGGACCGATCACACGTGTTCCTGTCTCATGGTGTTTGTACTGCCCTGGCCAAGCAAATTCCCCTAGATCAACTTTCACTGCCCTCTGACAGAAAATAGTCTGTTCTGAGCTACCTTCAGAAATAACTAGCATATATGCACAAAGCAGCCCCCAGACCCCAAATGTTAAAGGCCTGTTTTCTTCCACAGTTTTATCACCACTTATCACATTTAGTCTATTATATTTTTCCAATTAGAAGATAAGTCTTTGCTTCTTTTTCTAATCTCAATGGTCAGGATATTGTCAATCATATGAAGTTTTCAGTACATTTTTATTGAAATATACTGATCTGTAGAACTACAAAACATTTGTACAGAGTGAGGGACTAGAAGGAACAAAAAGATCTATATTGTTAGAAAAAGAAACAGATAAATATGGATGGACAGAAGGGGACTGGGGTGGGAAGATCAAGTGGGGACAATGAAGGAAGAGGGGGTTGTGGGAGGAAATATGGAAACATCTAAAATTGAAGAACATTTGAAGAGTGGTATGGAAACCAAATATAGTAGAAACTTCCAAAAACACAAATAAATATGAAGACAATCTAAATGAAATCGCCAAATGATTGAGGAGACAGAGTCCCGACTGGCCGTCTCTGGTCACCAAATGAAGCTTCCAATACTGAGACTGGATTACTTCTAATTGAGTTTCTGGCCAAGAGAAGGCTACAGTAATCCTCCTCCAAATAGCCCAGGCCATTGCCAAGACTCTCGTGGTTGCTCTCCACAAACTGACAGCACATCTCCACTGCTGAAAACAATAACTACACAATTCATGCAAAGTTGAGTGGGTGCCTATGCAGAGCCTTTGCCTCTTTGTATGTTCCAACAACTGTGGTACATGGAAGTACTCTGAGAGCTACCAGAAGAGAAATGTAAGCACCAAGCCAGTCACAGACCCTTTAACTAATAGTATAACACCTACAAGATATGCTAGGACAATGGTGGCACAAACTTGTGGAAGTAACCAACCAGTAACTGATTTAATGAAAGGCCATGAGATGAAATCCATAACCAATGCTGCTTAAGTGATCAAGAACTGAGACTAGATAGCCCGGGGATCTAGAGTAAAACAAAATAATATCGGTATTTTTAAAAATGTGGTGATAAAATAACTCCTAATGATATTCTGATATACTGATACAGATCAGTGCCTTGTACAGCAATCATCAGAGAAGCTTCCCCCTTGCATAAGATGGAAACAAATATGGAGACCAAGATTGAACCATTACACAGAGAGTGAGAGACCTTAGAATATTCAGCACTAAATAGTATGTCTCCATCAAATCCCTCTCCTCAGAGCTAAGGAAACCCCACAAAAGAGAGTGTAAGATAGAGCCAGAGAATGAGAGACATCAAGAAGTGGGAGACACCTTTTAAATCAATGAGTAAAGTTCAGATGAACTCACAGAGACGGAAGCAGAATGCACAAGGCATGCGTGGGCTTGCAGCTGGTCCTTAGCATATATTTTATAGCTTCGATTTTAGTATTTTTAAGCATTCCTGAGTATGTGAATAAGTGGGTCTGATTCTTATGCCTTCTTTAGAGCTTTCTTCCTTCTATTGATTTGTCTTGTCCAATTTTTTTTGTGATAGTTTTGTTCTATCTTACTGTGGCTTATTTTGTTATGTGTAAGAATGAATGAATAAATGAATGAATGAGCATGGTGAGAAATCCACATATTCTCCATGGTAGAGACATCTCCACTGGGAGCCGTAGGTAAGAAAGCCAGTGCTGTGTCTACAAAGTGAGAGCCGATGATGCAAAAAGAACTCATGAATCCTGCAACAGCTTCATGTTATAAACATTGGTTCTGGTTAGGACACAGTCAAATCCTGAGCCTTGGGGTGCTCTTGAAATTATCGATCTCTCAATTCCAAACTCCTGGGCCTCAACAAGTGCATCAGGTCTTCTGCCTGGATAACATCAGCCTCTATGTGCCTAAGACTTCATAAGTATTAACTGAGACAGACACTTTGAAAGATCAGACTTGAATTCAACCTAGATATGAAGCTCTCTCTCCCTGCCTTCCATGTGAATATAATACAATTAGAGAAGTATTATCTCTTTGGAAGAAGGATTAGAATTATTCATGGAAGGAGAAACAAAACCTGAAAAACAGGTCCTGGAAAAATAAAAATAATATTTCTGGAATCTAATACTGAAGGTACTGGTAGTGAGGCTATATAATAGGGAATTTGTTTAAACAGGATGTGCTCCTATAATTCCACATCCTAGAATAGGCACCTACTGCCAATACTAATAACTCTTGTTTGAATTTTTACTCTAAACTTGAAAATAAAAAAGCAGTTATTAGCTGACCTAAAAATGCCTTTTCAGAATATAAAAAATGAGACCAGTAAGTTCAGAGATGTGATTATCATGGTGATTTGAAACATACAAGACTCTCATGGCAATGTGAGACCTAGAAGACCATCATTTAGCTATTTTCCCTGCAAACCAGAAAATATTCATTTCATTAAGTCATGGGACTTGGGCATCATCAAGAAGCTGGTGTGAAGGTCAGATCTAAAGAGGCTAGGATAAATGGTTGAAGATATTCTTTTTTTTTTTTTTTTTTTGGTTGAAGATATTCTTGAACTGATTTCCTAATACTAAGGAGGAGAAAAAGTTTGAAATATCAGAAACCAGTTATAACATTTAATTACCAGATGCCAGGTGTAGAGCCCTACAACAAACATCAATGCTTCAAGTACCTGGAATGATACCTTTGAGGGTCTCTGCAGTCTTCACACGCCTACAGAGGGACAATCTGTGGAAGGCAAGAAGGCACTTCAAAACAATTAAGTATACAGTTTTGGTTCATATTTCTGGAGTAGTTTATTTTAGACATGTTTAAGTACAACACAATTTGATGAAAAATAAAAATAATATTCCAGGAATCTAATACTGAAGGTACTGGCATAGGTACCATCCTGTTTAAATAGGACGTGCTCCTATTTAAACAAATAGGAGCATATGCTAGTAGTATGTTACTACTAACTAGTTTATTTTAGACATATTTAAGTACAACACAATTTGATGAAAATGTATTCTGGTGATAATTAACTCGATTGCATGTTCACAACAAGCATACACAAATCTCTTTGAAGAACAAAGTAAGCTAAATACAAATAGAACATGACTACATCAAAACTCTTTATAACATCCATAAAGATGGGTGCTACAGATTGAAGAAAAAAACAATAGTCTGGGGAAGTATCTGATGCTGGAAACGTCTCTAGACAGACAGATAGAGCAAAGGACACCAGGCTAGTAAATGTGTCTGTTCTCAGCCTTCTAGGTAAACCACACATATTGCATTCCTTTGCTTGAAGAAACAACCACATGCACGTAACTTTCCAGGTTCTGTAGTGCTTATCTGTGAGCACAAAGACCACCATGCCTCCTACAAATACCTAATAAACTAAGACGTCTCTAGGACAAGACTAGGATAGACAAGGGTCTATCTATACCTTCAGTTGCTACTAGCAAGAAAGAATCAGTGATTAGTAGTCCTTCCAGGTTAGAAAAGCTGCTCTCTTTTGTTGTGTCATTCTGATGACTACATGATCAAAATGTGGCTTTTGTGAGCTTTAAGTCATGGCATAAATGATCACTTAGGCCATGAGAATGCCGGACCTCATAGTGATGAGTATAGCCATAAAAGAAGATTCTATTCAGAGTCTCTGAGAAATCAAGAGGTGGAGAAACTTGATGTAGGAACATTACTCCATGTTACTGTCTACGAGCTAGCATCCACTACAGATATACCTGACACCCTGTGGGAAAACTGTCTCCTCTGATAGGTATCAGGTAGCCTTTGTCCTTAAGCCACAAGCACTACCACTATAGACCTAGATACTCTTACAACAAAGATTAAACTCTTTATGGGCCCAAAAAGCATACACTCCTTCTACCCAAGGCTGGTCTAAGTAGATACTGACAAAGAGCCAATAAGACAGATGACAAAAGCTGAATCCTCGGTATGACACCAGTTGTTACAGAAACCATCTAGTAGGTTAACAGCAAATTTATTACAGCCGACATTTCCCAGCCTAAGGGCAGAGGTTCATACGGAAAGGAGCACATTCTACACACAGATTTGCATCCCCAGCCCCACAGTGCCTCACCGCATGGAGGAACTTTGTTATACATCATGAATGAGTCTGCACAGTGCAGTACACAGTGCAGTACTAGTCTGAATGAAGCAGAGTTCATCAGAACTCTACTTGTCTTCCCTTAATCTTTTTTCCATACTCATGTCCGCAGGCTTTCATGTGGGCGCTAATACCAGCATCAAGAACATGCACTTTCTTCAGCACCAAGAACTCTTTGCACCCAAATATGATAGGTTGAAACATCTTAAAATTTACATCTTCCTGAAGGTCACAGTCATTCTGAGTCACGACCAATTGCTTCAGGGGCTTCCCTTTGGGACTATCTCAGAGTTGTTCTCTGTGAGATCCTGGTTAGTACCAATACTTACTGTACCTCCTTCTTCCTTATCCTATCTTCCCATCTCCTTACATGGACCCATAGAAACACTCCCTACAAAATCCCTTTCACATTCAGCCTTGTACCTCATACATAATGAATCTCATACCTGTAGCCTCACACCCAGCATGTTCACTCAAAATGGTAAGTACTCATTAAACGTGTGCTGCTAAATAAATGATCACTTAGATACAGCAATTGTGTTCAGCAGAAACGTGCACGTTATTTGTATTGAATGATGCACAGTGGTGTGATTTGTGGGCACCAGGCAGGGTTTACTGCCCCCAATAGAATAAGTAGTACACAAGCATCAATCACAAAGATTCACTTCTGAGACTTTTTGCAGGTAAAATAAGATATTGGTCTCTGGGGTACCCTATTAAATATAGTGAGTATGAAAACATAGTTTAGCTAAGAACTGCAGCTAGGTAGGGTGGAGGTAAATGTGATAGCATATACGCTTGAAAAATAACAGTATCTAGAGAGAAGAATCCCCCAAATGTAAGGTAGATCAAAGGCAATTTTCACAACCTTTAGCATTTATCTCTAAATCAAACTTTCTTTGTAAATGGTTGCAGCTTCAACTAGAAACCAAAGATAGGCATACACAAAGCACCTTAGGGGATGCACAATCTTGACTACACTCAGTCATCCTGATCAGCCTGTCTAAGGTAACAGTTTAAGAGACAAAGAGAGTAGTACATTCCTAAGTGTGTTTAATTCAAGAATATGATTGCGTGTCCAAAAGGTCAAAATTATGGACAGGAACACCCTGGCTTGCTCAGCTGTCTCATAGAGATGGTGGACGCAAATGTCTCTGGGTATGCTCAGTTTTCTACAAAAGGTTTTAACAGAACAAAGCAGGAAAGAATACCTTGTTACTATACAAATTTGCCTCTGAAGGAGTCTGTTTTAGCAGCTAACAAATATTGTACATGTGGTTCCAATGGTCCCAGATTGTGTACCACAACCATCAATCACAAAGATTCACTTCTGAGACTTTTTGCAGGTAAAATAAGATTAGGTCCCCAAGTCTGGACTACAGAGATTTCCCACCAGCTCTCAATGTACAAAGCCATCCCCTGAAGAGGAACACCATTGTTCACTGTACTGGTTAAGACAGCAATCTGGCCAAGTTCTACCAACAAATACAAAACTATAGCCTAGCCTCTAATTTCTTCCAGAAACAAATGTCAATTTCATAATCATACCTGTCCCCCCTTTTTTGATATTTCAGTTCTGATTATTATTTTTACACTTAGACTTATATTTTTTTAATACAGGACTTAAAAGTAGATGGTCTTCAAAAAGAAAGGCCTACCCTACTTCTCATGACAATCTGTTCCTTACATTTTTCTTTACCTTTCTTTATTCACTTGGCCAAGAGTTTAGCACATGTCACGGGACATGTGAAATAACAAGACACTGAATCTTTAGTACTTTGGTTCTGGGATTCTTACCTTCTTTATTTAAGGGCTTTCTGACAATGTATTGATAGACACCATCTTCTATGTAGAGACTGAAGAGCTTTTGGATTCTGCTGGCTCTTTGGGACCTCAATAGTAGTATCTGCCAATCCACAAATATCCTTATCTGTCTTTTTTACCAAGATGAAATCACTTGGATTGGCATCCACAATGTACCCACAAACAGTCTTGCAGCCCTTTTCTCCACTGTTCCTTGGTCTTTAACAAGAATGCCGCTTCCTCGCACTAGGCACATTCTGTCATAGGTCAGGACACCTTAGTGCATAGGTAAACCCTTTTCGTCATCCCCATCCCTGATTCAGACTATGAACTATGAACCTCTCCCATTTTTTAGAAAGAGCTATTTCTGTGGCTCTGTGCTTCACACAGAAAGTGAGTTTGTGTTCTTCATTCACTTCAAATTGTTTATGCTGACCAAAGGCTGGGAAGAAGATACTCAGCTTCAGTCTCACACGGTCGACCACCAGAGCCGTGCCATAAAAAAGATACCTCCACATTTCCTTATGTCTATTTCCATATTTACACTTAACACATGTCTAATGTCAGCATAGCTGTCCATGTGTTCTTTGGATACACATCTGTTGACAGCATTCTTCAACCAAAAGTCTTCCAGCAAACGTCAGCTCATTTGGAGTAATATCCAAAACACATACTGTGACTCCAAGGTTCATGGTTGACTTCCCACAGCAACCAAAGCAAGGCCAGAGCTGCCAACACATTCTCACCTTCATCCACTTGCCTTAGGCCACACAGATGCCTTTACCAGCCCCTGAACTCACCAAGTATCTTCCTGGCTCTGAGCCAATGAACTTGTTACTCCTTTTTCTAGAAGGTTCTGCACCCTCTGTGAATGATTTGCTCCCTTACTTCCTTTCAGGTCTTCTTTGCCCTCATCTCTAAACTACTAGCAATACTTTCCTCATTTGGTCACCATCCTTTGTAAGCTAACACTGTGTGTGTGTTCCTCACATTTTCCTACTAGATCCCTAACCTCCGTCTAGTGCATGTGCTTCTTATCTGTGCCAGATCACTGTCTTTAGTCTCATAAAGTCAGAAGTACTGTAGGTGTTTAATAACAATTAATTAAAGAAATAAGAAAAATATCACTGTCTCCATTTCGACCTGGTCTGTACCTGCCCTCCACTTCCATCGTAGCCACATGCTAAGCCCCGTTTCACCTGAAATCTTTCATTTTCTCCACACAGTGATTTTCTGACTTCAGAGCCATCAAATATTAACAATCCACCATGTCCTCAGGGAACCACCTTTTTCCTCATTTGACTACACTGCCTTGCACATAAAAGGAACCCAATTACTAGATGTTAAATGACTGAGGGTGGCAGTTTGCCAGCCTATGCTAATGAAAAGTCCCTGTCCCTCCAAGGTAGCATGCACATTTTGAGAGGTCACTTCTGGAGACCTTGTACCAATGCCTTAACACAAAAGTTATTGTTAGGAGAGGATGCCAGGCAAAGCGCAAAGCAGAATTTTCAAATCTAAGGCAAGGGGCTTAGGAAGCCCTAGGATTACCCTAAGGTCATTGTGAATAGAACTGTCTGAGTCACTTATTCAACAAAAGGTATACTATTTAGTGTTTTATTTATCATGTTAATGAGGATCCTATTTGTAAGGAACAGTAATGAATAGATTCTGCAAAATTTTGCCCTCTTGTCCTCTAATATACAAAACCTCACCTTGACCCAGAAAAGTAATTTTAAAGACAGAGGTATGCAAATATTTGCATAGAAAGAAGGTACACAGTGTCTGGCCAGTTTTTACAGCAGTTCATGAGTCTGCTTACGTGCTTTACATTAATATGTGCAAGGGCTATTAGAAAATTAAGGGCAAATCAAAGCAAGGAGAATCCCAGGGAACTCAGAAATACCCTTAAATACAAAGTATACGCCGTATCAAAACCCAGAGAACCACTGTACAAGACTATACCTTAACTTAATGCTGCATTACACATTTAAGGATTTAAGGCAAACCTCACACTGGGTGCTCTTACACAACAATGAAAAGAAAGCACTAATGTGGGTCTGCATATGTATACAAAGGAATTGTTAGTATTGATTTATGCTCATTAAAAACTCTGTGAAACCAAGAGTAAGTGCTTTCGTTATTACCAAAGCAACTTTATCAGGGAATAAAGAGCAGATTCGCAACAAATTCTGTGCTCGGTATTGTACAGGGAACTATAAATTCTGGGCTGAGAAAATATCTAATACACAGAAAATGGGAGGAATAGGGCAAGGAGAGTAGGTAACAGCTGTAGAGGGATCTTAAAACCACTTTGACCTGAAAACATCCCAAAAACAAAACTAGTGATTTATAAACTAAAGCCTAGATATAAAAATATATGTGGGCCATCTTTCTGACAACAGCGCTGTCTGGAGACGTTGTTGGAAGAAGGTCATCAGATGCTATGGAAACATAGACCGGGATTCTGCAGAGACTACTGATGGGGTCAGTCTGTCTCCTTTGATTCTTATTCTGTTTGCTCCGGAACTGTCTCCCTTGTTACTCCTACACTGTTTGCTCTGGGACAAAAGACAACTGAAAATGTGTAAAGTGTATAATTGGCTTTATTCTGGATGTAAAAAGTGACTAAAGAGAAAAATTAACAAACCAAAATGACAAGGAAAATGGTATAAGGGCCGAAGATACAGTGGGTAAAAAAAGAACGAATGACACACAAAAAAAGACAGAAATCAACTGAAAAAATGCAAAAACTTAGACAAACTATATGGTCAGGCCTGGACACATGAACATATGAGCAAAGTTAAAGGGCTCAGTAAGCTGTGTGTTCGTGAATTTGGGAACATGGAATGTGGAGTGAACTGAAGGAGAGGGAGGGTCAGAAATTATATAGATAATGTGTTTGTGTACAAGGTTCTCCAAAAAATAAAATGAAATTATTAAACAATTTAAACACACATACACACACACACACACACACACACACACACACACTTCAAGAAGACAGTGAGCACCTTTTCAGAAAGAAAATAACACAACTGGAAAGAGGTATAAATTCTTATAAAGTAGTTGTCAGACATTCTCGAGAATGACCACCCGTGTAAGGCACCATGAACCATTAGGGGTTAGGCTACATATATGATGTGGTTCTCAACCTGCAAGTCATGACAACATTCGTTGGGGAGGATCACAAAGCAGATATTTACATTACATTTCATAACAGTATAAGACTACAATTAGGAGGTAGCAAAAATATAACTTTATGGTTAGAGATTACCACAACACAAGGAATTCTATTAAAGGGCTGCAGCCTTAAGAAGGTTGAGAATCACTAGTCCATAGGATATAATAAGTCACTAGGAATCATGGTGGTTGATGTTTGTTTGTCATAGAGGAAATTTGGCCTTTTCTCCAAGAATAATCATTAAGGTAAATACCATTGACAAGGAACAAAGGTCTGTCTTCAGGAGATATTTCAGAGCTGAGGAGGAACATCAGGAGACCTTAACTGCTGCTGCTGCTGCTGCTGATCCCTAAAGTGACCACAAGACCATAAAGCTTGAGAGTTATTTTGGACAGTGGTGACAGTGGCTATTGCTACAGTTTGAATGCCAGACTGAGATACCATTTAGGTGGTAAGAGGTCTTTGGTGGCAGGTGGCAGGGATTGATGCTGATATTAATGATAACCTGTACTCTGCAAGATACTAATGACACCAGAAGGCTAAGTAAGCAAGTACATGAAACAGAAAGTGAAATTGAAACATGTGACAGCAGCCTGTATAACAGATGATGTGGTTGACAGGAAGATTCTGCAGAAATTCGGTCCTACTTGATCAGGTGAAGGGGATGATTCCTCAGGACCTGGTTCATAAGAGATGGAACATTGTTGTTGTACCGTGTGCAAAGCTTAACATAATGAATTGTGGAGGAAACTATTTTTATTAGCTGCTGAAGGAAATGAAGACTGAAAATGCATTCTAGGGTAAGAATCCTACAAGAGAATAAGAAGCACCAACTGTCTAAACAGGTAATGGGAGAAAAGAACTGAGCAGAAGGCCCAATGTGAAGGAAAGCTTTGGCAAGTTAGGGAGGAAAGCAGGAAGACAAAGTCTCCAGCGTCGTGAGGAAGAGCTGGTAACGTTTGCCTTTCATTGTTGTTTTTGTTTGTTTGTTTCCTTGTGGAAGCCCCTATGAGAAAAAAAGGAATCACAATAGGAGAAAGCTCTGAATGCCCTCTGTGATCTGCAACTCTCCCAAGGAGTTAAAAGATACTTTTAAAACTGGAGTGGTGTGCAGACTGTAAAGAACAAGTTGATCCAACTGTAATGGAAGCTGCTGTAAGAATTGAAGAAGCTCTATCATAAGATAGAGAAAGGGGCAGTAGGTAGGTTTGGTGGCTTGGGAATGAGCTGACACACAATCACCCTTCAAAAATTTGAACTTTATTAGGCAAAAGAGCATTTCAACATGGGAGCCATGATAGGGCCTTGAGGTGGGTGAGTATTAGAATGGCACAAGAGGTACCATTGAAGACAGTGTGAAGGAGTCTTAAAGGGAAGCAGAGGCTCCTCTTTAAATCCTGGAGTGGAGCTGCACTAAAAAAGGATAGCTTAAAGTAAGAATAAGAGACACGAGTAAAGAAGAACTTCCTGGGGAAAAAAAATCCTCCCCACCACCCCCCAAAGAAAGAAAAATGCCTAATTTTCATAACCTTTCACATAAGCTAGAGTCATCTGGGAAAGGGGAACCTCGGCAGGGGAAATGCCTTCATCAGTTTGGCCTGCAGGCAAACCTATGAAAGCCCGTTCATGATTAGTGTTTGATATGGTAGGTGCCAGTCCGCTGCAGATGGTATCATCATCCCTAGGCAAGTGGTTCTGGAGCATATAAGAAAGCGAACTGAGCAAGGCCACGAGGAAGCCAGTAAGCAGGACTCTTCTGCTTCACTTCCTTCAGAAAGTTTCACATTGCATGATTTAGTCTGGTATAACCTACTTGACAAGAAGCATGGAGGATCTCAGTAGTGAGTATGATCATAAAGTAGGGATTATAAAACCACAGCTTCTTAACTGTCTTGGAAAGGGTACAAAGTGAGAGTTCTCCAAAAAGTAAAATAAAATTACAAAAGGTACAAAGTGTACATACTGATGAAATAGTGGCAAGCTAGTGATAGGGTTAACTAGCCATTTTCTGGATATACCTGTGGTCTTCTCCACAGGAGGAAATCAATATCTGGTACTGCAAGCTTGGTCAAAAGCCTATATCTAGATATATCAGCCCATAGCGGAGAAGCTACTACCGTTTGGTGGTACATATGCTTTCTAAGTATTAATAGTTTAAGCAGGCATTAAGCACTGAGAGATGACTCAGTGGCTAAGAACATGAACTCTTGCAGAAGACCTACACCTACATACGACAGTTCACAACAGCCCATGCCTCCAGCTCCAGGAAATCCAATGCTCTCTTCTGGACTCCATGTTTACCTATAGTCACACATGAACAACTCTACACACACACACACACACACACACACACACACACACACATCCCTATTTTAAAATAAAATAAATCTTTATAAGCACAAATTAGTATTATCCTCAGCTTTGTTAAGAGAAGCACCTTTTCTTTACGGTGGGAAACGGTTAAGTGCAGAAACTTGAGTGTCAAGTGATGAGAATCAGGGACTGGTAAGTTCCCAGTCAGAAGTAGCACAACTGTATCACCTTCTCCTCTCCGAGGCTTGGGGAATATAACAAAAGAGAGGGTGGAAGGAGAATGAGATTGGAGGGATGAGTGGAGAAAAGAGGAACACTCTTCCCTCTTCCAACCAGAGCATTGTGTTACATTCTCCATCTGACAGCTTGATCTTGGCAGCTGTGTTAACTAGCAGAGAACTTGTATACAATTGACCTGGTGTATACCCTGACATGCAAGAGGGTCTCACCTCTCTTTGAGTATCTACAGATAATGATCACTAGGTAAACATGGTCTTCAGTAACGTTGATGGGAAGAAAACCATGTTCTTGCAAATAATCCCTAATCCAGCGTCTTGCTCCTGCATAAAAACATAATGGGTCACATAAAACAACATGACTATAAACAGAGAAATAGCTGGGAAGTCATAGTGGATTAACGAGAATGAGAGGGGCAGAACAGAAGTAATAGGTTTAATCTGATAAAAATAATTAAACATATAAATAGGATTTTTAAAATGTTTATTTATAAAAGGAAAAGCATTTCCCATTTGCATAATGTTAAAACCAGTGGCTCTGTATTGTGGTCCATACATCTGCTTATCTGGTCTTCTGATGTTGACCCTTAGGGTTCCTTTAAAGAGAATGTATGAATTCTCAACTGGTCAGTAGGATTCTTCTAAACCTTACCTTGAGCATTTTCTAGAAAACGGGATTCATTTTGGATAGATGATCCAAGTTAGTAATTTTCTAGAGTTTTGCAGCTATTAGAAAAGTTAACAAGACCTGGTAATGTAGAGGCCCTGCCCACTGACACACAATACAGGTAGGAGGAAGACATCCAGAGGCCTAGCCACTGCTGCATCGCCTACCAGAAGAGAAGCCACTTCAGTGTGCAAGTATGTGCAGGAGAGATGGGAGAGAAAGAGAAGCAGAACAGTCTGAGCACTGTGAGGAGAGGAGGAACTGGAGACAGGGAGGTAGGTGGGATAGCCTGGTGTGAGTAGCCTGCCCCGCCACCCAAGGCCATGGTGAAGTCCTAGCCCATGCTGCCTTTAAGGGCTTTATCTGTGTCTGTGCCTCCACAGAGCAGGGATCTTAGTCAATGTCTGTGCCTCATGTTACCATGAAAGGCCATGCAGACATCCCTGGTCTGGGCTGCTATCTGTGAACTACTGGAGTGCTTGAAGGAGACAATCCTGCTAGATCCCGAAGCTCCAGGATCTCCACAAGACAGGGTAATACCAGGATGTCTAAGAGGATTCCCAGTGAAGGCCTGTACAGAGCCATAACGGGGTGTCATGCCACATGGTAGGAGCTTGACATTGATCGAGGTGAACTTCCTCTCCCAGCCTTTGTTGAGCGGGGTTTCCTGTGCTACTCAGGATCCTGCTGTACCTAGAGTGGAGAGCTCAAAGTAAAGGTGAAGTTCATTATTCCTCCAGGTCTACGATTTCCTGAATTAAGCAGGTGACCCGCCCAGCTGCCTGAGCAGTGGAGCCAACACCCAACGAACAGCAGCCAGACCATTTCCCCAGAACTCACCCAGAAGTTTGGGGGAGAGGGACTCGCCCAAACTCTTAAATTATCAGACCTCCATTAAACTTGGGGCTTCAATCAGCAATCAGGTTGTCCTGGCCTTTGTTCTTTTCGCCCCCCACCCCCCCCCCCGCATTTATACCCCTGCTTCTCTTCCAGGAACCCAGTTCGCAGTAGCTGCTGGCAGCTACAAAGGCCTGGAACAGATAGTATAACAGAAGCCAGAGGCCTCAAAACAGACCAATAACTCTGCAATGAGCATCTGCAAGTGGCGTTGTGAGGGAAGAAGGCTGTACTATGGGACACATGACCACTTCCAGGACAGACTGTTTGTTTGAATTCTTGTTTGTTTTTGTTTGGGTTTTTTTTTTCATTCTCTTGGGGGGTAGGTTGCAAGGGCAGAGTGGGATACATGGGGGGGGAAATGAGTGGGATTGGGGTACATGATGTGAAATTCAGAAAAAAAATCAGTAAAATATTTAAAAAAATCTGGTAAGTTTTTTGAAGGGACTATAGCTATCAGTTAATGATCTTTCGTTGTTAAAAGTATTGGGTTCTTATTTTTAAGTAAAACTATTTGGGCAAAAGGGTATATACAGTGTGTGACACACTGTGATATGGAGGGGTAGGGTGACGAATCAAATTAAATCAATTAAATGTAATTGGTGAATCAATTAAAAGTTTTGTTTTTTTTTTTAATTTGAATTGGGATCTCTGATGATCCAGGCCAGAATAAGAATCACAGTGAGGGGATAACAGAATTTGGTTTTAGAATATTAGTAATTATTTTATCTATGTGTATACTTTCCTAATGAGTATTTTTAAGACCACACAAATTTTTGGTTGTTTTTGTTGTTGTTGTTGTTGTTGTTGTTGTTGTTGTTGTTGTTTTAATGTTAAGGTCAGTGAGACTCTCTAGAAATTACAATTGGAGGCTTGGCAGGAGCCATTTGGCTCTTACAATTGTTCCTCTGTGGACTGTGCCTTCTGCTAAGACGGGCTAGGGAGCCCGTCCACGGGTGATCTTGCAAGCACAGGATGACTTCCTCTTCCAATGACGCTCCTTTTTACATAATGTACATTGGTTAGCGGCTACTCACACTGTCTTAGATAAGAAAGTGTGTGGGGTTTTTTTAGAGTTATACATGCTTTGGGAATGGTCACATCATCCCCTGGGACCTTGCTAACCAGAACATTAACTGTTGTTTCAGTTTTGCTCCAGTTTGTTTTCCTGTCACTCTGACAAATACCAGGCCAAACTCAAGGGAAAAGAATTTAATTGGCTCAAACTCCCAGGTCATTGAAGAAAGTCCCCAACCTTGAGGGCCCTGGCAATCGTTTTATGAGGCAGGGAACTGCAGAAGAGCCTGGAGAGAAAGGGAAAGCCACATGAACGCATGTACTGTTGCAGACAAGGACACAGAGTGACTGGGGGAAATGTCCTTAACAGTAGTTGGGAGAGAAGTTGCTTGGTTTTATGTGGTGGGATAGTACAAAGATTTATATAGAGACAGATAGGTGGGTAATCTCGTTAAGTGGTAACTTTTTCTTCAAACTGACTGCCCATATAAGATGCTATAGATGACTGGGAGTTAGGCTCGAGACAGTCACATAAAACACACTGAGATCTTGGGTTCAAGCTCCAAGATGTGGCGCCCTAATTATTTGGCCTTCTGTTTCTATACCCTATGATTTTTTTTTCTGATCTTGAAGATGGGAGCCAGGGCATCCCAGATGCTAACTATGCATTCTAACCCTAAGCAACAGCCCCAGAGTATCCCTATAACACAATGAAAAACATGGAGCAGTTAGCATGCACGTCGTTCTCTCAAAGATATTAAAAGAATTAGTAATTCTTTTATAATAATTAAGATAATGTGGGTAATTACTGAAACCATATATAAGAAAAAGTTTTTTAAGTGTCCCCTAATTTATGAATTTGAGATTATGCGTAAATAGCAATGTTCCTAATCTCCAAAGCAGACGATTCAAAGATAATAGAAAGACTTGTGATGCAAATACAGCTCCCAACTCTTTCTCACCTACTCTGTTAGACTTGGCAACCTTCCTCCTCTTTTGGGTCTCCATGCAAGGTTCCCTGAATGCTGTCAGAGGTTTGCAGAGAACCTGATATTCACCAAGATAACAGCCCTGCTCCACTGCTTCACTGGACATAGTGTGACTTGAAAGTAGTTTTTTGTTTGTCTATGAAACTCCCATCCCTTGTTACATCCATGGCTGCCACTGGTGAGATGGGAGAGAAAGAGAAGCAGAATGGTCTGAGCACATACTTTCAACAAGGCCATGCCTACCCCAACAAAGTAATACTTCCAACAAATACATCCATCTACTGCATAAAATTAGGCTTCCCCAATACAAAACTTGAGTGGGGACTGGTAAGCATCCAGACCACAAATGGAATTGTTTGTTTGGTTTGGTTTGGTTTGGTTTGGTTTGGTTTGGTTTTTTCACTTTTTATGCTGGGTCTTTCAGGATGTAGCCCTGACTGGGCTAGAACTATATAAACCAGTTGTCCTCTAACTGACAGAGATTTACCTGCCTCTGAGTACTAGGATAAAAGGAGTATGCCACCCACCCAGAAGCATAAATGTTTTTTACAAAAGCTTTATAAAAATATGGTGTGGCCAAAAGTTTGTCAATTTCTTACTCAAAAAGAATTTCTATTCTCAATATTATGTTTAATCTTCCTTCATGAGAGCATGGCTAAGTGAATATGGGGCTGGGGTATAATGTGGTGGGGATAGGAGGTAGGGGTGAATATGGGAGGAGTTAGGGGAAGTATGGATGATAAGTATGATCAAAACACATTCAAATACTTGGTATCCAATTTGTAGCAATTTGAGTAGATTTAAGAGGTTGAGAACTTACTGAAGGAATTATGTGTCTGGGAGCAGGCATTGAGTTCTAAAACCCATGTGCTGTTTCCACCCTCTGTGCTTCCTGCCTTCTGATCAACTTAAGCTTTTGAAGTTCTAGCCACATTGGTTACCTACTACATTGCCTCCCTGGTGTGATGGTGATAAACTCTGTAGTGGTTTGAATAAAATTGGCTCTAATAAGTTCATGTATTTGAATGATTTGCCACCATTGATGGGAACTGTTTGAAAGGATTAGAAGGATTAGGAAGTATTACTTTGTTGGGAATAGGTGTGGCCTTGTTGAAAGAAGTATGTGCTCAAACTATTCTGGTTCTCTTTTTCTCCCATTTCTCCACCATGTACTTACTCATCTTAGTGGCACCTGAAGGAGGCAGGCCACTTGAAGGCCTCTTGGGCCAGCACAGCAAGGTGGCAGACTGTTGTCTTTTATATGGATTCCTTTAAGGAATTTGGGTAAGAACTTGATGGCTTGGTCCAGGAATGTGGGTCTGTAATACACCATATGCTTAGCTTCACAAGGCCCTGGGATACATCTTCATTACCAATGAATGAGTGGGTGAATGAATGAATGAGTAAATAATTAAATAAAAAGTTGGGGTGGCCCAAAAATTATCAAGTAATTTATCAGTCACACTAATATGGGAGACCTCAGGGAAATCTTTTTTTTTTTCAGTAGATTTTAGCAGTGTTAAAGTTCATGGTTAAAGAGACTTAAAGAGTGACTTCTGTGTTTCAGAACCAAGTGTCTTTTGGTGACATTATTTAAAGCCTTTCTATAAAGTCTAGAGATACTTTGCTTTTCTGTTTTTATTTCTTTAATTCTTTTCATCCTGTCTCCTCAGGCCTTTCACACCCATTAAAGGCCCGTGGTTAAAGA
The DNA here is from genome assembly GCA_964023405.1 of Apodemus agrarius. Taxonomy (NCBI): domain Eukaryota; kingdom Metazoa; phylum Chordata; class Mammalia; order Rodentia; family Muridae; genus Apodemus; species Apodemus agrarius. The sequence goes on along the minus strand of OZ030007.1, from coordinate 89,541,063 downwards.
GCAGATGTTAATGAAAGTGCCAGTGTCCCCATCACCCCAGCCCCTCAGCATCCTGGCCCCACTCTGAATACTTCCTATGTTTTACCCCCACTCCATCTGTATCATAAACTCTTTTCATTTGGAAACTGCTCTGTAGTCTCTTATGCAAATATCCCCTGACTGCCCCCTCCATCAGACCAGCACACAGCCCAGAAAGTTTGCACAGGTCAGACTGACACTTGGGTCCCCAGTGACCTGCTACTGGAATGGTGTGAATCACAAAAATCCACTAAGAAGAATGAAATTTCAGAAATGACTGCAGATTTTAGGTTCTGTGTATTTGGGCTTTTCTGACAACATGAAGCAATGTTGCTCTATAACATTCAATCAGATCACTGAGTTTTATCACACAAAATCCAGCTGAGTTTTTAGAGTGGCTGAAGAGACTAGGAGAGGAAAGGCAGAGCTAGGAGTCAGTGAATATTGAAAAACATGGTTTCCTTTTCCATCAAAGCCACTAAAAACTGTGAACTTGAGCCAGTCACTTCAATGCCCTGTCCTTTTTTTTATCACATAAGAGGGCTGGTCTGAGTGCCTGCTAAGGACCCTTTCAGCCACAGCAATTTATTTCAGTAATAATATAATGGTTCTCTAACCGACCTGAAAAGGGAGCTAGCCATAAATAAAAGAAAGAACAGGAGCTGTGCCTCAGTGGCTAAGAGGATTGTACCAGCAGGGGATTTAGGCAGAGGAAAAGTGGCTTATGGAGCTGACAGTGAAAGGTAGGAAGAAGGAGGTGAGTAGGAGGCAGACCCACAGTGACTTCAATGCAGGGTTTACACCAAGAACCTGAGAAAGGAAATCCTGTCCAAACAATGGTATTTCACCTGCTGCAATAAATTCAAATCAGATAAGAGAATTGTCTCAGAAACCTAAAACACCATGCATATGTTAAAATTGCCTTCATGGGTAGCATTACATATATGGGTTTTGTTGGTGGTGGTTTTGCTCTTTTTTTTTTTCTTTCCTTTTTTTTTTTTTTTTATGTTAAAGTACATCTAACAAATTCCAGCTAATTTTAAGAAAAAAAAAAAAGGACTTCCTGTAGTTTCCTATTTGGTTTAGGATATTCTTTTTAAAATGTCATCTTTTAAGCAATGACTTTTTCACTTAATCCCAGGGAATGCCATCATATCAGCAACTGCCAAAGACAGCCTTTTGTGTGGGGAAGCAACAGCTTGAGCATAGGAGAATCGGCATTTAGAAAGTATGATACTTGGAAGGTTATATGGGGAAAACAAAATACATTCCTTAGGTTTTATGAATTGGAAAGACAGACAGACAGACAGACAGACACACACACACACACACACACACACACACACACACCACTATTCTCAATGGGATATTTGTATTTTTTTTTTCAAGGAATCTCAACATATTTCCTGGGTCTAAGCTAGAAGTAATTGAAAGAGAGAAAAGCAAAATCAGACAGGAAACAGGAGAGCTGACAGTTGGCTAAATGTGTCTGTAATCCCAAAAAAGTTTCAGTGCCTGACCAAAACAGATGCAGTGACCCACAGACAAACAGTAGACAGAGCTCGGAAACACTTCTGGAAAGTTGGGGAAAGGATTGAGGGACCTAAAGTGGATAGGGGCTCCACAAGAAGACAAACAGTCGAGGATCCTTCTGGTTTCCATCTGTGCCTGGAGCTGATCCTGTGCCACAGCACCCCATACCACCCCAAATGCCACTGGGAGAGAGCTGGTCTCCCAGGAGTGCGGGCATGCCTGTGGGCACAGGTAAGACCACCACTTCTGCTCCAAGAGTCCAACCCGGAACCCTCAGGACACAGGAACCAAGGAGCAGACTGGGACAGGATCCTTCCAGTTTCTGTCTGCACCAGGAGCTAATCCCGTGCCTTAGTGGTCCACACTCAAATACCATGAGGAGAGGGCTGGTCTCCCAGGAGTGCCACCATACCTGTGAGCACAAGTAAGACCACCACTTCTGCTCAAATTCCTGGTCCAAATGGGACCTGCCCAGAGCTATCAGGACACAGGAACCAAGGAACAGACAGGGACAGGATCCTTCTGGTTTCTATCTGCACCCTGGAGCTGATGGTAACCATGTGCCACAGCTCTCCATATGCAAATTCCTCCCTGAGAGAACTGGTCTCCCAGAAGTACTGACACACACAGGCTTGCAGGAGGGACATGCCACAATCAGAGACAGCAAGACCAGCTAACACCAGAGATAACCAGATGGTGAGAGACAAGGGCAAGAACATAAGCAACAGAAACCAAAGCTACTTGGAATCATCGGAAACCAGTTCTCCCACCACAGCAAGCCCTGGATACCCCAACACACCAGAAAAGAAAGACTCTGATTTAAAATTCACATCTTATAATAAATAGCTCCCTTAAAGAACTACAGAAGAACACAGGAAAACAGGTAGAAACCCTTAAAGAGGAAACACAAAAATCCCTTAAAAAATTACAGGAAAGCACAACCAAACAGGTGAAGGAATTGAACAAAACCTCCCTGGATCTAAAAATGGAAATAGAAGCAATAAAGAAATCACAAAGGAAGACAACCATGGAGATAGAAAACTTAGGAAAGAGAACAGGAGTCATAGATGTAAACATCAACAACAGAATACAAAAGATAAAAGAGAGAATCTCAGGTTCAGAAGATACCATAGAAAACATTGACTCAACAGTCAAAGAAAATGCAAAATGCAAAAAGCTCATAACCCAAAACATCCAGGAAATACAGGACACAATGAGAGACCAAACATAAGGATAATAGATATAGAAAAGAATGAAGATTCCCAACTTAAAGGGCCAGTAAATATCTTCAACAAAATTATAGAAGAAAACTTCCCTAACCTAAAGAAAGAGATGCCCATAAACATACAAGAGGCCTACAAAACTCCAAATAGATTGGATCAGAAAAGAAATGTCCCCATCACATAATAGTCAAAACACCAAATGCACAAAACAAAGAAAGAATATTAAAAACAGTAAGGGAAAAAGGTCAAGTAAAATATAAAGGCTTACCTATCAGAATTACACCAGACTTCTCACCAAAGACTATGAAAGCTAGAAGATCCTGAGCAGATGTTATACAGACCCTAAGGGAACACAAATGCCAGACTAGGCAACTATACCCAGCAAAACTCTCAATTACCATAGTTGGAGAAACCAAGATATTCCATAACAGTACCAAATTTACACAATATCTTTCCACAAATCCAGCCCTTCAAAGGATAATGAATGTAAAACACCAACAAAAGGAGGGAAACTACACCATAGAAAAGACTAGAAAGTAATCTGTCAACAAACCCAAAAGAAGATAGCCATGCAAACATAAAAATAACATCAAAAATAGCAGGAAGCAACATGCACTATTCCTTAACATCTCTTAACATCAATGGATTCAATTCCCCAATAAAAAGACAAAGACTAACAGACTGGATATATAAACATGACCCAACATTTTGCTGCATACACAAAATGCATCTCAGTGTCAAACACAGACACTACCTCAGAGTAAAGGGCTGGAAAACAATTTTGCAAGCAAATGGTCCCAAGGAAAAAAGCTGGAGTAGCCATTCTAATATTGAATAAAATCAACTTTTAACCAAAAGTTATCAAAAAATGCTCATCAAAGAAAAAAAATCTACCAAGAACTCTCAATTCTGAACATCTATGCTACAAATGCAAGGGCATCCACATTCATAAAAAAAATTTACTAAAGTTCAAAGCACACATTGCACCTCAAACAATAAAAGTGTGCGAATTCAACACCCCACTCTCATCAATGGACAGATCATGGAAGCACAAACTAAACAGAGACACATTGAAAATAATAGAAGATATGGACCAAATAGATTTAACAGATATCTATGGAACACTTCATCCTAAAACAAAAGAATATACCTTCTTAGTACCTCATGGTAACCTTTTAATTGACCATATACTCACTCACAAAACAGACCTCAACAGACACAAGAAGATTGACATAGTCCCATGCATCCTATCAGATCACCATGGACTAAGGCTGGTCTTCAATAGCAACAAAAACAACAGAAAGCCCACATACACATGGAAGCTGAACAATGCTCTACTCAATGATAACTTGGTGAAGGAAGAAATAAAGAAAGAAATTAAAGAATTTTTAGAATCTAATGAAAATGAAGCCACAACATACCCAAACTTGTGGGACACAATGAGAGGAAAACTCAGCTCTGAGTGCCTCCAAAAAGAAACTGGAGAGAGCATACACTGGCAGCTTAACAGCACACCTGAAAGCTCTAGAACAAAAAGAAGCAAATAAACCCAAGAGAAGTAGACTGCAGGGAATAATCAAACTCAGGCTTGAAATCAACCAAGTAGAAACAGAAAGAACTATACAAAGAATCAACAAAACCAGGAGCTGGTTCTTTGAGAAAATCAACAAGATAGATGAACCCTTAGCCAGACTAACCAGAGGGCACAAAGACAGCATCCAAATTAACAAAATGAGAAATGAAGAGGGAGATATAACAATGGAAACTGCGGAAATTCAAAAATATCATCAGATCCTACTACAAAAACCTACATTCAACAAAACTGGAAAATCTGGATGAAATGGACAATTTTCTAGACAGATACCAAATACCTAAGTTAAATCAGAATCAGATAAACCATCTAAACAGACCCATAACCGCTAAAGAAATAGAAGCAGTCATTAAACCTCTCCCAACCAAAAAAAAAGCCCAGGATCAGATGGGTTTAGTGCATTTCCCCAACCAGGCGCCTTGTCCGGCCTCAATGGGAGAGGAAGCTCCTAGTACTGCAGTGACTTTATGTGCCAGGGTGGAGTAAATCCCAGAGGGGCCTCCACTTCTAAGAGGAAAGGGGAGGGGCTGTGTGAAAGGAGACCAGGAGGGGGTGCCATAATCAGGATGTAAATAAATAAATAAATAAATGAAGAAAAAAAAAAGGTGTCAAACTAGGTTAGGGCCTTATGCAACATCCTTATAAACAGCAAAAATAGGAGAGCAGAGACAGTGGTCATTTAGGTGGTGAGGCTTTTCCCTACCATCCTGCACTTGGAGAAAAACAAAACCAGAAAACGGGATTCATATGTGAATTTCTGGTTCTGTGGCACCCTAAACTATGAGACTTTAAGGACCCATTCAGTCCCTGTGTTTGGAATTCTGCATAAAGAGGACAGGAAAGGCCTGGGGAAGAAAGGGGCATGATTAGGAGGTAGAAAGAACTCCAGGCGGAGTCCCAGAGCTGGATGCTGGTCCAGTCCCTGCCAGTCTCTCAGTTCGGACAAATCAACTCTTCTCCTCGTAGCCTCGGTTTTCTCATTTGTGAGCTGTGGGTGTTGGATAGGATGAAGGAAACTCTGTGATCACCACTGTCTGTCACATCCGGTGCCAAAAAAAAAAAAAAAAAAAAAAAAAAAAGCCTTGGAGCAAGTTATCAAATGTTCTCACATAATAGGAAATAGCACTTCATTAAAACTACCCCTCCCTGGGGGTCTGAGTGAGCCCAAACACCCAGTGTACCATGCAGCCAGTTGGTCACAATTTATCCACGGAATATCTTTTTTGACATTTAAGAAAGGTCAAAATTCTCTAGTGCTTAATAGGAATGTTAATGTCCTTTGAAATGGTATGGCCACTTGGTTATGGAGAATCCGTCAAAGGTTCCCGGGACTGTAAAGTGAATGACAATGACCTTGACCATCTGCTTTGCTCTTATCCAGAGAGCTAAGGCAGGAGAAGGTAACAATGCTATTAATCTCGGAGAAGCGTGTGCAGTTGCTGTTAGGACTGTTGCAGAAGCTCACTTCGCAGCTTCCTTACCTGTCTGTGTATGTACTGGGACCCAGTTTTATTACACTTGAAAGATTTATGCGCAGCATTCCGCAGTTCTGCTCAGGTGGGAAGATGCAGGATTGTAATTATAATGAACATCAGTCAGCAGGCTGCCCGCTTGAAATATAACAAATGAAAAAAGGCAAACACACGCAATTAGACTTTTGAGTGTACACAGTGCACACTGAGATAATGCACATTTTTGCAGCTAGGAGTTCTGTGGGTTTTATTTTGAAAAGAACAATTATGCAGCCTCTTTACCCAGCACCCAATTTGTTCCACTCAGGAATATAATATGCCTCTTCCATGGAGAAAAAACAGAGAATCAGATGCCTAGTTTTCCACTAATTTGCAGCTAGCAAAGTAAATAATAGGTCATTTTTAAGTTAATAAGTAATGATAAATAATAAGTAATCCTTTCTAATCAATATGAATGTTTTCATCTGTTCTTGAATATTTTACTTGAAAGCAACAAAGGATTTTAAAAGTTAGGTCTATTTCCACACTCTGAATATGACAAAAGAGAGCTGTCCCTGTGCCTTTCCTTTCCCTGGTCCCCATCCTCACTCTCACTTCATAAAAAGTAAACAAAAGCCACCAGACAGCTTATCACTCCAGAGACTCCGAGGAGGAATCTCTGAAGCAACAAATCAGATACTTAAGGCAGATAAATAGAATGAACCTCAGCTTGGTCACTATTGAGATGCTAAGAATTGAGGCTCCTCCAACTTCTTACCAAGATAAAAGTGTTTAACATGGAGAATATTTCCCCAGGAAACACACGTGCAATGCTGAGAGGGAATGGACAGAAACAACCACTTCTGGCCCTGTGCATCTAAGGACTGCTACCCTGACACAGGCCTGCCTTCTAAATGACAGTGCCTTCTGCCTTACACCCGCCTATGATGTTAAGTAGATGCCATCGTAGTTAGTGTTCAAAATAAACACTCCACAGCTGCTTTATGCAGTTGAGAAATAAGAAAGGCAGCCTGATAGCCCAGCCTAGAAGTTAGGAACAAAGGGGCTTGCTACAAGACTTCTTGGATTTTGGATTTTTCTTTCTTTCTTGGTTTGTTTGTTTGTTTGTTTTGTTTTGTTTTGTTTTGTTTTAAATAAAAGCAGAGTGTGGAATGCTCTTAAGCCACTGCAGATGATGTCTCTCACACAGTACTGTGGGAAGACATGCATGTCAGAAGAAACCATTGTTCCAAACATGCATTTCCATAATAACTGACCCTCACATTAGAATTGTTTCTTTTTTCCCATCAAGCATTAAAATGATTTTACAGTAGCCGACCACTTTATTTGAAATATAGATCTATCCACAGAACCAGCAAGGCTAAAGAAGACAAAGGTCAGTTAAAGGAAGGCGATCCACAGTGTTGAAGGAATGAATCCAGTTGCTTTAGTTAGTTAGTTTGTTTGTTTGTTTGTTTGTTTATTTGCCAAAAGACTCTACTGTTTCATGTATTTTTTTCTTTCCCTCCAAACAAGATATTAAACTCAGCTAAATGGAACAGAGTTATGTCTCCCCAAGTCTCCTGGAAACCTTCTTGTTATAGTTTTATTAACCTTCATTTTTTCTTTGAGCCTTTGGGGGAAATGTGATTCGAAAGGAGTCCATGAATGACCTCTTGAGGTCAAAAGCATTGTGGGTAAATGAGTCCTGCTCCTTATCGCTAAGATCTGACCCCTAAAGCCTCCTCCGCAACAGGCTTTCCCCACAGGGGCTCTTGACAATCCCAAAGGCCCTTCCTGCTCACTGCCAATATCAACAGGAAGCGTTGACCTCTCCAGCAGTGTTATTCAGCTTTTCTTCCCAGCCCTCAGCCGCCCCGCGCTGCTGCTGTCTCTCTTTTTCTTTAAGCATCCTATTTTTCTCTCCTCCATGAATCAAATTGTGAGTGCGATTGTGTTGAAATTTGATGTGTTCTTGCTTCTCACATGTCATTTAAACTCAGTGCAACTCATATATTGTTCATGAGAGTTTACTAAAGACCTTCGGGAAAGGAAAGCCTTTTCCATCTTTAGGACCACGGAACTGTTTCATTTTTAGTGAAATAGCAAAAATTAGGAGTATTTCCGTCTCTCCTAAATCCCCCCCCTAGTTCCCTACCAGCAAAACAATAAAAAGCTTGATATCCACTTCTTTAAATTAGCCAGATAACGAAACCAAATATTATTTACTAATAAAAATAAATCATCTCAGTGGGTCAGACACCAAGGACATAAGAAAGCTAAGACAATTCTCCACATTGCCAACTGCTATTTGATGCATTAAAGGCAGAATCTCAAAAGTAATGCTTATGTGATCTCACACAGCCTATACAGACATCTAAAACTCCCTGTTTAAAATGCTGCTGTTTTCCGCCTCTGTCTACACAGAAGTTACAGAATGGAGCAACGAGAGTCCCACTAATTGAAGTGGGCTCTCCTCTCCGGAACTACTGACAGAAGTTATGTAACAAGGCAACTATGGCTCAGCATTGAATCAAACATTGACTCGGGTACAGTGCTGAGGGGTCTCATAAGTACTTTGTATGTATTAGCTCATGTAAGCTTCAAACCCAATAAAAATGTGCCATTACAAACCCTGTTCTACAGAGGCAGAAGTAAGACAAAAGAAAGATCAGCTTACTTGCCGAGAAAGTCGTCTTTGAGTGGCGTCTTTGAGTGTCAGAGGTCTCTGATTCTGGAGTCATGTTCTTGCCACTGCTGTTCTGCAGAAGGCAGTACTGCTTAGCAAGGGTCTGAGGGGTGGCCACATGACCAGTTTCAGTCCACGCTATGTGGTGAACTGTGATGTGTAACTTCCACGGAAGACTCTGCAAACCTCTATGTACATGATTGTAGGTAGTATCTATAGAATGTCTACAGGCAGCTTCCAGCCCTGAAGGGCCACATGGATGTGGGGTAATGTCCTCAGTAATAGTATGTGACTTGGTCCTTCGACAGTGGCCAATCGAATTCTTCTGAAATTAATAATAAACCTCTTGAGCGTTGGAATTATTTATTGCCATTAAAAAACTTACCTGTCCTGACAAATATATACCGTCCACACATGGACAGTCAATTAGTTCATGGTCACCAAGTTCAGGTTTGGAGAGGGATTCAAAATAAGTATAGTTTATGCAGGTAAAAGTGGGACATAGAAAGAAAAGAGGACAGCATAGTATCTTTGAGAATTTCAAGTTACTGAAAAAAGTATAGGGTGTTGGGGGTTTTTTAGAATAAAATTTTAAAATATATATAATTGTTCACACAAAGTATGGTGTGTTTAAAGTGATTTTTCTCTATAGTCTATTATTAAAATCATGGTAATATGGATTCCCCTGCATACATAAAAGACACATGCTCCACTATGTTCATAGCAGCCTTGTTTATAATAGCCAGAAGTTGGAAGGAGCCCAGATATCCCTCAAAGGAGGAATGGATACAGAAAATGTGGTATGTATATATATATATATATATATATATACACAATGGAATACTACTCAGCAATTAAAAATAATGAATTCATGCAATTTGTAGGCAAATGGTTAGATCTGGAAAATATCATCCTAAGCGAGTTAACCCAATCACAAAAGAATACACATGAAATGCAATCACTGATAAGTGGATATTAATGAGCCCAGAAGCCCTAAATACTCAAGGCACAATTAGCAAGTCAAATGATTCCCAAGAAGAAGAAAGGAGAGAACCTTGGGCCTGAAAAGATTGGATCCAGTTTTGTAGGAGAGCATCAGAACAGAGAAATGGTCGGGGAGTGATTGGGGAATAGTTGGGGGGGAGAGGACTTATGGGACGTATGGTGGGGGGGGACTGGGAAAGGGGAAAGCCTTTGTAATGTAAACAAAGAATATAGAATAAAAAAAGGAAAGAAATCATGGTAATAAAGAGTTTTAAATGGCTTATTATCCTGTGTGTTTAGGAACATCAAAGAACCTGTTTCATTAAAACAGTATTGGCGACTTGATTTGTTTTCCTCACAAAACTCACATAAAAGGCTTGAGCCAGGGTGATCCTAAGTAGTGATGCAGGTCAAGGTTACCTAGCTAGGTCTCCTTCCGGATGCACTGCTCATCTTGTGAACCTAATCATTGTAGTTTTGAATTTTATTTTAAATTTTCAGGAAGGCAGGAGAAATCTAGCGGCACATTACTGAAGGGCAGAGTCGTATACTCTTAAAATGGTCATATCTCTCAATAACTAACTACCCCGGGGGTTCTGAGCTATATATAGACTAGTTCCCTAAGGAAACTTTCACAAATTCTGCCTTTCAAAAATTTGGCAGAATTCTAAAATTGAGTGCATTTGATTCAAATTTTCAGTCATGCCTTACACCTCTCAATACATAGCCTTTATAAAATAGGCGATGGCCATTCAATTTTTTTTTTTTTTTTTTTTTTTTTTTTTTTACTGCTCGCTCTCAGTTACTAGAAATACGCTATGAATTATTTAGAAAACCTGGCCCATGTAAACAATCATCTCTAAACAAACATTGCTCTGAAATGGGGTCGCGCTCGCGGCACATTGCCTCGGAAAGCTGTAATAGGCATGCGTGTTTACATCCAGAGGGCAGATGCGGTGCAGGTGCGAGGGAGGCAGTCAGGCTCAGTCAGCGGCGACCGCTCACGCGCGCAGAAAATTGTCCCGGAACTCATGTTAGGGTCAGAATCTGAATCCATCTCAAACCCAGCCTTGAATTGCCTATCTTCTGTGCCTGCTATCTTGGAGGATTGGAGAATTATTGAGCTATTGATGGGAGTTCTGAACAAGGAAGAAGAATGTCCTTCAAAATGTGGTGAAAATGCTATGAATATAGATTCTCTCCCCGTGGGCTTCTGGGGGCTATCACGTATTTCTCCTAGAAACCGTTCGGATTTATACTGTCTGTGCGTACTGCCTTCAGCCCACCCCAACACACACACACACACACACACACACACACACACACACACACTTAGCATTTTGCATATCACAAAACAATCATTCTCAATCCTGTTTCCTACAAATGCTTCTTTAAACATTTTGATATGCCCATCTGGTCAGGCGGTGTGTTGAAACACCCACTCAGTTAATTTCAATCTGACAGATTCCCCTGGGTCTCAGCTGACTTTCTTCTCAGTCAGCAGTTGCTCACGCATGCATGAGCACTGGCTAGAGACGCAAGTTTAGACTGCGGCCCACACCCAGAAGCCTTCAGCCTGTCATGGGAGTAGGCTTTGTGTAAGCAAATGGCAAAATGCTTGGTACAGTGTGAACTGACCCGTTTCTGGTCCATCTCCTTCCTGATCGCGCGGGAAGCACATTGCGACAGGAAACGAAGTAAAGTCCATACAAGCCACGTGCCTCATTTGCTCACATCTTAGCAGAGAGGAAAACAAAATGAGCAAACCTTCATCAAGGCTGGGATTGTGGGATCTGAGAACGTTTAAGGAGGGACTCTGCCTCGCCTGCTTTTTGGTTTTCTGGCCTGTTCTTCCATAAAACTCAACTTGTCACCATGAGTAGTCTTGTGATGTTCTCAGCCTTGGCACCTGCCTCCTGCTTAGAGAGGCCCAACCAGTGAGTTTTATTGGTCCAAGGCTGGAAGCAGGAAGAAAAGCTGTTGGTGGGTTTCCTATCAGCCCCCCACACTTGTGCCTTTACAGCAATAGCTGTCCCGCTGTGTTCTGCTACTGTCTGCTCCTGCTCCTGAGTACCAGTCCCTGCTGGGCTGGATCAACGCTCTCTCCTCCTCAGACCCACTCAGAACAATGAGAAGATCTCAGTGGAGGAGGCTTGAGGCCAGGCTCCCACCCAAAAAACGCCTGGGCAGTCATAAAGGTTATATACTTCATACTCCTTACATTTACTTTTTATATTTATATTTTATGTAAATATAATAAATAGTATAATATGTTATATTTTCTATATACATATATATTACATATTTCTCTATGTATATGTCTATATGAGTTTATGGATATAGCTTTATATTTATATAAATATAAATATATTTCTATGTAAAGTTATGAAAGTTTATGTTTTATATATAATTTTTATGTATTTATATATGTAAACATATTTACATTATGAATGAAACTAGAAATTATATTAAGTATTTTTTCACTTGACTAGCATGTGTTGATGAAGATATAAAATGGTCATTACATTTCAAACACTTGTATATACTAGGATGGTGACATATACCTGGCAGCACTCTGAGACAGGTGAAATCACAAAATTTGAAGCCAACCTAGGCTACATAGTGAGACTCTACCTCAAAAATTATGTGGGGAGTGTTGTATGAGTATGTGAAAACGCATTTACTTACATATATTTTGTTTTGCTCTTCTGTTGTTGCTGCTGTTTTGAGATGAAACCCCCCTGTGTATGCCATGCTAGCCTTGGACTTGAGATCCTCAGCCTGCCAAGTGTGGGACTGCAACCATATCCTGCCACACCCAGCCTTATTTCATTTTGCATTTATTGGCATGTATTAATCATACATATTACTATGTGTGACATAAGGTCTGTATATTTCTACACATGCATAAACCACACACTGATTAAATATGTGTCTCCCTTGCCCTGCCTTTCCTACATTTGTGATTACTATTTTACATTTAGGTGAACATATTTTAGCGTCTACACATGAAAGAAAATATGTGGTAATGGTCTTTGTGTGTCCACATATCACGCCAACCTCCTGATCAAAACATTTTCCTGGATAGACAAGGATTCTTCTTTAAAGCTAAATAATAGACCATTTTGTATATGTGTCACATTCTCCTTACTCATTTGTAGAAAACTGGGTTGTCTTTAGTTATGAGCAGTTGGGTATGTCTTTAGTTAGTGTATGCCTCAGTCAACACAAGCCTGCTGGTATCTGCATGGTGCACTGGTTTTCTCTCTTTTGGACACTGGGGTGGTTTGAATGAGAACAGTTCCCATCAGCTTGTATATTTGAATAATTAACCCCATTGATGGAACTGTTTGGGAAGGGTTGGGAGGTATGGCCTCATTAAAGAAATTGTGTCACTAAAGGCAGGCTTTGGGGGTTAAAAGATCTACCCAAAAGGTGGATCTCTCTCTCTCTCTCTCTCTCTCTCTCTCTCTCTCTCTCTCTCTCCTCATTTTCTCCCTCCTGATGCCGAGCTTCCTGCCATGATGATCATAAACTCTAACCCTCTGACCCTGTATACCCCAAACAAATGCTTACTTTTATAAGTTGCTTTGATCATAGTGTTTTATCATACCAGTAGAAAAGTGGGTAATTCAAATGCATACAGGAATATCTGCATCATATGCTAGGTACTGATCTGTGAAAAACAACATAAAACACATATTTGCTATTCATCATTCTTTTGTCTGACCCACATCCCCTGCATCTAAACCCTCTCCTATAGGAAGAAGGCTTGATTGTTTAGGACCCTCTTGAGACATTCAATGTTTTGTTTTGTTTTGTTTTGTTTTGTTTTAACAGACTTAATTCACTTTATTTTTATTGTATACAACCTTCTATGTGGTAGCCAGAGCCGTCCACTGAACAGAGACTCTGGTATGTGTTTTCACAGAGGGTCAGTGAATTCCTGATAAAACTTGGTGAACACAATCGCTTTCCAGAGGTCAGATCAGGTAGTTGTATGTCTTGGAGATGGAATGGAAAGTGACTTTGGCAAAGTTTCCCAGGATGTCAGTGTAGTCCCTGGCTAATGAGTAGCAGTCATCAGTACTGGCCAGCAGCAACTTCTTGTTCTTAGGAGTGGAAACAATGCCAGTACCTCAAAGGCAGGTATGAGATACACTAGCAAAGAGCCATGGTAGCCTGTCACTCACAAGGACCAGTGTGGCATTTGTTTCCTCTGTACCACACAGGGACCATGGAAAATTTGGCCAGAATGATGGCCCCTCGGATGGCAGTGACTCCCTCCTTGGAAGACTTAACACCAAGACCCACATGATCATTGTAGTCCCCAGTATCGACCAAAGCCTTGAACCAGGTCTGCTTCAGCACTGGCATGATCTTTAGAACCTCATCCTTTAGTGATGTTTCCAGGAAAAAGTCAATAATATTGGGGGTTTGTATTGGGCAGAGAGAACAAGGAGATCTCCTCACAGGGATTTGATCATCAGTCCTTGACCAGATAGACCAACTTGGTGACAAGGATCAACTCCATATCTTCGGCTTTCCCTCCATGAGCCCCACACTAGGTCCCCCAAATCATGCGGCCCCTAGTCCTCTGTCTGCCCCAGCATCATCTACCATTTGGTGTTTTCCCAAAGAAGAAGCAACTTCAATGTGTTAAGCATTTTCTCTAGCTTCACCCTTGCATTTGCTATTACTTTGGGGAGGTTTAGATGTCTATTTGTTGTTTTTTTAAAACAGAGTTTCACTATTAAGCCTTGGTTGGCCACAAATTCATGATCTCCCTGTCTCCCTGATGAGTGCTAGGATTGCAGGTGTGAACCTCAACACCTGCCTTCTAACTTCCTACGGAAACAGGTCAGGGCAACTGGTATTTTACCCAGCAGGCTCATTACACAGACCCTGAACAGGGAGGAAATGGCATTGGGAGATAATGAGAGAATCTATGATACAGGCATTGGACGGTGCTCATAATCCCAGGCAGGAAAACTACTCACAAGTAAGCACGTGCCATCTGTCATGCCAATGGAAGGTTGATGAACACGTGGAACCAGAGGGCAGAGGCAGAAGCTATAAACAGTTGTGCCATGGCCATACGTTAATTAATCTTGGAATGTTTATTCAACTCAGCTTCAGAATCCCATCAAGCGGCCACTTATATCCCCACTTCCCTGCCTCTGAGCAGAAACATTTCAGCAAAGAGCCCGTGTCTGCCCAACTACAGGTGAGGAATGAGGGAACAGGTGTTTTTCTCTTTGAAGAAGGATGTACATATTTCACAGGGGACCCTGAAGAAGCTGTCCCCAGCTGGCCTGACAGAACAAGATGCTGACACCTGAACTGAAGCTAGAATGAGATGGAGCCTCAGGCAGGCAAAGGTACTCATATGTGGGATGGACATGAAGTCTTCGGACCTGGGGATAAAGTACAGATGTAAGCATCTACAAAGGTTCCCAATAAACCCTGCCTTCTGATAATTAATTTCTGGGCTGGACTTACTGACTCTGACAGAATATAGGAGATATGAAGTAACGTTAGGTTTGAAACTGAATACAAGGCTCCAAATCTCACGACCATTCTTTTATTCCCTCTCTGAGAGCCTTCAAATGTCATCACAGCCTCCAAGAACAGCTTGCCTGCAGTTTCCGGAGCACCACGCACTAGACAAACCAGGCAAGCATCTCGTGCCTGACCCAGACAAAACCATGAAGGAATTGTCAAATCAAGCTTTTAAATGTTGGTATATTGATACACAGGAAAAGATAAGTCAACGGCACCTCGTAAAAACTGATGAGTCTGTTGAAGTCAATACCGGAAACAATCGGGAACCATTACCAGCCCTGCTTATTTGGAAAACCTCAGATAGTGATGGCCCTATATCTCAGAACTGAAGAACAGACAGGCTGGGACAAGGATTTCTGCCTTTCATACAACTGGCTTTACATAGATCTTCTCTTGTACCTCTAAAAGCCCCTACCGCCAATCTCCTTCTTCTGGGCTTCTTCATTTTATGATCTCAAAATTGCATCCCATTACATCCTATTAACAGCAGCTCTGAGTGCATTACCTCTGCAAGTCACTAGTCATATTCACTCCGAGAGAACAAGCACCTGCTTTTATGCTGTCCCCAAAGCGAAAGGAAAGGAACTCACTAAGGAACAGATTCCATGAGTCACTGGTGTGAAGTCAATTCAAAGGAACTGAAATTAAAATCATTTGAGGGGTCTGACACTTAACAAATTTGTGGAGGAAAAATGTAAAACGTGTAAAAACTCAAAATAGAGGCATTTAAAAACCAAAACTATAAATGAATGAATGAATGAATGAATGAATAAATAAATAAATAAATAAATAAATAAATAAATATAATCTAAGCCTGAGCTGATGGGGTCTTGCTTGATTTAACTTCTCTCATTAAAATGTCATATAGATTTCTTGGCTCTTTCATTTCGAACAGTAGCTTACATCTATAACCTTGTCAAAAACACAGAATTCAAAGGAAATAGCAGGGCCCAGAAGACCAGGTAAAACTCTGGGACTTGAAGGAATTTAATTTAAGTAGCACCACTCACCTTCTGGAGGTTACAGGAACTCTTTTAAGCTAATTAAAAACTATCTATGGAGTACAAGTAAATGCAATCATGCGCCTCACAGGGCTGTGTTGGGACTAACAAATAAAATGGACCGCAAAGCACTTAACCAAACAGAACCAGCCAGCCTGGAACTCTATGCTATGCTAACAATATTTTAATGTCCTCACTTAACCCCTAGAAACTGAGAAGCAGTGAGTACAGACCTTGGAACACAAAGACGGAACACAATGGCTGGCTGTTTGCAAGGCAAAGCTCTCGCTAGAACAAAGTGTCAAAAGTTTACCACTCCAATATAATTAAAATGAAAACCAGCTTCCCTAGCAGAAGGATGACAAGAATAAAAATAAAAACTACCAGAACCAACCACCACCTCTGTGACTCTATCAGGAGCTAGCTAGATGCTAGGAATCGCAGGATTCCATTACTGATTCATTCAACCCAACACTCTTACTAATTGGGGATACTTAAACATGTAGCATAAAGGGCATTTAATAACAGGTCATTCAGTGAAGAGCTGAGATGATATCCAAACAAGAACATTGTAGTCAAAACAAAAAAAATCTTCTAGGAGATACAGTACTGTGCCAGGAACACAAATGTCCTACATTGGGAGGTATTGGAGCTTGATGTTTGCTTGCTTGCTTGCTTGCTTGCTTGCTTGCTTGCTTGCTTGCTTGCTTGCTTTTTCGTTTGATTTTACTGAAAAAAAGATTCCAAGATCCTTTGGAGAGCAACTCTAACACTCATCCCAGGCCTGGCTCTTTGGAGGGCTCTCTATCCTACCAGATTGATAGGACCAAAGGCACTATGTGTTGTGAACATGGCAGTAGACAGGGTGCTGTGGTCCAAGTAGGAACATGGAAGGTTCCATCTAAGCAGAAAGGATGGGTATTGGTCGAACCAATCCGATCCTTCTATACACCATTTGATCATATAGTATGCTAATAAATTGTCAAGTGGCAACAAGAGGCCAGGAGCAAATATTCAAACTGCCCTGCTAACTCATATCAATTTCAAATATCTGAAACAAAAATCAGCCCTCTGCTTCCAGGAGCCAGAGGTGCACGCGTTCACAGCTCTTCTCGGATCATGATAGTTTCCTGGCTCTATTGCATTTGGTCTCCCTGGTTGAACTGTGTGCAGTCCTGAAATCACTGTAGACCAGGGTCAGCTTCCTGGGGAAGCATGCAGTCTTGCAGAGATTCAGGGGAAATCTCTGTACTACCTGGGAAGTATAGTAGGAAATATCTCCCACTGAAGAAGTAGAAGTAAGAAACAGGAAGAATCAGAGGCCCAAAGCATCCTGGGAGGAACTCTGAGATGGCCATTCTTAAATGGTCTGAATACACACACACACACACACACACACACACACACACACCCTTAGTCCTTGCATGCGTACACAGACTGGTGACAAGAAGAAGTTAGGTAAAAGGGCCTCTACTTGCTCAGAGCCACACTCAGCCGTAAACTAACTGGAGAGGCCATGTTTCCTAGCAGCCAGGCAACCCAGGACTCTCCCTTCAAATAACGCCAGGATGCTCATCTCAGTGACCACAAAGTCTAGCCTTTACACTCACATTTGCTCCACTTGCATCTTACACCAGGCAACAATTTTGCCCCATCAGGAAAAAAAAAAAAAAAAAAAAACAGGATCAAAATCCAGATTTTGATTTGTTCTTTGATCCTGGGGGAAAACTTAGAGAAGAACAAAGTTGGTGTTGGGGAACATTCTAGGTTGACTTGATATCACTCTAAACAGCTTATTTCTCAAGGCAAACTAGACGCTCATTCTCTAGGAACCTCAACACCAGGTCTAACCCCCTTTCGGTCGGGGTCACTGTACTTGTGCGACTGTCGTTAGTCAATTAACAGCAAGCAGAGGAGTGTCAAATGACGCCCTGGGCGTGCTCTGCGTGTGCAGGTTGCTCTTCAGCTGCTGCCACGTCAGAGCCAGTCGGCCTCATCCTACTGACCAACGCTCCCTGTCAATACATTGACTCTTCTTTTCTACTGGTCTCTTAAAATATGAAGTCCACAGTGACTGGGTTATAGTTAGAGTGGAAAATGGGAGTTTTTTCTGTGTCTTCTGATGAAAATGAACAGTGTGGAAATGTAAGGAAGCTGGGAGAGCAGATGACCTTTTGCTGCAGCTGAGCATGCCTATGATCCAAGCACTTGGGGAGGAGACAGCAGGACAGAGTGTTCAAAGGCAGTCTAGGCTACACGGTTAGACCCCTTAGTTAAAAAGACCAGACAAAAGCCAACATAATGAAATACTGTCAGTAACAAACCACAAGCTGTCTGAGGTCCTGGGTATAAAAGAATGGGCTTGGAGAGAAATTTAGGGAGAGTTCTTCAGGAACTTTCAGCACGGTAGACAATGATCTGGGCTCTCAGAGTCCACTGAGGAGGAAAGGCTGAATGAAGCAAAGGGATAAGAAAGGAGTAACGGGGTGGGGTGGGGGACAAGTAGATGGGTAATGAGCTAAAGAACTTTGTAAAATGTTGTGGGCATTTGGGCTATCTCAAGGTAGTGAGATAGCCCAAATAAGGTGGTTGGCATAATCTCTCCCCTGTGACCCACGCAACTTTCATTAAATGTTCTGTGAAAAGGGAGAGGAAAAGATAGAGAGAGCTATGGCTTAGTAGGACCACGATGGTCTAGTAGGACCACTAGGTTGTGGTTACCATGTGGTATTTGATACAACCCAACACAAAGGGCTCATGTCTTGTTAAGAACAAAGCCAATAGTTTAGAGCATTGGCTACTCTTCCAGAGGACCCGGGTTCAATTGCCAGCATCCATATGGCATCTTACAACGTTAACTCCAGTTCCAGAGGTTCTGACACCCTCAAACACAGATATGCAAGCAGTCAACACACCAATACACATGAAAAAACTAACTGATTTTCATAGTAATCTTCCTTCAAGACACTAAGGAAAAACTTTATTCAGCCTTCTCATGCAATCATCTCTCCAACACCTCAGCTAATTTTTTAGTAGACGTATGTGTGCCAGCTAAGATTATGTCATCTTAATACAGGTTTCAGTCATCCAAAAGAAGGAAATTTCAATTAAGAAATTGCCTCTACCACACAGTGGATAGAGCTTGTGGACCCTCATGGAAGAATAGAAGGAAGGATGGTGGGCCTGGGAGGATACAGGAACTCCACAGGAAGAACAATAGAGTCAACTAACCTGGAGCCATAGGGCTCTCAAGAGTCTGAACCTCCAACCAAAGAACATACATGGGCTGGACCTAGGGTTCCCCACACACATGTAGCAGATGTGTATCTTGGTCTTCATGGAGGTCCTGAACAACTGGGATGAGGGCTATACCCCTGTCCATAGGATATGTTCTTCTAGCCGGGCTGCCTTGTCTGGCATCAGTGGGAGAGGAAGAACCTAGACTCTCAGAGACTTGAAGTACCAGGATGGGTGGACACCCTGGCAGCTCCCACTTACAAAGAGCAGAAAAGGGCATGGATTGTGGGAGGGACGAGGAGGAGAGGTTCAGTAAGTGGGACACAAAGTGAATAAGAAAAAAATTTAATTAAATTAAATTTGGAAAAGAAAGAAAAGAAAGGAAAAAGAAACTGCCATCATGAGATCTGGCTACGGGTAAGTCTGTAGGACATTTTCTTAATTAGTGATTGACATTAGGAGTGTCCAACCTACTGTGGCTGGAGCCCTCCCTGGGCTGGTGGACCTGGCTTCTATAAGAAAGAAAGCTGATCAAGCCATGGGAAGCAACCTATTAAGTCGCACTCCATCACAGCCTCTGCATACACTCCTGCCTTTAGGTTCCTAGGCTGAGTTCTTGACCTGACTTCCTTCAGTGATGGACTATGGATGTGCAGCAAAAAACAAATAAACCATTTCCTCCCCTAAAAAAAAGAAAAAAGCCAAAATCTGCACAGGTGAGATATAAAGAGTGGGAAAGACTGATGACCTGCAGCAGGTGACACCCTTCTAAAGCAACACTCTCCTCTAACAAATGAGGGTTTTCTTCAAGGAGCCCAGATGCATTCAAATAGGGGTTGGCTGCTTCGAAGTGTGTTCACCCAAGGGTCCATTCCTGAGAATGCTCAATTTTTTTATTGGATATATTCTATATTTACATTTCATTTCCCTTTTTCCGGTTCCCTGGCCGCCCCAAAGGTCCCACATGCCCTTTTCCCTCCCCCTGCTCCCTCATCCACCCCTTCCTACTTCCCTGTTCTGGTATTCCCCTACACTGATGCTTTGATCCTTTCCAGCACCAGTGTCCACTGCTTTCTTCTTGTCCAACATCATATGGTATGTGGATTGTGTCTTTGGTGCTCCAAGAGAGAATGCTCAATTTAAGGTCACTTGAAAGATAAAGTAAAAACTTGGAATGCACACTCAGTTTGCAACATGAAGTTTGAGCTAAAGCTAAAGGAAAAGCCACCATGATATTCGTTAATGAGTATACCTCTGAAGATGCCGGTCTACTCCGTGGCTAATGGTGACCAAACCTTATGCTATAAGGGCTTCATCCTCAAGCTAGCACCTGAGCTGAGTGTTTAAAGGTTCCCTCCCATCACTGTATTTGACAGAGCTAGTCTGTGTGGTGTGTCATGTTAAAGGACAATTCAGTCCCATGGTCATGAACCTATTTGTCTCCTTCAGTGTAAAGAGGATTCTCCAGTCTGAGGTGATATAATACAAGCTACATGGTGGTGGTCCACTGTGTAAGTTCTCAGATGGGGAGGTCCTGCAAATAATCAAGTGCACATATTGAAGCTTACACAGCCCCCAGTACCATCTTGCCACTGTAATGGTTTAGTTTCGAGGTGAAACTTTTAAATGACCAGCTAAAATCTCCTCCACGTTTTTGTTTTTCAAGAACCAAATGGTTCTTACAGGAACTTTTACACATGGTTTGTAGGCGTGTCAACTAGTTCAGTCACTATGGAAATTAGGATGGTGATTCCTCGAAACATCGAAACTACTGTGTGATCCAGCTATAGACCACATAATGACCAAAGTCAGCATATAGTAGAGGCCCTTGCACATTCCTGCTTATGGGGCACTGTTCACAGTAGCCAAGTCGTGAAAAGACTAGCTGTCTATCAAAAAAAGAAAGAAAAAGTAAAGAATTATTCAGCAATAAAGAAAAACGACGCTGTGCTCTTTGGAGGAACTGAAACTCACCGTGTTAAGTGAAATAAGCCAGACTTAACAAATATGCACCATTTCCTCTCATATGTGGAGTTGGGCATTGGAGGGTAGCTGGACAAAAAAGCATAGTGTGGTACTATGAGGGCTATGGGAAGGGAAAGCGGGGAGAAGGGATAAGAAAGTGTAACAGGAGAGGTGACCGTGAGCAAAGGCATTGTGATCATGAACAAACACGCTGCGATACGCATTACTCCGGACCATTAATCTATACAAGTTTAAAAAAAAAAAAAAAAGAAAGAAAGAAATCCTAGTTCTTTGATCATCTCTTCCTAAATTTATCTAGAATGTGCCGTCTCTGGGGAGTCAAAGGTTTTAGTCTAACTACCTCATCCCCCTGGCCCAGAGGAAAACAGATTGCCTTCAGCCAATCTGCTTTTTGATTCCCCAGAAAAGGAGAGAGAGATGGTTATATGGGGTTCTGCTTTTCCACTTCTTCTCTCATAGTGTCCAGGTGTCGCTGCACACTGAACAGAGAAGGATGGAGTAGTGTGGAGCAAGGAGAGCCGTGCCACCAGAGACAAGAGCTGGTAAGGTCGAAGCAGAGTCAAAAGCCCCCGGTAAACTCATGATTGAGAACGGTAGGCATTTGAATCAGCTCCTGGACAGACTGCCTGTCCTGGAACACGTGACCATGACATCCCACTAAGAGGACCATAACAACCAGTCATAGCATAAAAACACCATGCTGATGAGGTGTTTAGATGGGCCTTGGTGCTTAGCCAATGAGCTTCCTGTCCTGGGCATCCCTGTAAAATGTATTTAATCCCTATTTTCACCCTGAGTAGTATGTATGCATTCTCATCTGCCATGAATAAAACAGTTTGGACAAGCAAGGTAACAACTCAGTATCCTCACAGTGGAGGGCGGAGGGGGCGGGGAGCTGAGAGGAGACCTTCTTTGTAAAAAGCTGTGCCTAGATCTCCCATAGAGGGCCTTTCTTCTACCCCCTCTGTACTTTGGCACTCACTCAGAGATAAAGCATAGTCCACCTTGTCCCAGGTTCATTCAGCACTGGCCCATGGACCCCCATTCCCAATTGCTGGCAGTCCACAGTGGCATCCCCTCTGTACTTTGGCACTCACTCAGAGATAAAGCATAGTCCACCTTGTCCCAGGTTCATTCAGCACTGGCCCATGGACTCCCATTCCCAATTGCTGGCAGTCCACAGTGGCATCTGGGTACACAGTAGGATAGGACCCACCATTCTCAATACCTTGTGTTTCTCAGAGCATGTCTGGATACACAGGAGACTGAGAACCACAGTACACATCCCAGATCTACCTGTTTCTTACCCGAAAGTGCAAGGACTGGGACCCCTATCCTAGACTGCATTCTGTCTTCCCTGAGCTACATTCTGGAAGTGCCCTGGTCCCCAGTGGTGAGGCAGACACACAGCCTAATGTCCCTGCATTTTGCCTTCCCTGAACAACATGTGGGCAGCCCAACATCCCACTGGTGAGGCAGAAACTGAGGCCAACACAGTGGAACCAAGTTCCCTTGGGGTATCTGGACTCTGTTAGAAGCCAGATGGGGAAAGGGGTGGTCCCTCTGGAGATCTTAGTGTTACAGCTCTTCAATATTACAACTATTTTAGATAATGTTCAATGAAGCAGCTCTCTCAGATGGTATTCAACAAAATAGCTTCTGCACATACACTTTATTCAGGGTGAACCAAGGATTGTGTAGTTTGAGGAAGGGGTAGGAATATCTAGGGTGGGAAAAGGTTATTGACTGAAGGCTAAGGTACTGAGATGCCTCTTTAGGAAGGGGAGGCATGCCAGGCGTGGTGGCACACACCTGTAATCCCAGCACTTGGGAGGCAGAGGCAGGCGGATTTCTGAGTTCAAGGCCAGCCTGGTCTACAGAGTGAGTTCCAGGACAGCCAGGGCTACACAGAGAAACCCTGTCTCAAAAAAAAAAAAAAAAAAAAAAGGAAGGGGAGGCATTCCAGGTGCTTGTTAAACAACTTTCTTATTAGGACAAGAGAGGCTGAACCTGTAATCTCACGAAGGCTATATCACATTCCACAGGCAGAGAGTATAATAATAGAGGTTTGGGGCTCCCCAGACAAGGTAAGAGAAAGAGAAGCCCTGCTGGTGAAGAGAGTCTGCCTTTTTGGATGGAGCTCAGGGCTTTCCGGAAACTTCCATCTTAGTTAGCAGGGCACAAGAGTTACTCCTACTCATTGTCCCTGGCACCAAGTCCCTTACAAGCCCTGTCAGTTGGGCTGAAGGGTCCTTTAACTTATATCCTTTATTCCTGCATTTATAGCTACAGTTGGGATCTGGGATGTCCCCACCCCCACCATGGTGGCACACTGATGCTACTGGGAAGTGGACCTTCTTTTAAGAAGTAAAGGCTAGTGGAAAGTTTTTAAGTTTTGTGGGGACATGTTCTCAAAGGGGCTAACTGGGACCAACTCCTTCTGTCTTTACACACAACCTTTAGGTAAGTGGTTTTGTCCCGTGTTTCCTGTGCAGGCCAAAAGCAATAAGGAACAGTCTTGCTGGGCTGAAACCCTTGAGGCAAAGGAAAAGTGTATCCTTTCTAAGTTGATTGGTTCAGAGTATTTGTTACAATGCAGGGAGCTGACTAGCACAAGCATCAACTCCTTCTCTGCTTGAAATAGCAACAAGCTGAAAGGGATCAGATGCTTGCTAAGCTTTGGGGAAGGTCAGAAGCATTATTGTCAGCACCACACCATGCAGCAAAATGAAATAAAAACTTACTGTACCAACTCTCATGAATTCTTGACTTCCCCGGTCGAGCTAGGATTTTCCCCATTTCAGTCTCCAGCCTCCTCATAATTCGTGTTTTAGTCACAAAGGCAGTTTGGTTCTTTTTCTCATCCTTGGGCTTCCCAAGCCTTCTTCTAAAACCCATTTCTTATAGCCAAATGTCTCATCTATTCCAAAGAAAAAATCTGCCATGTTCTCAGGATTCAGTAGCGGCCAGCGTCTGCTGGGATTTAAATTACAAATTGCTTCCGTTATACATAAAGAGCAGTCAGGCACAATAGACTCTTAAGAGACTTTCTGTCTCAGAAGGTTTCCACTCTCTGTTAAGACTTTCCATACCCATGGGAAGGTTGAACAATGGTCATATCTAAACCGTGTGACTTCCCTCAACCTCCCTCACAGTTGACAGGTCCTCAAGGGAATCCCTGATCCAATTGGAACAATCTGATTTCCTGTCCCAGGAACATGAATCAGGAGGTTGACACCAGTGCCTACAATTAGAATCACGTTATGGTTTGCGTCTGAACTCCTATCATGTGGTTCCCTGGTGGTGTGGTCCCCTTCCTCCTCAGCACTAGAATGTCCGGCTCTTCCCCCTATTCAAACAATACCCACTTTCACTATTGAACCTAGGAACAGTATATTTCAGTACATTTTATTTAAAATGTCCGTAGTGAAGAAAGACTTTGGGAAACCTCACAAAAAAAAAAAAAACCCATGCAGATTCTCAGGGCAGGACACTTAACAAATTCTTCAGAATACCCAGGTTAATGTGTGCCCTCTGACCAAGGAGCTAGCCAGCCATGGTTGCCAGAAAACAAAACAGCTGTTAATTCTCTTATATCTAGATGGATTCACTTTATATGGCGACCCAGGAAACACTGAAACAGGGAAATCACAGGCACGAAGGCTTGAAGCGACTTTAGGGATGTATTCCTGGACTAGGTCATCACTGCAGAACAGCCATCGATGGATCCTAGAAGATCTAGGAACTCCTACACAACCCTAATCTGGATTAAAAAGTTGGAGTAGACAGTCTCAAAAGAACACCCATGGTATGCACTCACTGATAAGTGGATATTAGCCTAGAATCTTGGAACACCAAAGACACAATCCACATACCAAATGATGTCTGAGAAGAAGGAAGGAGTGGACCCTGGTTCTGGAAAGGATCAAAGCATCAGTGTAGGGGAATACCAGAAGAGGGAAGTGGGAAGGGGTGGATGGGGGAACGGGGGAGGGAAAAGGGCATATGGGACCTTTGGGAGGCAGGGAACTAGGAAAGGGGAAATGAAATGTAAATAAAGAATATATCCAATAAAAAAAAGTTGGAGTAGAAATGTTTTCCTAAAAGTTGTTTTCCTTTAAAAAAAAAATTACCCACTTCCCAGATGCTGCCATTTCCAGTAATAGTAATGGCATGCTGCTGTTGGCAGATGTGACCTATTGCACAGGAAGCCAGCTGTGTGCACGGGCTGCTTCCTCTGCCTCCCCCATCCCACACTCTTGAATTCCAAAGTGAAATGCACATTTAAAGACCCGCCCTTCTTCTGCCTCCAGAAGAAGGTGATGAGCAGTCTAGCCCCTTGGCTTTCCCTTTTCTACTTGCACTAAAAATTAAATTAAAAGCGAAAAGCCCCCTGCCTCCATTCTGCTGCTCGGTGAGCACGGGATAAAATACAGCCGTGGAATCTCTGAGCCAGCCGCAGTGTCTTCCGCCCTCCTTATCGGCGCTTCTACAGCTCCGAGCAGCCCCACTGCTCTTCCCTATCTCCCCAGGAATCAGAAGGCAATACTTCAAATTGCAGAGAGGCTCCAAGATTAGGGAAAGATCATATTCCATTTTGTAACCAAGAAGGCTTTGTTTTGTTTTATTTCTTTAATTCAAGACCAGAAAAGTCGGGGGGGGGGGCTGGAATCACAGCACTACTTAAGCTGTGATATCTAATTTCAAACTTTGCCCTTAACAGCTCATTAAGTCGGCTGCCATCTCTTTTTCTACTGAAAATTGAGCCCATTGTTCTTGTCCAAGTGAAAAGGCCCAGGCTCAGGCATTTCGATTGGCTTCAGCTCAAGAATAAAAGATCCTTTTTTAAAGTGAAAATCATGACTTTTTGCCAGTTCAAATCACATTACTCTTTTTCCCCTTCCAGGCCAGGCGAGAACGCCAGGCTCTGCCCTCTTCAGGGCTCAGAGCACTGCTGAGAAGCCTGGCAGCCTGCCATTTCCCTGACAGTGTGCCAGCCAGTGTGACCTGTGAGTTGACGGGGAGACCTCGGAAACCTACTCAGACAGGTCTGCAGTCGTCCACAGCATTCAGAGCCCTCCTTCCCGGTTCCATGCCGTGTCCCAAAGGGGTGCGTTGACAATTGCCTGGATTTTTGGCGTCATTACCAGCCATTAAAGAGAAACTCCTCTATTTTATCAGCAGCCTGCAAGCAGAAGCCAACGCGATCTTATTTGTAAAATGAGGCATTCGGAAGGGTTCAAAGGAGACCCATGTAGCTGGAGCACCGTTCCTAGAGGTCTGTGGAAGTAGAGCTGCATAGCTGAGACACAGAGGCTGCAGAGACTCCTTTCCCTCCAATAATGACCCCTGCCCCTAGTCAAATCCCATGCCTCATTAGTGTCCAGGCAGGCCCGTGACTTCCAGTACTGACTTCTATGTTCTTAGCAGGGACAGAAGGAGCAAGGACTCGGAGAAGGGAAAATGTCATTTCAGTTAGCATCGATGCAGACATGGAGTAGGAAGGTTAATGATGGGGTAAGTACACCTGGGTTTGCTGTTTTGTTTTTTTCATATTCCTGTAATTGTGAAACTAATTCAAAGTAAAATGTTACCAACAACAGCATCACAGTCAAAGCATGTTATAAACCAGGCTTGTTGTGCATGCCTGTAATCCTGGAATTCAGAATCCTCAAGCAAAAAGACTAGAATTGAATGTGAAGCCAGCCCGAGTTAAACACACACACACACACACACACACACACACAGAGAGAGAGAGAGAGAGAGAGAGAGAGAGAGAGAGAGAGAGAGACAGAGACAGAGACAGAGACAGAGACAGAGACAGAGACAGATAGATAGACAGACAGACACAGAGACAGCAGAGACAGAGACAGAGGCAGACAGAGACAGAGGCAGAGACAGGAAGAGAGACAGAGAGAGAGGCAAGGAGACAGAGACACAGAGAGGTAATGAGCTTTGAAGTCACTCAAATCTAACAATGTTGGTATTTATAGGGGTCAGGAGATCACCACAGGAAAACTAAAATATGAAATATTCAAGACTGAACTAATGGGAAAAACTCCCCTTAGCATTAATGCATTTAAGTGGATTAGAGGTTTTACTCTTCAAATGTATTCCCTGCCTTAGTTTATGAGTCAAGGTTGAACAGAACAGTCACAGAGAAATTGTCACTGTGTTCTGTCTGCAAGTCTTGAGGCTTATCCATATATTCCCAGACACTTTCTGCGTCAGTCAGAAAGAGCCTTCGGAGAGTCCTCAATCTTTGTGTTAGCATCAGGCAAACACAACCTAGGGATGAGTTCAAACACGGTCAGGGTAAAACATGGCCTTGAGACAGATTAAAATGAGCCAAGTCTTTGCAACATCAGACTGAGGTGGCAAAGTTTAATCAATAATGATAATGAGTTCCTTATCAAGAAAATTATTCACAAAGATGGAGGAGGAGAGGAAGCTGTCAGTGAGTGAAAGGAAACAGAACTCTGTGTCTAGCTGATGGTACATAACAGATTACCCAGATGGAATCTACAGTGCTTCCTTGGGAGACACAGAGAGGAAGATTAGCATCACAATTGTTAAATTAAATAGGAAAGAAAGCCCTTGCCTTTCTTTCTCCCCATACAATGTGGCTCTGGCAAGAGTGAAATATTTTTTTCAATATTCAAAGTTCTTTCAGTTCTTCAAAACTCACTTTCATATCACTAATCCTTTCTGAAGATTCCGCCAACTAAATAAATCTAGGCAACGCGGCACAGGTGCACAAGAGAGAGGCTGGCCATTTTTCAAACTGCAAACGACCCCTTCGGGACACGATAGGATTTGTGGCTTCCCATAGCAGAACTCGGGGTAGAGTCTTTTGGGAAAATGTTTTCAAATAGGAAATATTTGAGACAATTTGGGAGTTCATTTTTAGTCTGCCCCTGGGATAAATATGTCCTAAAATTCAAAAGCTCCGGCCCCCAAGTAGCATGCATGTAGAAGAAAGCTAAACCCCTTTGTAATTCTTCTCTTAAGCTGTACCAGAGATACTATGGATAAAATAATAATCTTATTGTCATACTAAATTCATTAACTAGATAAAATAACTGTCATCCTAAAAGGAAACGAAGTGTCCCAGACTGGCTGAATGGGTCACACAGAAACAACCCATGGCTTCTACGGGAGCTCAGTAAGCATCGCACCTTTAGAGGCTGGGTTTGAGCTGGATTCTACTGCCTCCCGGCTGTGTGAGCCTGGGCGAGCCACTAAGCACCTCTGCCTTGGCTTTCTCGAATGTGAAAAGCAGCAGCAAATGCCTGTCTAGGATCCTGAAGGACCCAGTGTCCATGTGTTGAAGGCTCAGCCCACCAAGTGAACAAAAAAGGGTAATCTTGGGGGTTTATTCTAGACTCACAGTCTAAGGGTGCAGCCCATCATGGTTGGGAAGTCATGGCCAGGGATCGTAAGGTAGTTGGCCACATTGTACCCACAAGCAGAGTGTTATGAGAATTTGTACTCCGCTACCATTCTCTTTGTTTCATTCACTTCAGAACACTAGCCAATGGATAGGTCTTCCCACATGAGTTAAACTAACCTAGATGATCCTTCACAGGCATATTCAGAGGTTAACCTAGTCTACATGGTCCCTCACAGGCTTGCCCCGAGGCTGCTCTACTGCATGATTTTAGATCCCATTAGTCAACAATATTGACTCATCACAGACCTGAGCCCTCTACTCTCCCCATTTTGCCCCTTGACCATGAAGTTAACAAATCTGCTACTCTCCACAGTCCCAATAAGATGCCTTCCCACAGGCCAACAATGGGGCCATCTGATCGTGGCCTGAACCTCCAAAACCATAAACCAAGACAAAACCTTTCTCTCTTATGTGTTGATTATCCTAGGTGTTTCTTTATAATGATAGAAAACTGAAGGTAGCTCAATGAATTATAAGATTCATTAATCTAAATTATGTAAGGCCCCTGGAATCAGGTTCCACATATGGCATTACATAATTATTAGCTATGATTAGAAGAGTCTTAAATTAAACCCTTTCTAATTTGAATAATTAGATGAGGTTATTAAAGACACTCCCAATTTAACTGGTTTCAGCTCCACGAAGAACAGGATTCAGGTCCTTCTTTCATCATTCCATTCTGTCTAATCTGAAACATCAGTCAATAAGAAGCATCCTCTCGGAGGCATGCCTAGGGCAGGGATGTCATAGTGTGAGGTAACCGCACACAGTTCAGACGAAGAAAGCCTGACTTGGATCGTTCTGGTAGCGTAGCAGTTTAAATGATGTGCAGTACTGACACTTTTCAACAGGTGGAACAAAGAACATGATAGGTAAAACAAAAGTTGGAATAACCCTAAGTATCTGTAGAGAACCACCAGTTGGGAGGCGTTGTCAGGAAGAATGGAGGAAAAGTCTGGGAAGAATTCAAAGGTGCAGTTTGAGATGTGTCTGCTTGAAAATTCTGATTCACTATCTGAGTACAGAATTTGGTCGACAGATGGATATATCAGTCCAAAACATCAAGGCAGGGTCTGGGGTCAAAACATAAATTGAAGAGATCAATATTTAATGTTCCTCTAATATTCAATGAGAGACAGCTCAAAATGAAAAGAGAGTAAAGGACCGGGCGCTGACACAATCCATCCAAAATTTAGAGATCCAGCAGAAACTTGCACAAAGAAACTAAAAGACACAGGCAAGAAAGTAGACAACACACTGAGAGTGTGGTGTCATGGAAACCAGACCAAGGCTGCTTCCAGAAGCAGCTACATTCTGGCTTTGGGCACCAAATTTTTGTCTTCAATACAAAAATAACATTGTTTTTCACCCTAATTTTAAATCCGTTAACTTCTTATCTTCTAGGTAATTCAAACTCTATTTTAGAAGTGAATGAGACCTGTTATCACAGGAGGAGGAAGAGGAGGAGGAGGAGGAGGAGGAGGAGGAGGAGGAGGAAGAGAGAGAAGGAAGACCATTGTGGCTGGATGTAACCAGCCTCCCCTTTGTATGCCAAGGACAGAGGAACATCCCACTAAACAAGGTTTTTTTTAACCAGTCAGTACCAATGCAAAATCTAAACATTTGCATAAGCCAGCCTAGCAGCCCGAAGCTACTATGGGAAAGGACTAAGTAAGGAAGAGGTAACAACACGAACCCCAAGTCCCCCTGCAGCAAGCAGGCCTGCCTAGCGTCTGCCGCATAGCTCTATGCTTTCCAGCAGCTTTCAGAGCCTTTCTGGAGCTGAGGACAGCCAGTAGCTTCGAAGATTTGTCTGAATCAGGCTGAGCTAAAAAACAACCTGTCTAATTTGCATTTCCAGTGTGATATTTCTTGGGAAATCAAATTTACTTAGAGATAGAAAGGCTGGGCGGCATTTGGCGTCTGAGGAAAGAGCTCGCAGGGGCAGGCAGGGAAGCACATGTAATCTGCTGCAGATGTCAGAGCCCCGAAGAACGGGCAGGCCATGGCTGTTCGTTCCTGGCTCTCTACATCTGTCTACCCTTCCTGAAGTGAGACCTCTGGCATGATCTGCTTTGCTGTTTAACTGTGTTTCTACTGAACACCTATCCCGAGGCCCTGGTCCTGTCGAACGGAAAGAGTTAGCAGACTGTGTAGGCACGCCTCTGTCCATGGCATTAATGTCACTGTCCATCAGGGGATTAACGGCATTTTGCTTAGCATGTGCATTGCACCTACATTGGCGTTTATTGCCCATTCCTCCCAAGATCCGCGGGCGTAGGCGCTCCCTGCTGTCGGCAAGGTTCGGGAAGGTGGAACGACCGACTTGCGGGGTGCTTCACAATACGAAGAGAGGCTGTGCCAGAGCTCCTGGGTGCTGTCTAGCCCAAGAGACATATAGTTCCATTCTGAGCAATTCATCAACAGAAGGCCATGGAGCTGAACATGAGCCAGGAAGTTCATACTGTAACTACAGGAACAAATCCAGCCGCCACCACCCATTTCCAATATATATTTCCAAGCTGATCTCTCCCTATACATAAAGGCTAAGGATACAGTGCAAAGAATACACTGAGCAGTGCCCAGGAACAGAGGGAGAGTGAAATCCCACCCCTTACTACCTTACCCCGCCATTCTCAACACCACCCTGAACCTCGGAGAGCAAAGCCATGGGAGCTTCTGTTTCTTCCTCTTGTGGAACAAGAGCTCAGTCTATTTACATCTCCCTCACCGCCCTCCCGCCCACACACAATCACGCACTCGGTAGCCAATACCGCATCATGTCTCTAATTTAGATTGTTTATATCCCTGTATCTTTGAAAGCCCTCATCAATTTGGTTTCTTCTCACTTAATTTCCCCTGCTCGGCACATATGGCAAGCTGTGCTCCTTGAAGTCTTGTTTTCCCCGGGACACATTTTATTCCCTTAGCTCTTGAACAGTACCAATAGGATTTATTATCAGGCAAGTGCATCTTGGACTCATTCAAGTAGGATTAGAACCGATACAGCTTAATAGCAAGTCTGTCTCGCAAGGCAGCCCTATTTTAATGACGAGAGCTCGAAGACAACGAGTTCCGGTCTTTGTTTCTGTGCTCCCCGGCTATGTGATCCTGAATTACAGAACATCTCTGAGCCACAGCTGGCTGGCTCAGCAAGAGATCAGGAGAACTCTGATCTATCCCGTGGTATAGCCATGGCGTAGAGAGAACGCGGCACAGGTGACATACTCAATAGAGTGATAAATGTAAAACGCCTCTCGTGTCGATGGCCGCCCTCCAACGGGGATGACTCCGGCAGACTGTTTGATAAACATCTTTCTCTTCCGACAGGAGCATCCCAGGGACCCTCCACAGCATCACATGAGAAAACGAAGGCCCCTTCTCAATTATCTAAGATGGCACATTGTCATACTCTATTCTCAAGACTGTCTCCTTCCTCGCCTCCCTGACATGCCGCGGTTCCTCCAGTTCGTTAAGGAAATGCCTTTGAAGTGGTTCAGGAAAGTGAGTGACCAGTGTGCCGAGTGGACAGCAGAGTAACAGCGGGCAGTCACCTGGGATGCACCGTGCACCAAGCACTGCTCTCTGGAGCGTGTGACCTGTGGTCCTCATTCAAGATGAAGGTTTGGACCAGAGCCCCGGAACATCGGCATCAATGCCTCTTGCTCTGCTCGGTCTGCCTGCAGCAAGCACCTCATCCTGAAGGAAGCCTTCTCCCCCTGGAGATATGCTCTGTTTGCAAAGCCACAGGAAAAGGATTTTGCATCTTGGAGAAAGTGAGAGGGAGCAGGTCTGCCTGAGGCCAAATCAACCAAAGCAGAAGGCTCAGGTTGGTTGTGATACTTTCCAGTGTATCCAGTGGGCCCTGCAGACCCATTCCCATCCCGTCACAGCCTCCCCCCACAACCACCACAGAAATCAATCATGCACACAGGGAGGGAAGTGTGGTTCTGACTCCTTGTGGCATAAATTTTGGATCAGCTTCGTTAGGCTAACCATCTGGGTCATTTCGATTCTGTTTCTAGCCCTGACATAATTACAGCCTCACAATCAGCCATTCCCCTCCTCCATCCCTTCCCACCCCAGCTGCAGCAGTGGGAAAGTCTGCAGAGAATACAGTTCCCGCTTGGGGAACATCACATCCTACAGTGTCTGTTCCTGAGAGCTTACGGAAAACCTGTCCTGCTGAGGACTAGGAATCCCTTCAAACTGCATCTCCTTCCTGCCTCCTTCTCTGCTGTCTCTGAACTCTCTCTCTCTCTCTCTCTCTCTCTCTCTCTCTCTCTCTCTCTCTCTCTCTCTCTGCGGTGACTAAGCTCGTCAGTGGGACAGCATCCAACGGATAAAATATGACTCTGTAATTTCATCTGCATCCATCCAAATTGTACTGGAACAGCTGCTGGGCCTTTGGCCTCCTGCTAACGGCTTACTCTTATTTATGCTGAAGGAAATGATGATGACTTGGGTTAATATAGTCAATTGCAGGCCCTAATAATTCCCAAGCTTACAGAGGGTAAGTGGCTAATGTATATAGAAATACAGTTATTGGAAGAGACTGTCTATTAAAGTCCTTGAACTGCTGAATTTTTAAACTGTGGGGTCTAAATGATTGCAGGAAATAGAGGGAAATCCTATGGATTCCTCAACCAATCGATTTACCCCATCACAGCCATGTAAAAGTTGCCTTTAAAGACACAAAAAGAAAAGGTGCTAACATTGTAAATAAAAGGTCTGTTTTGTTGATTTTGTTTGCTGAACTGATTTCTTGACTATCTCTGCCCTCCCCATTACGCCTACATTATTTATTCATCGGGAAACTTTTATTAATACTTACCACCATCCACTAAATAAGAAACTGTCAGCAAACTAAGCACAATCCCTGCCCTCGTGGAGCTCATGGCCAACTAGAGGCGTGGCAGCATAGAAAGGTTCTGTATAGCAACCATACAAAGAGAGAAGTGCCAAGACATCGCGTAGAGCAATGGTCCATCTCAGTGACTCCTAAAGCGAGTCACCAGAAACACATAAAGAAATCACTTACCGGGTAAAGAATCAGCCCAAGAGTCAAGGGCAGGAAATCTATATTCCAGGCAGGGGACGTATGAATGAGCAATCTCCATGAGGCTCCAGAGGCCGAGTCTCCTTCTAGGCAGCAGAGGCACTGTGGCACAGCTGAGTGTCAGAGAATAAAGGAGCAGAAGGTGAGAAAGTGGCTGGATCAGTAAGGAGCCAACCCCAGCCTTCACCCCAAATTCAAGTCCACTTTCCTAAAGCCACGATGGGCCATATTTAGGTCTCAATGGTAGAAAAATTATTCCTGGAGCTACGTGGAAAAAGAAATTGAATGGACACACGTTAGAAGTACCTGATATAATCCAAGACAATTTCTTGAAGATGAAGACTTGGCACATGTACTGGCTGGTTTTGTGTGTCAACTGACACAAGCTGGAGTTATCACAGAGAAAGGAGCCTCTCTTGAGGAAATGCCTCCATAAGATCCAGCTATAAGGCATTTTCTCAATTCTTGATCAAGGTTGGGAGGGCTCATTGTCAGTGGTGCCATCCCTGGGCTAGTGGTCCTGGGTTCTATAAGAGAGCAGGCTGAGCAAGCCAGGGGAAGCAAGTCAGTAAGTAACATCCCTCCATGGCCTCCGCATCAGCTCCTACCTCCAGCTTCCTGCCCTGTATGAGTTCCAGTCCTGACTTCCTTTGGTGATGAACAGCAATGTGGAAGTGTAAGCTGAATAAACCCTTTCCTCCCCACCTTGCTTCTTGGTCATGATGTTTGTGCAGGAATAGAAACCCTGACTAAGACAGTGCACACAATTTACTTTTTGCCCTAATGTGCTCAAACAACTCAGTTTCTGCGAAATAGTGCTGGAGAATGCTAGGCCGAGCATATCTCGTGAGTGTCTCACTGTTGGCGACTATGGTGGCCATCTATCTGTCCCTAAGATGTGCTGTTCCACTAAGGACAAACCACTACCAAGTCACTGGGGTACTCACCACAACCTGGAACCTGAATACAACGGCCTTTCCTGCTTACAAAAACCACTAGCAGCCAGTTCTGTTAAGTGAACCAAGCTTGGGCTTCCAAGGACCATTCCTGAAGAATCCTGACAGACTTCTAACAATTACCTAATCATCATACATCCCACAGTGCAGCGTATTTTTTTTCCTTTTAAGTATATTCAACACACACACACACACACACACACACACACACAAATCTCTTCCACTTGGCTGAAATGGACATCTTCCTCAGTCACCAGCACTCCCTCCTTAAAGAACAATTCACAGATGGCAATCCAGTTCTTTGTAGGCACCAACATCTGCGGCTGCAGGGTCCAAGGTGGAGACTAGAAAGAAGGGGCCTTTGTGCAGGTTTTGAGCCATGGCAAGCCTATGTGTGACTCCTCCGTCTCACAAGCTGTCCACTTCTGTAATGGAATATCACACAGGAGGTAGTTTACAAAGAGCTCTACTTCTTATCACTCTCAAGTCTGGACCATCCAGCATCAGTAGAC
The DNA here is from genome assembly GCA_964023405.1 of Apodemus agrarius. NCBI lineage: Eukaryota > Metazoa > Chordata > Mammalia > Rodentia > Muridae > Apodemus > Apodemus agrarius. The sequence continues at coordinate 89,505,805 of OZ030007.1, read as the reverse complement.
AGCTTATCTGGTCGGGGCCCAGTTGCTCAGCCAAAGCATGTGGAGGGCATGCTACAGCACAAGTGGTCACTCTATACAACAAACCACTCCTGTGAAAGCCAATACAATCCCATAATAACATTAAGCCACTCCTGAGGGCAACTGTGCATATCTAAACTGTCATTTAAATTTCAACATGAACTTTGGAGAGGACATTCAAACCATAGCACAAGGAGTAGAAGCTAAACAACACTAGCTCACTGATCTCAAAGCGATATGCTCAGAGGCTAGCAAAATGAGAGCAGCCTCAAGGCAGGCAGTGGTGGGGAAGATGTGGTCCATTCACTGAGTTACATAAGCCAGGGCTAATGACCAGGAGAGGAAGAAAACTTTATGAAGGATATTTCAATGTGGTATGTGCACAAAGGAGTATTGCTTGGCCATCAAGAAGAATGAAATCCTTTCTGCTATTTGCAGCAATGTGGCTAAACTAAATGGCATTACATAACAGAGCAGGAGGGCAGAAAAACAAGTCAACTGCTGGGTAGCATCCCAGTGATCTCAGCACATAGGTATGAGGCTGAGGAGGAGGATTTCAAGTCCAAGGCCAGCCTGAGCTATACAGTGAACTCAAGGACAGTTGAGAAACATAAAGAGACCCTATTTAACTAAATAGTATAAAAGAGAGTATTGTGTGTTCTTGCTCATTTCTGGAAATTAAAAAATCCAAATATAGAAAGTAAAAAAAAAAATTTGCTAGAGACTCAAATGGCAAGAAAAAGATGAGGAAACAGAAAATGAACACCAACCCGTAGCTAGACAGGGAGCTAGCTCTAATGTAGTTAGAATGGAGTGGACACAGTAAAGGACAACTCATTACATGCTCCAAAGTAGCTAGAAAAGTTTGAAGTTTTCTAATACTTAGAAATGATAACATCAAAAGGCAGACGTGGTGGCTCACCTGTAATCCCAGCCCTTGGGAAGCTGAGGCCGGAGGAAGGAATGGGCTAGCCTAGACTACAGAATGAAACTCCTGACCTCAAAAACTGAGGGAGGAGGGCTAGAAAGATAGCTCGGTTGTTAAAAGCAGAGAGAGAGAGAGAGAGAGAGAGAGAGAGAGAGAGAGAGAGAGAGAGAGAGCTCTTGCAAAGGACCTGAGCTTAATTCCCAGACCCCCCATTGAGCAGCTCACAATCTTCCATAACTCCAGCTCCAGGGGTTCTGATGGCCTTTTCTGGACTCTGTGACCTCCTACACTCCCGTAGGCAAATGCCCACATACACATACATGTAAATTTAATTGAAATAAATCATTCTTAAAAGATAATGTTTCAGGGCTGGAGAAATGGCTCAGTGGTTAAGAACACTGACTACTCTTTCAGAGGTCCTGAGTTCGATTCCCAGCAACCACATGACAGCTCACAACCGTCTATAATGGGGGTCTGATGCCCTCTTCTGGTGCGTGTGGAAGACACAATATACTAGCATACATAAAATAAGTAATTTTAAAAAATGATGATAATGCTTCAGACTAGATCAGTAGCCTGGTGGTTAAGCAGTTGCTTAAAATGCAAAAGTTTTGGGCTTATTCAGTTCTCTGCACTAGTGGGGGCAATATAAATGAGAATACTTGGGAAGATGGAAAGGAGAAGCCCTCTGATTTTTATTGGATTAATACACATTGTATACATAGATCACATTTTAATATCATATCTTTTTAATAAGAATAAATAATACATCAACTGAAATCTTAAAAATTTATACTTTTAAATAAAGACTCAGCCATGGTGTCAGCAGGCTTTTGCTCTCAGTGAGAAATGGCCGTCGCAATGAACCTTTAAAGAAGGTGGAGCTGAGACAGTCAGAGTATGTGCTACTCAAGCTGGGAGCTTTGAGTTCAGCTCCCCACTGCTCCCACAAAGCTGGGCATGGTAGCGTGCATCTGTAACCCCAGCTCTGGGGAGGGCAGAAGCAGCCAGATTCCACGACTGATGGCCAATCTACCCTAGCCAGTGGGTTTCAGATTCCGTGAGAAGGCTCACAAAGACAGTAAGGTACAACACAATAGAGGAAGACAGCCATTGTCCGTCTGTGGCTTTCATACGCACATGTGTGTGCATGCATGTGCACACACACCATTTGAAAATGCAAAGTCAGATAAAAAATATCTTGGTTTATTTGGGCTCCCTTTTCCAGAGCTTGTCTTGATCGGGTGGCTCACTGTTTTGGAGTCTGCGGTGAGGCAGCGCCTGGCAGTGGGAGCACTAGACAATGGACCTCCCCCAATGTCCAGGAAACAGAGAAACAAAAGAGCTGGAGTCCCTCCATTCCCCTCAAAGGCATGGCCCCAGTGACCTAAGACTTACTGCTATGTTTTTTGTTTGTTTGTTTGTTTGTTTGTTTTTGTTTTTGTTTTGTTTTTTTGGTTTTGTTTTTGTGGGGTTTTTTTGTTGAACTCACTCTGTAGACCAGGCTGACCTTGAACTCAGAAATCCACCTGCCTCTGCCTCCCAAGTGCTGGGATTACAGGCGTGCACCACCACGCCCGGCATGTGTCCACCTTTTACAGGTCCTCTCACTTCCTGGTAATGCCGCAAGCAGGAAAGCAAATCTCAAACTCAAAGGCCTGAAAAAATCTATTCTACCCAAATTGCAAGGACCGACCATCAATGTAGCTGCGATCTCAGTCTCTTGAGAGATTTCGATGCGTTTCAAAGCCAACCAATATCATCAGCAGGAAAGCCTTTTCCCAGCAAAGATTACAAGTCCAAAGTGGAAGGAAGAAAATAATGAAGTAAGGAGCATTTGTTCTGCCCTAGAGCTTCCCCGGCATGGATTCCTGACTTCCAAGGCTGTTCTTCAGCCTTCCTGGACTCTCCTACCCAAGTGCCTTCACGGTCCCTCTTCCTTGAGCCTGTGAAAGACCGGAGACTGACTCTAAGCTCCAGCACTGACACTGACCGTGGCACGACAGCAGCCCGACTGTGAAGGTTGCTCGCAGCTGAACGCCTAGCTTTGACCAAGGCCTCTCTTTCTGATGGTTGCACTGAGTTGATTGGAGGGGATCGGAGCAACAGTTTCAATACTTAACAAAGGCTCCGTGACAACAGGGCAGAGCAGGGCCAAGCTAACCCAGACTCGAGGGAAGAGTAGTTCGGTAGAATTTAGAGCATCGCTCCCCATCTCAAAGGGCATTCAGGTCCAACACCGAAGTTCAGGCTACACTTCAACAAACCGTTTGCCCAATAATAGTACCAGAGCTCCACATGTTCTCAAAAAGATGTTAAAACTCATATTTGTGTGATTGTGTATGTGCCTGTCTATGTGGGCATACATCTGTGTCTGTGCTTACATGTAGAGGCCAGAGGTCAATCTCAGGCATCATTCCTCAGTTGCAGTTTTGTTTAGGGGTTGTTTACTGTTATTATTATTATCAGCTTTTGTGTATTCGAGTATGTTAGGTCTATGCATGCCATGATACATGTGTTGAAATCAGAGGACATCGCTTCTCGGCCTTTTGGCTAAGATCAAGTGAACTCAGAGGACATCTTTCAGGAGTCAGTCTTCCAGTCCTTCCGCCATGGGATCAAACCCAGGTCATCAAGTTCAGTGGCATGCACCTTTCCCTTATTGGCCTGGAATGAAGAGAGGCCTGAGTATAAGCCAGTGAGTCCCAGGAAGACAGTGCCTGTCTCTACCGTCCCAAGGCTGGCCTTAAAGGTGTATATACCACTCACTGTTTGAAAATGTATGTTTTAGAACGTAATTCTCCAATTTAAATGTTAGCACCATCACTAATTAAAATTTTAAGACAGAACTGTGCAGATCAGAGAAAACATAGCTAATGGCCCAAGCTACCTGGTGACACTCTCTGGGCTTAGACAATCACAAAGGGCTTTAACACTGGGAAAAGAGAATATACCTTCATAGTTAGAATTAAGCTCCAAAATGTTAAGGGGCTAAGGGTACAGCTCGATGGTAGAGTACTTGCCTAGCACATGAGGTCTAATAGAAGAAAAAGCAAAAAACCCAAGGGTGTAGACTCAGGTGGTAGAGGTGCTTCATGGAAGAAGAAAGAAAACAGCTCCCAAAAGCTGTCACCTGACCTCCAGTTACACAGCACTGTGACATGTATATGTGCACATGCACAAGCACGCACATGTGCATACACACACACACACACACACATACACTATATATATATACACACACACACACACACACACACACACACACACACACATATATTATTTCTGGGCAGAACACAAATTAAGGGTAAATTTAAAACAATACATTGGAGAGTGACCTATTTTATCATGCACTCAATGGAATCTCACTCTTGTTCACCTTATAACATAACGAAGTTTGAACCTGTTCAATAATGCTGCAAAAGTAAAGTATTATCCCCCGGAATAACCCAAGCGTTGCTTTCAGTCTTGGCCATGTTAAGAAGAAAGCCATCAAGTGGTGGCATGTAAATATTATATGCAAATAGATTTTCCCAGTTATGAAATTTTGGAATAATGCAGTCTAGTTTTCTTTTAAGCACGCACATGTGCATACACACACACACACACACACATACACTATATATATATATACACACACACACACACACACACACACACACATATATATAAATGCTGGTGACGAGACACCAGCATTTGCGGTGTCTCGTCAGCTTCTGGGTGGACTGGGTAGTTTTATGTGACCAGCTGGCGCTTTTGGTAGTCAGGGCCCTCAAGCCCAGACCCTCTGTCTATGCGAATCACTGGGTCTGAGGAGTCTCAGCTAGAGACGTCCTCCTGGATCAGGCTTGCCCAGGCTTCTCCCCACACCAGTCTCAGGACCAAAGGAGAGAAGGAGCAAAAGCATCCCTGTGTTACTTGCAGTGCCGTGTCTGTATTTGAATTTGTGTCCTCTGAACCACGCCAAGAACTTGGAGTGCCTGACTTTTTGTTTTCTAAACATAAAGGAATTCACATTGATTATTTTAAATTTTGAAAAGTAGAATTGTGAAAAAAATATCTCATTGTGCTAAGCCCACGGTGTTGCCGGAGTTGCATCTGGTCCAAGGGTTCAGGGGGGCCATCCATGCCTGCGCTTGTTCTGGTGCCCAGAGCCTCTCTGTGCTTCTTCCGCTCTTTCCTTTTCTCTCCTGAGTGTTAATCTTAGGTTAGCCTGTGAAGCAACGGGTTTCACACTGCTGTATTCCTGATTTTGACTCATGCTCTGCCTTTGCCTCACACATCTTCCACGCAGGTCGGCCAGGAGCAAGCCTTGCTTACCAGCAGGTATGTGAAAAAATATACAACTTTTTTGAGGTCACCAGTCCTTAAGAATAGTGTATCTTCATTTCCCTCAAGTACCACAAACTTGAACAAAGTGAACAATAATGAATTATCCCATGGTTCTGAAAGCCAAAAGGTCCAAAATCAAAAGACTGGAATTGGCAAGGACCTTTTCCCTTGTTTGCTTAAGGCTGAAAGGCAAAGAGAAGTCACTGAGAACAAGAGATGTTCACAGTCTCAAGGCCTTTCACCTTCGCCATCATTCATTCATAAAGATGGAGTCTCCCTGACCTAACCTTTTCCCATTAGGCTCCTCCCCCCAACACCATAGCACTGGGAGACACAATCAAACCATAGCTGTAGGCGCCATGTCTCTGGATTGCAGAAGGACCTAGGTCTCTATTTTGTTTGCTTTCTCCATCTGGAATAAAGTTGTTTCTAAGCTGTTTTTGAGATATTTGTGTATCATTAAGGACCCAACTCCACCCTCCTATGTCTGATTCTCTTAGTGCATCTCTTACAGCCCTCCTCCTTTATGGGTAGGAACTGTCTTCTGCTGTTCTGGGGCTTAAATGCCTTAATCATTCTTCTAAGCACTGGCTCCATGACTTTCAAGTGAAGCCTCAAAGAAGATCTCATTTGCCTTGGATCTGTAGAAGGTCTAAGAGTCAACCTCAGATCTGTAATTCTGTGACTCATCTCGAAGTCAAACGGGAACTATTCCAAGAGAGATTTTCTCTTCATTAGAAGCTGCTGGATAATGGGAGAGATTAATGGGGAAATTTTCGAAATAAGTTAATCGCTCCCTCTGCCTTGGCATACATTCAAGTTGAGCTTAGCCACATTAATATTTAACATAATCTATATGCAACTAACTATGTACAGGTAGGTTTTGTTCACTTGTAAAGTTTGAGAAAAGATATTCTGAAGGATTTTTTTAATCCTGTAAAGCAATCTGAGTAACTTTGAATTGACATTGTACGCATCCTTGCCTTGAACTGCTTACATATAATATTCTAAGAGTCCCGCGGAAAGAAAACAAAAATGTTAACTCAGTCACCACTTTGCACGAGGTTTAATTCTATTTTCCAGCTTGTTCAAAATACTCTCTTGGGACAGCTAAGTCATTTTAAAATCTATGGTTAACTGGTCATAAGAAGGCAATGACTAGCCTATTATGCTCATAGTTACACATCTAAACTTGCTTAAATATGAGTATCCATAAAAATAGAGAATTAGCTGGAAATTTAATGGTAAACTCTCAAGCTAGGGATGAACATAAAATAAGCTTATCATTTCAGGTCGCAAAGCACTGTGGGCATATGATTATTTGCAAGTCATAGTTCGTGAGCTTGAGCCCTCGCTTTCTCTAAGCACTAAACTGAAAAGTACAGAAACATGTTTGCCTTCTGATGCATAGTGTCGCTAGGGTTTGTTTGTTTTCCTCACCATACGCTTTGCATAGGTTTTGTCTAATTATAAAGACTCAATGGAGAATATGGCTTCTTAGAAGTAAAGAAAAAATACCCATGACTTCAGTGTTTCTGAAAATATAGATGTCAACTAAAACCTAAGCGTTTAGGAATGGGGATGACCTAGCTCAAGCTAGTCACCACCCTCTGCCTGTGTACCACAGGCTAGACCATGGAGGAAGGATTGAAAATGATACCACATCTTTAAAACAGTAGTAGCAGTAGCAGTAGCAGTAGCAGTTGCAGTAGCAGTAGCAGTAGCAGTAGCAGTAGTAGTAGCAGTAGTAATAGTAGTAGCAGCAGCAGCAGCAGCAATAGTAATGTCCTCTGAGATCTTTGAGTGTTTTAAACAAAGGACCTGAAGAATTGGGAAAGATTATTATAATTTCACATCAGATCCTCTCAAAGCAGCAGGGCGCAGACCACCATGCAGAGAACTATGTTTCCTTGATGGAGAGACATCTTCCACCCTCACACATGGAACAGACTGGTAGCCTTTTTGTCAAGAAACCATAAGACAAAACCCTTTCAGTGAAGGTTGCAAAAGGCAGAAAGGGGGCTCAAATTCTTTCCCATCACAGCAAAGTCTGAAGACAGCACATGAATGGCTAGCTGATGGAGATGCCAGAAAAACATCTCCAGCAGGATAAGGTTTGAGAATGTGGAATTCTATGTGGAATTCTTCTGGCCTGAAAGTTAGCCGTGCAGCAGAGGTTACGAATCGGCATCCAGGAACCCAGCCTCTTGTGCTCTGTGTGACATTTCCTTCAGTGAGCCTTAAAGAGATGTTATGCCTGCATGATTGAGGCCTTTAGGGACATTGGGTGTGCAAGTTTGATGAGTGATCAGGACAGGGCATGACAGTACCCTCCGTAAGACTGGCTGCAATGTCCGCTCTCACGGCCCCACAACCCAGAGATTCCGGAATCCCAAGACCGCTGACGGAGTTGCCTGGTTTTTACTACAGACACTGAAAGCGAAGCTTGGGTTAGCTGTAAAATCAATGGAAGAAATTAGTCAAAGAACCACCAGATGAACCTTTTCTGTGTGTTTCAGCAGGTATATTGCAACAGTCTTTGAAAGCTAAGGACTAAAAAAAAAATCATGTTTAATCTTCTGTACTTGAGCATGAGAAAAAAAAAGTCTGGAAGTTGTGCTATTGGTCTCCAGATTTAGATCAATAGCCCCCAACCTCAGAGAGAGAGAGAGAGAGAGAGAGAGAGAGAGAGAGAGAGAGAGAGAGAGAGAGAGAGAGAGAGAGAGAGAGAGAGAGAGAGAGAGACGGAGGGAGGGAGGGAAGAGGGAGGGAGGGAGGGAGGGAGGGAGGGAGGGGGAGGCAGTCTATCGCTCCCTCTCTCAGCCTCATCTGTGCCTCTATGAAGTTTTTGGGACTCCATTGTTCACGCCCTAAGGTAGCAGGACCCGGGTCAGGCTGGGGTTTCCTCCTTTCACCCAGCACAGACCACGAACTGTGGGAAGTAGAGCAGAGATTTTCTAGGGTCTGAGTTTAACTTGAGTTCTGTGTGTACTTCCGCTTTGTTTCCTGCCTGAGAAAAATGCCACGCCTCCTCTTTGTTTCCTGGTGGCTGGGTGACCCCTGCTGGTCAGGCGGAGTTCTGTCTCGGTCCAGCGTTTATTTAATTTCAGTTCTCAAGCTGTGGCTGTTGTTTGCAGGAACACCTTTACTTGATTGAGATGGCTTATATTAAAACCCCTTTTACGTTTATGTTTTATTGCATTTAAACCCATATTTTTTAAAAGAAAAAACATTCTCTGTGTAAAATGATTAAACCCAGAGCCAAGGAAAACATCCTTTTGCTCCAGTCTATGCTCACACGTGTTGATTCAGTGGGCTCGCACTTACAGAAACGGTGATAATTTTTATATTTTCTTGAAAAATACTAGCTGGCAATAAACACGGGCTTTCCACGTTTTGAAAGCCAGCTGGCAGCAGAAAACAACATTTGCTTAACTCCTCGGCCGAATGCTCTCATTGATGGAACATACACAGCTACCCAAGCGTGGCACAAAGCAATCTATGGCTCACGCCGCCAGAAAGCCTTTTAAATAAAGTTAGAAACATCCCACCGTCTCAGGAAACCAACAGCCTGTCTTTTCACTGATCCATCTGTAAAAGAACCGGCATTTATCCATTGAATAAACCCTTTTTTCCGGTAGATGTGCTATGGAGAAAGGCTTGAAATTATGTAAGGAAGCTAGTAGCCAGGTAATAACTCAGAAGTGGGAGGAAACTGTCTCCTCTAAGCTACAACAATATTAAATCTATATATTTTGAGCCTCTTACCTGTCCCTGTGTATTAAATAATTTATTCTGTTTTCTTTGCTGAATTCCGTCTATGTCGCGTCCGTGATCCCAACTGTATAGAGCAAACTACAAGCTCTCCTCCGCCACTGCTCCCCTCAGTAACACACAACAAGCAAAAGTGAGACTTTGGAAAGACTCTGCTGGGTATCTCTGAGGATTTTACAGCAGCTGGGTTTAGCAGAACAGGATTGGCAGCCTTGGGTTCAGCCAAGCAAAGGGAAGTCTTTCGGAGACACTGTGGAAGCTACAGTTTCAAATATCTCTGAAATGAGGGCTGGGATATGGCTCACTGACAGAGACGTCTAAAAGCATGTGCAAAGCCTTGGTTTCAATTGCCAATCTAGGAAAAAAAATACATCAACAGTGATAACATAAAAAGAATACCGAGGTAGGAAAGGAAAGGACTGGGCTGTGTGGGTGGGCGTGCTGTGTATAAGCTTTCAAAATGTCTCATATATAGAAAATGCCAATAAATAAATGCCTGTACCTTCATGTGAACTGAGGAACCGCACCAATTACTAAAAAGTTGGTAAAATTTAAATGAGGCAGAATGAGGCAGCACCTGCTGCTTTGTAATTTTACAGTTAAATTTTAGGCACATATTGAATTGTCTCCCTCTCTTTAGACTTTGCAAACAAATATATTATTTATTCTATTTATTCATACTTTCCCTTGAAAAGCCTATCCTCCCTAGACCCTGAAATATTTGTGTGTGTGTGTGTGTGTGTGTGTGTGTGTGTTTAAATTCTGAATTCCAAGCTCTGTTTGCCTTCATCTTCCTAGCAGTGAAATGCTTCAAACTGAATACAATATCCTGGGCTTTTGAAAAGGGTCTCTGTGAATTGCTTCCTAGTGAAGACCTTGTCTGGGTTTTGAAAATTGGGCTGTTGGAGAACAGTAAACTTGCAGCCTTATCCATTTAAAGCTGTGTCACAGCTGTGCTTTTTACACCCTGAGATGCATCTTCCCCTGGCAAAGTCTTCCAACTGGACATAATTCTTGCAATACCAGGACCCTTGCGATAAACTAGTTTCATTGCATCTTCCTGCTTATCTGTGTATTTTCTCTCAAAGCCTGAATTTACATTAGTTCTTTTTCTTTTAATTTTTTTTTCTTTCTCCTAGTTTCCAAAGTTTCCGTGACCCTAAGACCCCTGATAAAAGATTTGCAAATCCATAATGACTTCTTACTTTTTGGCCCCTTTCAACAATGTTTTCTTTGCAAAGAGCTCAAAGCTACGAACGGGAGCTAAGGTCACACTTGAAATGCATGTCTGGCTCTGTCTAAAGAATAAAGGGAGAATGGAAATGGAAGCGTGTTTTTAAGAAGCCTAAAGATGCCGGGCACTGATTGAAGCTGCACATCAGAACATGTTTTTCATTCTTTCAGTGAAGTGGGGTGGCCCTTTGGCTATATCCCTTTTCCATCCAACTTGAAAATTTAAAGTTTCTCCAAGTTCACAGGGCATACATTGCCTAAATAGTGTAGGATTTATCTTACTAAAAATATTGTTTCAGGTCCTTGGCTCAGTTGCTGTTTCCCAGTTCCCTCCTTGGGCGTGTCAGCAAAGTTTGCTTAATAACCTGCGTCTCAGCTACATCCTCGCCTGGCTCACGGTAGCTCCTAAGCCTCGCTGCTACTTTTAAATCTTTGCCTTTTTCTCTCTCCTGATCAAAGGACAGATACTTCCTAATCTAAATGTTAGCCATGATCTACACGGTGTGGACCATAAAGTTTTCACTTTTGACGGAAAGCCATTGCACAAGAGCCTGACAGCTTCTTCTTATTGTGCAGGAGCCTGTGGACACAAACCACAGGCTCCAAGATGACCCCCACACACCTCACACTTTCAGATTCCGAGAGAGGAGCACACACCTCTGAGTACCTCCCACAGATGATGTGCCAAAGTGGGCGACCATGTCCACAGCATCCTTAAGGTCTAACTATGAATTCCATATACGGGGGCTGGAGAGATGGCTCAGCAGGTAAGAGCATTGACTGCTCTTCCAGAGGTCCTGACTTCAATTTTCCCAGCAACTGCATGGTGGTTCACAAAGATCTGTAATGAGATCCGATCCCCCTCTTCTGGCATGTTTGAAGGCAGATATAATGTACTCATCTACATAAAATAAATTAATTAATTAAAAATTAATTCCATGTACTAGGGCCTAGAATGGTAGACTTTTCAACAGGAAAGGAGCTTCCCTTCACAGATAAAGGGCTGAGTGTCAATTTTGGAGTGAAGGATCTTATCAACATTCACCAAAAAATGCTGGTAGGTAGTGTAGCTACAACAACACCAGTTTCTGAGTTCCTTCGACTTTTGAGTGTAACAAATGCCCATGCTTTTCAGTAGATCCGGAGACAGTCTGAAACGTTCAAAACCTAAGAAGTAAATATTGTTGTCACATTTCAAAGAAGAAGAAACTGTCACAAAGAGCTTAAGAACTTGCCCTGGAGATCTGCATCACGGAGGTAAGTAAGGCAGCATAGCACAGGACCGAAGCTCAAGCCTCCAGCCCAGATGCGCACTCTTGGTCTCTCTGACCTCTCTTCGGTGCATGCCAAGCAGCCAGCCAGCCCCACGTCATCAAAGCAGGAGCCCGTGCTAGCAGACGCGCAGATTGCCGTGAGATTGCCCTCCACGGCTGATCCACACGTCCTCCGAACTTTTCCTCACATTGCAAATATGCACGCTCTCGCTGCATATTTATCGACAGAGCTAAGGTAGGCTCTCTCTGAGAATGTACTTCTGTATAAGAAGAAAGATAAACTCCCTGTGTTGCCCTCAGGGAAACAACAGCTGAACCAGGAGGTGAAGGCAGATTTTCGAAAATCACTTCACTTTCTCCGCGTTGCTCTCATAAGAAGCTGGAAGTCCCCTTCTGTTCCCTGGTGGGATTTGGGCATCTCTCAGCCTGAGATGCAAAGTAAACATCTTTGCATTTAACATATTTGTTCTGCTTCCCACGTGCCTGCAGTTGCCTTTTGCTTCTCAAAAGCCTCTGAGATTGAGACATCGTGGCGAGCCCCTGAGGTGAGGAAAGCAGCAGGCTCGCTCAAGCTGCAGATCTGCCGTCTGTGCCTGCCCTTCTCTGGGCTTACGGGACCACTAGGGCACTGAGAAGAATGGCTCTCTTCTCATCCTATGGGAGCACAGGAAAACTGAGTCCATCCACAGTAGCCAGCGAGGACCAGAGAAGCCCTTAGCACCAGGCTTGTGCACATCATCACCTTAGACTTTCTTTTTCTATTTTTAAAGATGTATTTATTTATTCTATGTAAGTACACTGTAACTGTCTTCAGACACTCTATAACAGGGCCTGGTTGTGAGCCACCAGGTGGTTGCTGGGATTTGAACTCAGGACCTTCAGAAGAGCAGTCGATGCTCTTAACCGCTGAGACGTCTCATTACATCAGAAACTACAGCTCCTTCCTCAGAAAATTGGGCATGACACTTCCAGAGGACCCTGTCATACCACTCCTGGGCATATACCCAGAGGACTCCCCTGCATGCAATAAAGACACATGCTCCACTATGTTCATAGCAGCCTTATTTATAATAGCCAGAAGCTGGAAGGAGCCCAGATGTCCCTCAAAGGAGGAATGGATACAGAAAATGTGGTATATTTATACAATGGAATACTACTCAGCGATTAAAAATAATGAATTCATGCAATTTGTAGGCAAATGGTTGGATCTGGAAAATATCATCCTAAGTGAGTTAACCCAATCACAAAAGAATACACATGAATTGCAATCACTGATAAGTGAATATTAATGAGCCCAGAAGCTCTGAATACTCAAGGCACAATTAGCAAATCAAAAGATTCCCAAGAAGAAGAGGACCCTGGTCCTGAAAAGACTGGTTCCAGTTTTCCAGGAGAGTACCAGAACAGAGAAAGGTTTGGGCGGGGGGGAGGGGGAGTGACTGGGGAATGGGGGGGGAGAGGACTTATGGGACACATGATGGGGGGAACTGGGAAAGGGGAAAGCCTTTGGAATGTAAACAAAGAATATAGAAAAGAAAAAAAGAAAAAGAAAAGAAAAGAAACTACAACTCCAGGGACACATCACAGCAGAGAAATCAGATTCAATGATTGGCCCATTGCCTTAATGAGTTTTCCTTATCATGTGTGAGGAAAAAAGACTTTAATATTGTCTTCCCCTAAAACAGTCCCATCATATACAGGAGCCATTGGTGCTGTATAGTGTGTCCTGGTCCTGAAGTCTGAATGATCTGAAGTGAATTTGAAGTAGTCTGAGGAGATACATGATACAGAGGCAAAGGACTTTAAAGGAAGCCGATGTCGGAAGGTCAGTTGTTAGCCTCTGCACGCCCACCAGAGAGGGCAGAATGAGTTCTGATGTTTTCTTTCCAAAGAGCTGTGGATAAATCCCCCTTGGTTTTTTCAAAGAAGAGGGCATATTTTAAAAGTTAAAAAAAAAAACCCACCCATCATGTATGTTGTTGAATCTGGAATACTGTCAGAAATCCTAATAAAGACAACTCTCTAATATAATGAGTGACCAGCTCTCTAAAATTCATATATTGAAATTGTTCTGTCACTGCAATAAAGCGATAGAAACAGGCTAACTTAAGAAGACAGGTAGATCTTTTTGGCTCACATTTGGAGGTTCAGAATCTAAAGGGCACACCGAGGCCGTGCTCGGTGGGGGCCACGTGCTCTGTGCGGACAGCAATGGCGAAATCTCTAAGGGAGAAAGGGGAGAGGACTGAAGGAGGCTGCCTGCGCTCCAGCAGCGGCCCGCCCCGGAAAAGTCAAGGGGTCATCTCAGGAGGACTGTCTTCCAAGAGCATACGCCCTCGATCCCTAACATCTGAGTCAGCGACTTTTAACTTCCTAATGCTTCGACCCTCTAATACAGTTCCTCATGTTGTGTGACCCAACCATAAGTTATTTTTGTTGCCACTTCATAACTGTTATGAATCATTTAGACAGAGAGAGAGAGAGAGAGAGAGAGAGAGAGATTTCCAATGGACTTAGATGCCCCCTGTGAAAGGGTCATTTGACACACACACACCCCTAAAGGGGTTACAATCCACGGGTTGAGAACCACAAATCCAAGGCCTCTCCCTAAACCCCTTGATTGTTCCACAGTAGTTCCCAGTACTGTCAGGAGGACAAAGAAAACTATCCAAACCAAGACACCCAGTGTGTTGACACTGGGAGAGTCGGCCTTTGGTACTTAATAGGTCAGGAAGACAAAGCCCTTATGAATGGAATTCATAGCCTCGTTACAATGTCTCTCCCTCCCCCGAAGTGGAAATCTGTGGTTTTGGGGGGGCTTGGTTATGTGATGTGATGCTTTGCTAAAGCAGACACAGGTGAGAGAATCTTTTGCTGAAGCAAACACATAAAAGAACATGTGATGATTCGAACACATATAAATATATGTGACAAAGCGTTTGCACTGACTCACCTGGCACCGAATTGCTGATATTTCCTTGCCGTGAGTTCACAGAGAATAACTCGCCAAAAAAACTTATCGTGCTATTCCAGCAGCTTCTTGTCACTTCTGCAGGCTCGTGCTGATTGGTGGGACCTCTCAGTTTCTTCTGGATAGAGCCACAGCTACTGGTTCATGTTTGGTGTTTGCCAACTAGAGTAGTCTGTTGCTACTGATTGGTGTTTGGTGTTTTGAACTGGACTACTGATATCTGGACAACAAAGATCAGAATCTCCCCCAAAGAAATAGTTCTAAACAGGTCCACAACCTCCATTTCCTATTAACCTTTCTCTTCCCCTACCTCTGTTGGCGGGCTAGAAGGGAGGTTGCAGCATTAAAGAACCCAAATTAAAGTAGGTTTTGAAAACTCCAAGCCTACGCTCCCCTTCCTCCAAAAGGCTACAGCTAGAAGGTGCTATTGCCGACACAGGAAGTTTGCTCAGACCAAATCTGAGCATCTTGACTTTGGACTTCCCTGCCTCCCAACCTGTGGGAACTAAGTTTCTGTAGCCAGCCAGCCTGTCTGATTGTGTTCCAGAATCACGTACTTCCTAATAAAAGACTTCAAAGAGAAAGAATAAAGACGTGTGCTTTTCACAGTGTGTGCCCTATCTTGCATGTCGTTGCATTACATGTTTGAATAATGGCGTTTTAGGTTGTAGGCTGTCTATTTTTTTTAATCTTGTCAATGTATCATTTGTTACAAATTGGGATGTTTTAGTATTGGTGCCAGGGCCCCACCACTGTGACCAAAACCAATTTAGGAAAGAAACTGTTGATTTCATATTATGGCTGACTTACATCACTGAGAGAAGTCAGAGCAGAAACTCAAGACAGAAACCTGGAGGCAGGAACAGAAATGGAGACAGTGAGGAACACTGTCTACTGGCTGTTTCTCTACCATCTTGCTTTCTTATAAAAAAGACCAAGACCACCTAACCAGGAGTGGTACCTCCCACAGTGGGCTCCACCCTCACAAATAAATTTATTGAATTAAGAAAATACCCCCACAGACTTGCCTATGGGCTAAGGTGATGAAAGCGATTCCTTAGGTGAGAGTCTCTCTTTCAAAAGGACTCCAGCTTGTTTCAAGCTGACAACAACCTAACCTGCACAGTGCCTGTAATGCCAACCCTCAAAGGAGGGTAACAGATGCCAGCCTGGGCTACCTAGCAAGAACTTGTCTCAAAACAACAAAAACTTCTGTGCTACAGAGAAACAGGGACGATGTCTGCCTACATCTGAGGAAATCATTCTCTTGCCCTGAAAATAGTAGCTAGATAATTTAATTAAACATAATAACCCATGCCAAGCGACCCTCCATGTCACTTCCAAGTATGAATTCACATGACCAGAATTGTATGACCTCCTACCTGCTGCATAATAAAGTCCTTAAAGCACCATAGTTCAAAAGCAACAATAACTACCGACTCACAGGTTGTGTGGAATAGGAATTTGAGAGTGCCTTACTGGGTAATTCCAGCAGAGGGTCTCTGCTGGAATTTGACCAAGTTTTTCCCAATGTCTGAAAGGGAGCTGGCATTACTATGGTGGTGAATGACTCAAACTATCATCAGAGGCCTCGGTACCCATGCCTGGACCTCTCAACAGGGTTGCATCAGGGTTCCAGGGCACGGCTTCTAATTGAGCTTAACTGGTATTGGTTCCAGGACCCCAGCTGCAAGTTTTCTTGAAATCTCAGAGAAGTAGCCATCATGCATTGCAGGATCGGTCTGCAGTACTGTGGTGGGGATGCTCTGTAGGGAACAAGGCCCAGCCAAGATGTTAGCTGTGACCGTGATGCTTCATGGCACTGCGTGTACATGAAAACCAGGTACTGCAGTGAAGCCTAACCTGTCTTAGCACATGGATGTTGTCAACATCTGTGTGCCTGCCTTAACTGAGAGATCCAAGCTAGTGTTGTGGCTTGGTCTTGGAAGGAAGTCACTCACTGGAAATCTTGCTATTTCCTTCTCAGAAGTGAGTCACAAGTCTGTTTCCATTCATGGTAGGGGAAGAAGGAACTGACTGTGCCCCTTCTTAAGGAAGACTAAGAGAGAATTTGAGGACATGGTTTAAAACCACCATAGCAGCCGGGCGTTGGTGGCGCACGCCTTTAATCCCAGCACTTGGGAGGCAGAGGCAGGCGGATTTCTGAGTTCGAGGCCAGCCTGGTCTTCAGAGTGAGCTCCAGGACAGCTAGGACTACACAGAGAAACCCTGTCTTGAAAAACCAAAAAAAAAAAAAAAAAAAAAAAAAAAAAAAAAAAAAAAAAAAGTGAGTGTAAAAAAAAAAAAAAAAAACACCACCATAGCTCCTGTCCCTGCTTCTTTGGTGTCTGTTCATTACATACTAGATAGATATTATATTGAGTAGACGTTAAGTTGTTATTTATATTCTCATATTTTAGATGTTCTATGAATATATGGCTTCCAATTCTTTGTTACTGATTCATTTCTGCAATTTTCTGTGAACTTTCTCCACTTCACTTAGACGATCTGGGGCGAATATATCTTCTGGGTAATCTGGAGTCCTCTCACATAGCACCGTGGCTCCTGAAATGGCATCCATAAAGTCAATTTTAATTCAATTGTATGTAGCTAAGTAAAATATTTTACGAGATACTAGATCAAACATCTGCTCTATTTCTTCGGACTACTACTTTAGTAATTGAATTATTTACAGAAAAGGCAATCAAATTAGTTTCTCATAATTATCGACTTTTTATAGTTCATATTTCATGTTCCTTGCAACACCTAAATGAGAGTGGCTCTTTTTCTACAAAGCCTTTGTTCCATTATTTTACTAGAAGCTAAGCAATTGTATTTACTCAAGCAATCTAACTGGCAATTGAAGCCCATTTCTTGGAAACAATGACAAACAGAATGTTTATTTTGTTGTCCCGGAGCTGACGGTAGATTTCTCTTCTGGTTTATTGATTTGTGCTGCTGAGAAACAATGGCGTGAACTTGCAAGAAATGTTAGTTTAAGCAAGCCAAGACTCCACCGAGCAAAAACCATGCAGTACTCAGGAACCATCACTTCCTGCTTTCTGGCCCATAAACAATGTTTACAGAAGACTAAATTAGACAGTGCATGTATCTCCTTGACTCAAAGAATCTATGTCAGTTTACTCCCAGATCAGCGTTTTAATTTATTTATGCACACATTTACCACACATGCATGTGTGTTGCATCCATAGCTGGATTGAGACCTTAAACTTTCTAAGTTCTGGAAGGTCTATGATCTTCACACCCCTTTATCAAAATAAAATGAGTACCAATGTCCAACTTAGCAAAGCAAACCCCTACTGACCTAACCTTCCCATGCCTGTTAAGCATGTGGAAAATGAAATAAAATAAAGACTGAAGGCAATAGAGAGTCCCTGAGGGAAGGATTACAAGAACTCGCCCCTACCTGGGGCACATTCCAAACGTTATAGCTTTTAATTTGAGGTGCATGAAAGTGGGGCAAGATGATATCACTACTGAGCAGAACTCATTTATTTATGGTCAGTGTTCATAGCAAGCATAGATACTGGAAAGGAAGGCAGACACAAAAAGAGAACAAGGGAAGAAGAACGTGTTGTGGGATGATGTGGTCATCGTGTCTCCCTTATGGTCAGACCTGGGTTCTAACCCCTCCATATTGTGATGTGGAGGTGAAGTCTCTAAGAGTTGCAGCCTATTATAAAGTAACAAAATGAATGTGAAGCGGGGTGCTGCACTCAAAACAACCTGACACAGTTCTCCTTGGGAGCCCCAGTCGATTTCCATGACAGTGAGTTTACATGAAACAGAATCAAAGCAGAAGCAGCTCTAAAACATTGTGAGTTTCTGCAACAGTCAGACTTCCATCACTATGGCAAAGTCAGCTTAACAGAAGAAGGGTTTATTTTGAACCACAGTTTCAGAGGCTCCATTCCATAGGCACTCCTTCTGTTGCTCCCGGACCTACTATGGGCAGAACATTGTGACAGAGGGTGGAGCAGGGTAATGCTTCTCACTCCACAACAGCGGAGAAGCGGAGAGTGGGGGGGGGGGAACAGGGGCAAAGGATGCCCTCCAACGGCATGCCCCCAAGAACCTACCTCAAAATGGTTGCACCACCGCCCAGCATGGGCCCCAACCTGTAGTATGTGTATTTCTGGAGTATATGTCAAACTGAAGATGGAACAGCTGCCACCAGAAAGTTGTCAGTATCATTCCAATACAGCTCTCCCAACAGGGACACGGCTGAGTCATGACTGTTGTGCCAGGTAGAGCTGATGGACCCAAACGACCACCAAGGAGCTGTTGACGACGTAATCACATTAGGGTCTCTTTATTACAAACTGTCGAGTTTGGACTTATTCACCGATGACCCACAGGATGGTTTGAGGAAGCAGCCCCTAAGTCTCATCAGGACAACCGTGTTATAGGAAATGGAAGCAAGGGAGGGGTGTCCATCATGGCAAGCATCTCATTGAATGATTATGGTACACCAACAGGTGGGTGCTCTGAAGCAAGACCTTATAGAATCACAAGCAGTCTGAATGTACATCTGAAACTATCAGACTAATCTTTGATTAGCTGTTGCTAGGATGTCGCTAGGGAGTAACTCTGAGCAAAGGCAAGCTGTGAGGTCCTTCCTGGTACTTGGGTGTAGCTTGGGTTCAGCTTTGGGCCAAGTTCTCAGGCCTTTCTTTCTTTCTTTTTTCCTTCCTTCCTTTCTTTCTTTCCTTCTTTTTTTCTTTCTTTCCTTCTTTCTTTTAAGATAGAGGCTGGTCTCAAGATAGAATAGAATAGGTTTGCCTCTCACAAATTTATATAAAATATTAACCATGTCTAGGATAATGCTCAAAACAAGCAATATACATAGGAATACATTCCTAACAGAAAAGATGACCATAGAGTCTACTGGTAAGGTGACTGTGTATCGCAATGAGCAGGCAAGGACTGTAAGACCATTGAAATAATTATGCTCAGTAAAGCAACTGACATGTAATTTCAGTACTAAAATGCAAGCAATAGGAAGAGGTAGATGGCTAGGCGTGTGGCATACTCTGTAATCTGCATATTCAGGAGGCTAAGGCAAGAGGATTAGGAGTTCAAGGCCAGCTTAGTCTGTATAGCAAGATCCTGACTCAGAAATCAGGATAGCGGGATCTACGACAGGGAAGCCTGTGTGCAGACAGCTGAGAAGCAGAGAGACAGAAGAAGCTGCTGAGCAAGCAGAGGAAGCCTGGATTAAGAAACAGAATTCCAGGAACTATATTTTAAATGCTGAAAGACAAACACTTTTCTCTGAGAAGTCTGTGTCTAGTGAGAAGATTCTTCAAATGTGATCATGAAATAAGGATTTTTTTAAAACGTGTTAAGAGAACTTGATGCCAAAGGAACATCACTAGAAGAAATGGTTCAGTTTCGCATGGTCTGAGAGAGGATACTTCATTTTCAGATTGGAACTTGGGTCTCCTAGAGACAGGAAAAAGCATTAAAGGTAGCGGCGGTCTGCAAATTACAAAGGATTGTGCTCACACATGCCTGTGTAGCCAAACAACAACAACAACAACAACAATGAACTGTAAAGATGCAGAATATCATCCTAGAAAATTCTTCCAAACCTCCTCTGTCCACTCTCCAGGAAGAAACTGGTGTTCTGGGATTTCTCAGCCACAGAGAAGTTAAGCTGGTTATAGAAAGGAGAAGATTGATGGGGAAATTAGAAACCTTTAGAAGAAGAAGGTGCAGGGCCTCAGGAGAGTTCTACCTTAGCTAATTGACAATTAGTGCAGTCACAGCAGCAGAACCGAAAGATCCAATGGACCAGGCATTCTTGATAGGGAACATGACATGAAGATCTTCTCACTGAACCTTGCTAAACTAACCAGGGCAACAGTTGCCAGCACAAAACGAAAATGAAACAAATGAAAGGCCCAAAGCTGCTGTCAGCTGGAGCTTGGAACTGCCATGAGCCATTGGAAGCTCTCAGAGCATCCAGAAACCGAGGGGTGGCAAGAAGTGCTCGCCTTGCTGTGTTGATGGCTGTTCTTGCTACATCTGAAACTGGCTAACACCCAACAATAGGGGGCACAACTACCAGAGATGTTTGCTTACTTTAAATAGGAGGGTCCACTTCCAGTCTCGATCTTTGAAGTAGAAAGACACACTTTAAATCCAGATCTTCTGAACTGGGAAAAGATGTGCCTTTAATCCGGATCTGATCTGGACCACACCTTCCGCTGAAAGCAGATAGAAGGATGTAGAAGAAGGAGCCTTTTCCTATTTGCCTGCTTGCAAACTTGATAACAGTTCATTCTTTCACTGGCATTAGAGCCTCATTCTTCAAAATTCCGGTGCATAAATCAGAAACCTGCAGCCTCATGGACTGAGCATGACTAGATTCTTGAACCTTCCATTCATAGACAGCAATTGTTGGATTGCCTGGGCCACTG
Organism: Apodemus agrarius; assembly: GCA_964023405.1. Lineage (NCBI taxonomy): Eukaryota > Metazoa > Chordata > Mammalia > Rodentia > Muridae > Apodemus > Apodemus agrarius. Next base: position 89,484,829 of record OZ030007.1, on the reverse strand, counting down.
CCTGGCGAGCATCCTAATAAATCCTCTTTCTATATATGTAGAGAGATTCATTCTATAACAGCCACTCTAGAGAACCCTGACTAATAGAGCTATGTTGTTAGGCTTGCATAGAAACATTTGAAAGGGGGATATGGTAAAAGCTGGAATCTACCTCTAGGACTCTGTGTCCTCCCTTCAGAGTTAAGTCAACAGGCAGCAAGTCCTGACTTAAGGAGCCACCTGCAGGAAGGTGAGTTCCTTTCTGGAATTCCTGCCCATAGCCCCTACCACCGGCCAGAGCTCAGACTCAGAAAAACTTTAATTTCCCCCCCCCTTCTGTCTTTTTCTAACACATACTGGCCAGAGCCTGTGTCCTTAAACACTCTCAACTTTGGGCCTCGTGATTCTTTTTCCGACACTCCCTCCTGTCTTTTGGGGCTAGAATTGCACCAAAGGCACACAGCGCTTACATGGAAACTGGAGATCTGATTGTCAGAGCTCATGCTTACAAAGCAAGCGCTGTAACCCGGAGCCATCTCCCCAGTCCTCTTGTTTTCTTTGTGTAAAACTTGTGAGGTGATCATTTTCCTCAGAGCTAATTATTTCATTTTTATGGCACAATGATCAATCCCAGGGTCAGCCTAGGCAGGGACCCTGCCACTAAACTATGCCTGTACCCTATACAACCACCTTCAAAATTTCAGTAAAACTACAGAACATAAATATTTTGTATGAACTGCTTTTTTAAAATGCCACAACAAAGAGGCTGGATGACTGAGATAACAGAATCAATACCTAGTGTCTCCAGGGTCCTTTGTGATTCATTTTACCATTATGTAAAGCACAGTATGACAATGCTTTCTTTTGGAATAACCGGGTAACTAGAGTACTTAACCAGAGAGCCAGTCTCTGCATGCACAGGTTCTGTGTTTATTTCTTTACTGTGCAGCCTCAGGACACCACCTAGAATTGACAGGCGCCCTCTCCAACACTGTAAGACCAACGGGATGCTGGCCAGCTGTCACTCACCTCACTTCAGCTCGCCCTTCGGCGTTTAGCACACGTCTGGTGGCTTGTTAAAGCAGACCTAAGCCCTCGTGTTAATTGCTTTTCAATTTCCAGATAAGAATCCTGGCTCCACTCTGTTGACTCACAGAGGGCATGGTACATGCACAGCAGCCCAGGGCATGTCAAGATCATAGGCTGTGTGAGAGATGGCCAGTTCTTCAATCCTAGTCTTGGTTTCCTCCCCAGTGAGCAAAAGTTCAGACCGAAAGTGAAATTGAAATCCCTCTATATGCATTAGGTACATAAGAGTCTGTCTGAAAAGATTATTGTCTGAAGACAATTCTTTATACAGTATTAACTCCTAAGAAATAGTTTCCAGCCAACCATATTAAGTTTAGAGAACACTTACAATTCTACAAAAGATATACCAGCCCCAAAGAGCCTGAAATAGCAGCACAAATTCTCCAGGTTTACCAAGGTCATAGCAAGTGGTAAAGGGGTGGGGCAGTAGAAAGGCCTGACGTTGATATCACACAAAATTTAAAGAGGGAAGTTATTCTAAGTCTTTGACTCAAGAATCAATGACATGAATGGTAATGGACTATCATGACACCCAGAAATGGCTGCATGTGTTGTCACATGAACCCCATGCTCTGAAGTTCAATTCTTAAATGATTCAATTCTGAAATTCTGAGGAATTTTTTAATAAGTACCCACAACTTCTTTGTTGCACTGGGCACCACAAATTATGCACTATATTCCATTGTTCTATGGGCTTCTTTGTAAGCATTGTTAGAGGAAACTAGCAATTGAAAGTTGAAAAGCTAGCTGAAGTGACTGAAGATCAGTCTCTCTTCGCCCTCAGTCACCTCGCTAGCCAGAGATAGTCAGCACATTTGAAAATTATGTTCTCTGACCTTCCAAGGAGCATCTGCTGTGATTTTAAATGTGAAGTTGAACGACACCAAAAGAGATAGGCATGCCTTGTCCTTATGCTCTCTCAAATACGCCCTTTATATAACGGAATTGCAAGAAGAAATATGTACAGTGTGCGTTCCTTCAAAATTCCAGACCGGTAAAGGACAGTGGCTTGTTCCATAGAAAAAGACCTCCAACACTCAGGAAGAACAAAAGAAAAGGTGGAATGACATCCCAAGCGAGAATCTCTTCCCCACTGTCTCAGTTAGGGTTTTACTGCTGTGAAGAGACACCGTGACCAAGGCAACTCTTACAAGAGGCAACATATAATTGGGGCTGGCTCACCGTTTCAGAGGTTCACTCCATTATCGTCATGGGGCAACGCATGCCAGCATCCAGGCAGACCTGGTGGTGGAGAAGGAGCTGGGAATTCTACATCTTGATCCAAAGGCATCCAGGAGGAGACTCTCTTCCACACACTGGGTAGAGTCTGAGCAGAGGACCTCAAAGCCCACCCCCACAGTGATGCACTCACTCAAACGAGGCCACACCTACACCATGGTCATACCTAATAGTGCTACTTCCCAGGGGCCAAACATATTCAAATCACCACACCCACCTACTGGCAGAACCCGCCTAGCCAAGAGTTCCGTGACACAGCGACAAGCAAGGATACAAGATGGCAAAATCCGCTTGTGTGTCTCCTAGGACAGTCATGAAAACAGCCTTAACAAACATGAGGCTAGCCTTGCATCCACAGAGGGGGTCGCCATTGAGGAAAGCTGTACCGGCATCCACAGAGGGGGTCGCCATTGAGGAAAGCTGTACCGGCCTTTTCTAGCTGAGCACTTGGTGCTGCAGTGGTGAACCTAAACAGTCCCTGACTCCTGGGGAAGGATTCCAGTGTGGAGCAAGTATTGGGAGATGGAAATCCCGTCTGCCCCGAAGGATAAACACAAAGGCAAGCCACTACTCCCTGTGTCTCAGGGACAGAGAGTAAAGCCATAACACTATGACATCTATAGAAGTGATGCAGAAAAGGCTCCACGGTCTCAGGTGACTCAGGAGTTCTCGTGACCTTCATTTGCAAACTACATTAAAGTTTGATATATTCTACATGGTATTTTCTCTTAATTAACCTTCTCAATTAAACTTTATGGCAAAACACTTGTCTTTTATCTCAGCCATCCCCGGGGGCACTGAAAAAGAGAAAGTACCACCAGGAATTATTCCGTAAAAGCAATTACCTGGAGGAACTAGCGAAATAAATGTCCTGATTCGGGTGTTAGGTATCCTATTAACTGCATTTGAAAAATGCCAGTGCAAACAGAGTTATTCTATCCTCTGACAGAACAGCAGTTCTGAGGAAGTCATTTTAATGCCGAATGAGCCGGGCAGTGGTGGCTCATGCCTTTAATCCCATTACTTGGGAGGCAGAGGCAGGCGGATTTCTGAGTTTGAGGCCAGCCTGGTGGTCTACAGAGTGAGTTCCAGGACATCTAGGGCTATACAGAGAAAGCCTGTCTCGAAAAGCCAAAAAAGAAAAAAAAATGTAAAAAAATAAAAATGAAAAAGAAAAGCAAAATCAATGCCAAATGACCTCCAGGCTGCCACAGTGGAAAGGGAGCTGTTAATTTCTGCTTTTAAACCTAAGCATAGGACATCAGCCTGCCACTTCTAGAATAGCCCAAAAGTACACCAAGCAACATTAGCATCCCTTGGGCACTTACTAGCAGGGAACATTTTCAAATTCCACTCAAAACTGATGACATCATAAACTACAGGTACCACCCAGCCTCTTGTGATGTTGGTTTGGGTACATGCTGAACTTTGAGAAACACTAAATAGGTTCTCTATCTATTTTTAATTTATTTATTTTTATTTCATGTGTGGGCCTCCCCCAGCCCTTGAGGGTCTGGCCCATTGTTCTCAAAGAATAGCAGCCCAGCCACCTGACACCAGCCTCCCACAGAACAAGCAGAACCAGTTTCCAGCCTTTGGGGGGAGGGTCTGGCCCTGCCGATAGATATTTAGAGAGATTCATTAAAGTTTGAGCCTTGAGCAAGAAATCATGCCTTGACTCCATGTGTTTCTCCTGTCACCCTGATTTCTATCCCCATCTCTTCTTCCAGAGAACCCAAGCCGTTAGCAGGTAGGCGCCGATGGCTACATTATGAGTGTATCACTTGCAAGTATATATAGGTAATGTGTGCATGCCCCGTGCTCACAGAGGCCATAAGGAACTGGATCCTCTGGAACTGGAGTTAAAGATACTTGGAAAATGCCATGAGGGTGCTAGCAACCAGGCTGGGTCCCCTACAAGAATGGAAGTGCCTTTAACCATGACTCCATCTCACCAGCCCATCTCCAGTTCTCTTTGAAAGCTTTCTATATATCATTATCAGTAACATATATATAATCAAGAGCTTAATCTGGGTTTAAAAAAGAAAAGATGGCTCAGACAGGAAAGGCAATTGCTGCTAAGCTAACCTGAGTTTGATCCCCAGAATGTACCTGGTGAGGGGAAAAGAATCTACTCCTTCAAATTGTCCTCTGACTTCCACACATACACCATGACACAGTAGTCACACATAAACAAATAAATACATAAATAAGAAAAAACTAAAGCATTTGAGTTTGCCAGACACAGGGATACACACCTGTAATTCTAGCTATTAAAAGGCTAAGGTTGCCTGGGCTACATACCAAGTTCCAGGCCAGCCTGAGACATCTCATATGTCTTTTTCAACAGGGGGTATTCCAGATACTTGTAATAATCTGTAACCCATTTAATCATCGCAGCACCCTGGGAAGTAAACTCTTCTTAGTGAAAAATGAGGAAACTGAGTCCAAGTCAGATAGCTGTGATGGAAATGCCCTCCAAGACTTCTCTCTAAAAACATTCCAACTGTTGGCTCCCTCAAGATCTTCTTTAGCCTCATAGCAAATCAGGGCAAGCAAGATGGTTCCGAGGGTCAAGGCACTTGCCGTGCAAGCCTGGTGAGCTGAGCTTGATTTGATCCCAAAACCACACGTCAAGGTAGTAGGAAAGGACTGGGTCCACAAAGTTGTCCTCTGGTCTCCATATGCCTGCCCTGACATGCGTACTCTATCCCAACTCCACCCTACCTTCTCCCCTACCCGTACCTTCACACACAGGAGTATAAACGCATACACTTCAGGGCTCCCTATCGATTGGCCACAACTGTCAAGCCTGTGCCATGCTTTAACTCTGTCTGCCCTGATTGCTTCATCTTCCTCTATGCTGAGTTTCCCAATGTTTTGTCACTTGTTTTCATTGTCTGCTTCCAGAAAATCTACTTTACAGGGGTAGCTACTAAAGTCAGAGGCCAGTCGTTGGTGGAGCCAGGACTCAGACCGGTTAAGTCTTCAAAGGCTTTGGTGCCTTGACCATGGTGCTGTGTTCCCTCTATAATCTGTCCCCATGCAAACCTGGGAAATCGCAGTGAAGCATTTGGGAGGGAGACATTAGAAACAAGATAGTTCTGGAGGGGAAAACACAAGTTAGAGGAGACTGCTAGTTGCCCCTGGTTACGAACTGCACGGACTGATGAGAGACCTGACCTGACCCACAGCATCCTGCTATGTCCTGAAACCTCCCAGCTAAAGGAGAACATTCATATATCGTAATCCCTGGGGATGAGGTCTTTAGGTCAATCGTGATTTTAGTGGAGATCATTTGGCACAAAGCCCAGTTTCAAATAATCTATTTCTAAATCCAAACAAATTAATTGCTTGTGGCAGCTTAGCCAAGAGTCTATAGGAGGAAAAGGAAAAGCAAAAATTGTCATGATAAATGCTTTTAAAAAGCACTTCCCAAGCAACCTTCCCAAATCCATGTAATGCCAAAATTAAAATTCTCTGAGACATGCTAAATCTCAACTCCCCATCCAGTATGGCTAGGAAGGTCATCTCCTCCCTCCTCCCAGGAAACCCGCAGGTTTGGGTGAGGTCTTATGCTTACTTGCAGTTAGGATTGTTAGTGTGCATGGCCACTGATCTGTAATGTGGGAAGGTATGAGATGAGTACCAGTAGCTCTTCAGGCTAGTAAAGGTAGTGGGTGGCCTTCAGGCCAGATGACTAGGCAGGCCGTCATTCTCAGCACTGAGGCTCCAGAGGCTTTATTGACACAAGTCATGAGAATGCCAGAGACCATGGGCCACAGATGGAGAAACTCAAGCACTTGCGACCAGGTTCTTCAGTGCTATGAATGGCTTTCTAGGTGAGGAGTTAGACAATGAGTCTATTGCAAGATGCATCTGAGCCCCAGGATAGCTCTACAGCCTTTCCTCTCCTCAAGGAAGACCAGCACAAGACCAAGATCAAGGCTGGAAATTATGTGACCACCCATATTCTGCATAGGAAGGAACCACTGTAAAATGCCCCTCTCAGCCCTATGGGTCTCTCTTTCACTTTTGTGTGTGTGTGTGTGTGTGTGTGTGTGTGTGTGTGTAAAGGTTAAAAGAAAACTTGGAGGAGTCTTTCTATCATGTGGTTCTAGAGGTTGAACTCAAGTCACCAATCTTCAAGCTTGGTGCAAAATGTCTCTACTCCTAAACCATCTCCCTAGCCTGCAGTAGAAACTTCTGGTTTCTTTGGAAAGTCAGTTATGTCAAATGATGTTTTGCTGGGGCACACAAGTGGAAAGGATGTTTTGCTAAAGCAGACACAGGTGAAAGGATATTTTGCTATAGCGAACACATGAAAGGATGCATGATGTTTAGAAGGAATATAAGTAAATAAATATAGCCCCACAGATAGTGGGAGCTGGAGCATTTGTTTGCCTTGCTCTGCCTTGCTGGTCTCCGCTGAACCATGTATTGGTTCACCTTACGCTTCCTTGCTTAGCTTTGTTTGTGGTCACTTCATAGAGAGAAACTTGCCACAAAAAGGAAAAAAAAAACACCTTCTTGTGAGTTTCCTCTGGCTTCTTGATGCTTCCTCGGACTTGGGCCAGTTGGTGAGCCTTGTGGTTTCTTCTGGATTGAACTGCTCTTGCTGATTCATGGGTGCTGTCTGCCAAGTAGACTGGACTACGGCGTCTCATTCGTGTTTGGTGTTTGCTGGTGGACTGGGCTGAGAACAACAAAGCTTGGATTCACCCAGAAGAACTAGCTGGAGACAAGTCCACTTCTCCATATCCTAATAACCTTTCTTTTCCACTACTTCTGGTGGGTGGTAGGCTAGAGAGGAGATTGAACCCTTTCTAAAGTATGCCTACACTAGCCCTCTTCTCTTCTCCCTCTTCTTTTCTTTTCCTGTCTTCTTTCTTGATATAATGGTTAATAAAAGGGGGGGTGGTTTGTGAAAAAATATAAACAATGGCATTATTTCTAGAACTCTAATAATATTAGCTATCACATAGGGAACCTGGTCTATGCCAGACTCAGGTTAAATGTGTGACAGTCCTGCATTTAATTTATAACAATCCCATGAGAAGATTTTTAGCTGTCCTCTTATAGAAAAAAAGAGTAGATTAGACATTGAACATTACGCACCCAGGAACTGCCAGAGCCCGGACTCAACCCCAGTCTTGCAATGTGTCCTCCCACCCATCTTCCTTCTGTCTTGTCTTCTTAACAGAGCTAGTCTCTCCTTTACATAGGCTGAAAGGGAGGCACTGAGACTGAGGTGCTGCCATGTGCCTCCGTGCCAGGTCACGCGGGACCATCGCATGAGAGAGCGACAGTCCTCCTGCTGAGGTTGGCAGTCAGCAGAAGATTCTGGACAAGACGAGTGAAGAGCCTACGTCCTCCAGCTCCCTAGCAAACTGCTCTGGAGGCTCCAGCTACTCCAGCCTGCTCCTGAGTTATAAATAATGCAAATGGACTTGGAGTAACTAAAAAGGAAACAAAACAGCAAAATGAATGGTCATAAAGACAGCTGGATATCAGAGAATTGGCAAGAGAGCCAAGAACGAACTGGTCTGCGGTTTGCTGGGAATCATGGCTCCCCAAGAGCTGAGAAAGCAAGAGCAGTATGCCTGTCATCTCTGCCTGCCAACACACCAGCACGAAACAACAAGGTTTCATATCATATCCAAGACTCAGTTCAGAGGCATCTGATGTGCCCAGATTGGGTCCTATACCTGCCACTTGATCATAGGAGAACAGAGACAAAGTAGATGAGACACATCGAGTCCCAAGGGACACAGGAGACTTCTTAGAATGCTGTCACCTATTACCTGAAGGAATGTGAGTACTCTGAGGAAATTAGAAACCACCAGAAAGGAACAATACCTATGAGACAAGACATTCCCCAGTAGGGAATGTGAAACTCAATGGAATTCGTAAGGGAGACACTATAAGACCAAAAAGGTGCCCCACCCCCACCCCATGGGTCACTCTTCTCAAATTATTTTTGTATTTATGTGTGTGTGCACATGAGTACAGGTTCATGTGTGTGAGTGTGTGTGTGTGTGTGTGTCTATGGAATGTTCTAGCAATTGTGGTATTGGTTAAGTATCAAATCACAAAGACTATGGCCATAAAGGGACTTGAATAAAATCACAATTTCTAAAAGACAGAAAGGAGACATTAATCCTGGCAAAGAACATGATTTACGTGCTTCAGGAAAACATCTACCTCTCAGAGCCTTGCTCTCCAGAGGGGAGTCGTAAGAGGGTGAGCAGGCAGGAGATGGAGCTATGGAAGAGCGTGACTTTGCACTTCGTGCAGGAGTAGAGGCTATAAAATAAACACAGCTACTTAAAAGGAAAGAAACATAACCACACAGGGTAACCTGCGGGTAACCGGTCTCCCAAAAGAAGTGACCTTGCTGGGAAAGGAAAGAGAAGCGTAATACAAACATTGAAAGAAAAATGTCAAGAAGAATCAGGGCAAACACTCTGAATCAGAGGACTATCTTCAAAGCAGGACATTTCTGAAGAATGTCCTCATGGGTCAGCCTTGTAAAAGCTTTGTGCAGTGTGACCCCAAGACAAAAGGTTAAGTAATTCTCACTTAGTGGATCTAGGGACAGTCTAAAAGTGGAGATTGTTTTTAAGCCCCCAGGTTAGTAACATTCAGCGAAGACAATATGTCAGAGAAGACTCTATTTTCATCACACAACACCGAGAGAGAGAGAGAGAGAGAGAGAGAGAGAGAGAGAGAGAGAGAGAGGAAGAAGGAGAGGGAGACAGAGTGTTTAGAAAAGAAAGCATTCCAGTTCTCAGAAAGAGAGGGAGCACACTTGGAAAATAGTGGATTTCATAAGCTGAGTTACTGGGTATATGTAATTCCATACAAGGGATTTCTCCAGATAATGATGAATTTTTAAGTACACTTCTCATGTAAAGTAATGGAGAAGAGGCACGACTCAGTGCTACCGGTCCGGAGGAATCAGTAGCTCTCTCTCATCGACACTGTTTCTCCTCTGTACCCTGAGAGTCTTCAGAACTGCTCCAGAAGAATTACAGAGAATAAGTTAACAGTTCAACACCCAAAGCGGTTTCTGAAATGACTAAGCCAGGACGTGATTGGGTAGAGGAGGGGCTTGCACTACCACAGGGGAGAAAAGAGATAGTGGGGCAATCTCCCCAGAGCCAGTCCCCAAAGAGAAGCCAGGTGCAGTGGTGCAGGCCTGTAAGGCCAGCCCCAGAGAGCGTGAGGAAGGAGAACACTGAGTTCAAGGCCAGCATGGGTCATATAAGACTCGTCTATCCTCAGTTTCATGCCTGGGAGATACAGGCGGTTGAGCCTTGCCTCTCTGGACTGTCCATGTCACCCAAAAGGGACATGAACTCAGACCTATACTCACTCCTCAAGGGTGTGCCCAAGGCGACAGCAAACAGTTTTGTTCAGAAAGGATTTGCAGAGTATCAACTGTGACCCAGGTACTTAGAGGACACGGGAAGGGGGGAGTAGGAGGGTACAGTGGGGGCGGGGAGAGGAATGGAAGCAAAAGTTCAGCACTGACCCTCATGAGCCCTTAGGTTCATGGAGAACCTAAGACAGATGTCCAGTTATGGCACTACTTAAGGCAGAATTATGAAGAAAATTCAAGGAGAATTCAAATTTTAAAAAGTACTTCTAGCTATACAAATATGTGCAAGGTTGGGAGGAGAGAAGAGAAAACAGAATAAAACACACACACACACACACACACACACACACACACACACACACACACACACAAACCCAATCTATAAAGGGATTAATTCAAAGAGAAAGCAGTGGAGAAAGGAAGAGAGGGGAAGGGGGAAAGAGGAGAAATCAAAGAAATGGAGATCGATTGGGGCTGTCTGGGACCCCTGACCTGATAAATCAACAAGAAAGGGAATTTTAAAATGACAAGCCACAACACACGAAAGAGTATTGTTTTTGGTGTTCTGGGCATAGAAAACAAAACAGGAGAGCCAGACCTCTAGGCCCTGCCCACCTCTCCTTGCAAGGAAATGACATGGACAGAACTCTGCTTCCGGTTGACAGTGACAAGGGAGCCCTTGCAGGTTGCTCAGAGGTAGCAAAGGCCTCCCGTGGGATCAACAGCCTGCCCTTGGGAGCACCTATCACTGCCCACGCAGACCCATGGACTCCACACTTGCAGACTCAGACAGTCTTGGATAGAAAAGTGAGGGCCGATGACTGCATCTCTACAGAAAATGTCCTGCCAGTTGATCACCATGATTCTCTAAGTCTGGCAAGTATGTACCTAGAATAAAATTGTGCTGCATATGATGTGCCCATCTGGAGTTTAGTTGAAGCATGTGAGAGGACTTGAGTGGGCGTGCATGGTTTGTCATTTGGTTAGTGCTTTTGGTCACCATAACAAAATACCAGACTGAAGGAAACCTTAAAACAGGGACAGGTTTTCTTGTGGGCCCATGGTTTCAGAAGTTTTGGTTTGATGCCATAGTTCACTGCTGAGGGACTGAGGAAGGACAGAGCACCCGGTTAAAGTGTGCTGTCTTAGTTAGAGCTTTACTGCTGTGAACAGATACTATGACCAATGCAAGTCTTACAAAGGACAACACTTAATTGGGACTGGCTTTCAGGTTCAGAGGTTCAGGCCATTATCATCAAAGCAGGAACATGGCAGCAGCCAGGCAGGCATGGTGCAGGCAGAGCTGAGAGTTCTACAACTGCATCTGAAGGGTGCTGGGAGAAGACTGGCTTCCAGGCAGCTAAGATGAGGGTCTTAAAGCCCACATGCCCATTGCCTACTCAACAAGGCCACACCCACTCCAACAGAGCCACACACACCTTCTAATAGTGCCACTTCCTGAGATGAACATACATGAACCATCACATGTGTTCATATCATGGTGGTCAGGAAACAGAGATAGGCATAGAGTAACTCTGGAAAAGATAAAGACTCTAATAATATACCCCGAGAGTCCTCATGAACTTGCTGTTTCTAGAACCTCCAAAGTAGCACCACAAACTGGGGCCCAAGCCTTGAACTCATGAACCTTTTAGAGGAAAACCATTTCCAAACCACATTTCATATCAAAGGTGTCAGTGTCCAATGCATTTTTTCTTCTTTTCCTTCTTTTTTTTTTTTTTTTATTTCTTTCTGTCTTAGTCAAGGTTTCTATTCCTGCACAAACATCATGGCCAAGAAGCAAGTTGGGAAGGAAAGGGTTTATTCAGCTTACACTTCTACACTGCTGTTCATCACTAAAGGAAGTCAGGACTGGAACTCAAGCAGGTCAGGAAGCAGGAGCTGATGCAGAGGCCATGGATGGATGTTTCTTACTGGCTTGCTCAGCCTGCTCTCTTATAGAATGCAAGACTACCAGCCCAGGGATGGCACCACCCACAATGAGTCCTCCCCCTTGATCACTAATTGAGAAAATGCCCCACAGTTGGATTCCCCAACTGAAGCTCCTTTCTCTGTGATAACTCCAGCCTGTGTCAAATTGACACACAAAACCAGCCAGTACTCTCTTCCTTTCTTTCTCTTTCTTTCTTTCTTTCTTTCTTTCTTTCTTTCTTTCTCTCCTTCCTTTTTTTTTTTCTCTGCATCTGCAGAATATTCTGGAACTAGCTCCCTAAGGACACCAGGTGCCATCCAAGAAACCAGCCTGTTCTCTACATCAGGGCCATATTGGAAAGGAGGAGGTAAGACAGAGGAGGGTAAGGTGAGAATCTGTACAACTGGAGCAGTCAAGCAGAGAGGAGCTTTCAAGGCTCCCCACTACTCATCTCTATGGCTAGGAAATCCACGGGGCCATCTGGATCCTGAACTCCTGGCCTTTTGAAAGAAGAGAAGTGGTTGGGATGTTTCCCCAGGCTGCCACTGTGCGATGGTGTAATTTAACATGACTGCCCTAGTAGGAGCCGTGGTGTGTTCTTCAGTAGGGAAACAACAAGACGACAGATTACAAGATGAGTCAGAGAGCCAGTTTCTATGATAGTGCTGTTAACTCTGCACAGAGCTTCTGTTCTGATGTATTTCCAATTCTTTAGAAAGCTTTTGATAGATGCCTGCCATACAACATGCATCACTGACTAAAGATGGGCCTTGTGCCTCCCTTTCAGAACACACGATACTTTAATTGCAACATGATTTCGGACGAGAGGCGCTTGGCGTGGCGAGCACTGTGACCACACTCAGACACCAGTCAAGGCTTATAGGCTCGGCTACTTGTCATTCACTGATCGTCGCAGCGTCCCAGGCAGAGTGTGAGGTAAGGAAACCGCCCGTGAGCCAAGCTGATATGGACTCCTCCTTCTCCGAACTATTTTCAGTCTAGTGGAAATAACAATAAGAAGGCGTATTCAAATTGCCAGCAGCACCCTGAAGACGAGTTCACATCCATGCTAAGTGCTTTCTACCTGAGCACCTGATTCAGATCACAGCAGGAAGAACTGAGAAGTGTTCTGTCAGAACTGGTTAAAGACCTGAGGGGTGAGGGGCTGGCTAAGCCCGGAGTGGGAGAAACAGCAGGGAAGAGGCGGAGGGCATCCTTTGTCCATATTGTTCTGTAAAGCTCGCTGAAGTCTAAGAGGGAGTCTGCAAGGTGAAGGGTAACTCAGGCAGCGAGTGGATTGCGTGGGCCTCTTACAGAGGTGCGCTGCACAGCTCCAGAGCTCCTGACCGAGCATCCTGCCCTCCGCACCCAGCCCACCAGCTCCAGCAGTGACGCCACATGGCCTTTAGAACATTGCTGTTATTCGTTTATTTATAAAACATCATTTTCAGAGCCAAGGAAGATGGCTCAGTGGGGGAAAGCAGGTGGTGCGTAAGCCTGCAGACCTGAGCTCTCATCACAAAGCTGTCCTCTGACCTCCACGCGCTTGTCATACAATGCACAGTCACATACCTCATGTGAACATCATTATCATCATCATCACCACCATCATCATCTGTAAAACTACATATATACATACATATACATAAACATATATACACATATATACATACATAATACATACATATACATAATACATACATATACATGCATAATACATGCACACTCATAATACATACATACATATACATGCATACATACACACATACATATACACATGCTTGCACAAACATATATACACACACACGCATGCACACACGCACATGCATACATACATGCATACATACATAAGAGGTTGGAGAGAGTGCTCATCAGTTAAGAGGATTTGCCCAGGCAGAGGACCAGGTTTGGTTCCTATCACCCGCATGGATGCCCACAACTCTCTGTAAGTTCAGTTGCAATGGATGAGACGCCCCCTTCTGTCATTTGAGGGAACAGGCACACACATGATGGTGCACAGACATACATGGAAAAAAGACACTCCATGTAAAACTAACTAAATACGAATAAATATTTTTAAATAAAAAAACAAATAAAACACTCTGAAAATAATTATCAGTGGCTGAGAAGAAAACAACTCCATCTCAGTCGCTTAAATATTATGGAATGTGGACCTCAGACACCCCCGCCTCTACAAGTCCCCTCCTGGTACTCACCTTTTAACTTAGTTAGGGTTTCTATTACTACAGCTAAACACCATCATCAAAGAGCAAGTTGGGGAGGAAAGGTTTATTCAGCTCACACCTCAGTATCACTGCTCATGACGGAAGGAAGCCATGACAGGAGCTCACACAGGGCAGGGACCTGGAGGCAGGATCTGACGCAGGGAGCACGGAGAGCGGCTGCTTCCCAGGGCTTGCTCAGCATGCTTCATTTGATTGCATTTTATTTTATTTTTAATATTTTTATTATTTTGTTTTATTTTACTGGTTTTTCAAGACAGGGTTTTTTCTGCGTAGCCCTGGTTGTCCTGGAACTCACTATATAGACCAAGCTGGCCTCAAACCCAAAGATCTGCCTGCCTCTTCCTCCCCAAGCACCAGGATCACAGGCGTGCACCACCACTGCCCAGCTTCTGCCTGCTTTCTTATAGAACCCAGAACCACCAGCCCAAGGGTAGACCCGCCCACACTGAGCCCACGCTGACCCTCCTGCGTTGACCACTAATTCAGAAAATGCCCCATGGCTGGATCTCATGGAAGGGTTTTCTCAGTTGAAGCTTCCTCCTTGCAGATAGCTTGTGTCCAAGTTGACATAAACCAGGCAGGACACTCCTGCTTCCACAAACGTCTTGCTCTTCTTAGCTTGCTGGGCTTTTTTTTTTTTTTTTTTTTTAAGTAAATGACTTTTCACATCACTTTCCAAGTGTCAAAAATTCCCTGCAAGTATATTCCCAAGATGAATAAATAATATCATTTATTTCCAAGAAGAAAGAAAAGCTACAGCAGCACAATTCAATCAAAAGAACTGGTTCTGTTATCAGGAGATCATCTCTTCTGGGGAGGGGGATTCAAATGAAAAACCACCTGACACGTTCAGAACTGACAGAAGGAGACTGACTGGGACAGACAGCAAAGATGACTGCAGGCAACCAGGGAAGCGGGTCATCGATCGTCTGCAACAGACCCATTTCCAGGGCATCAAACCGCTGGTTGCACAGATAAAATATTTACACCACATGTTGTAGTCAAGATACTCAAGTTCCTGTTTCAGGACACAACAACTGACACCGTATGACCTATTGACGAGAGAGGAACAATTTTAAATACCTTGGGCCAGAGAAAGGCTCCTGAACCAAGGCACCGCCGCCAAGACACAGGACCCGCGGTTAATCCGCAGGCTCCACGGGCACAGAGAAGTGACGCCTGCAAATTGTCCTCTGACCTCCACACGCCGGTCGTGGCGCACACGGTGTGGTGTGCACAGCGCCCACAGAATAAAGACACGCAATGAGGTGTCTTTCCGGAATATCTTAGTGGCCTTAGTGACGGCAGCCGCCACCCTTGCTCCGTAAAGCACGGCACCTGGGGAAAGGGGCACAAAAATGCCACGGGCAACTTGCGGTCTTACAAGCTTTGGAAGCAGACCGTCCTAAAGGGTGATTTAGCTCAAAAAACTAAAAGTGGGAAAAGGGAAGCATTTAGGAAAGTGGTTCAGCCTGTAAAATGACAAAGGATGAAGATTTGCTGTCAGTTATTACTGAGATAAAACTGACTCAAGAACGGGTCTAACATCTTCAGAAATTATTAGGTTAAGCCAGGCGCAGACAGGCCTACCTATAGTCCCAGCACTCAGGACCCTGAGGCAGGAATATCATAAGTCTCGGTTCAGCATAATCTACATAGGCGTGCCCC
This sequence comes from Apodemus agrarius, assembly GCA_964023405.1. Taxonomy (NCBI): domain Eukaryota; kingdom Metazoa; phylum Chordata; class Mammalia; order Rodentia; family Muridae; genus Apodemus; species Apodemus agrarius. Next base: position 89,469,291 of record OZ030007.1, on the reverse strand, counting down.
CCAAACATCATCATCATCATCATCATCATCATCATCAATGATGATGCATCTCAAGCAAATAAGCTGGTTATTGACAGTCTTACTACAGCTAAGCACCTGAGCACACAGTGTCTTACATGTTCCTTCGAATATGTCTCCAAAGTATCTTCCTTTTAAATTCCTATTGTCAAAAAAAAGAAAGTACACATTTGTGTAACTCTTACTCTTGTATCTAAAATTCATTCTATTTTATTGATTTTCCTAATCACTTAACTGTTCTCATTAGTATTTACTAAATATTTTCATGTATGTATATATATATATATATATGTATATATATATATTAACATAAATATTAAAGGTGAGACTATCAAAAAAAAAAATTCCTATTGTCCAAAAACAGCAAAATTGTCCTGTGGCCTCCTCAATCCTCCGGCCTCACTGGTCGTTATAGTAACAAACGAACGCCACCTTTAAAGTGTTTAGCGATGAGAAGGATGGTTCTTGCAAATAGCTGTCGTTTCACTTTGGGGATAGAAGGTCTTTCAGTGGACTTCACAAAGCACATGGACAACTGAAAACAGCACTTCGGTTAACAAAGGAAGTGCCTGCAGTTGCGAAGAGTGACCACAAGAGGGAGACTATGAACCATGAGCAAGGATAGTTAGGAAAACAACTAAGTTTCTAAAAAGAATTGAAAAGCGCTCATTAACATATTTTTGAAACATATTTTATTTGTAATTTCACAATTAATATATATGAATAATACACAAAGAGTCAGAGGAAATACTTATTTCCCACACCTGGCTTAAGAAATAGGACAGAAGAACCAGGCATGGCGGCAGAGGCACTGTCTGACCCAGTATGTTTTTAATTTATTTACATTTCAAATGCTATCCCCTTACCCCCGGTTTCCCCCTCCCAGAAACTCCCTATCCCATTCCCCCCCCCATGCTTATATGAGGGTGTTCCTCCACCCACCCACCCACCCACTCCTGCCTCCCTGCCCTTGATTCCCCGACGCTGGGGCATCTATTGATCCGTCATAGGAACAAGGACCTCTCCTCCCATTGATGCCTGACAAGGCCATCCACTGCTACATATGCAGCTGGCGCCATGTGTACCCCTTGGTTGGTGGCTTAGTCTCTGGGAGTCCAGGGGGGTCTGGTTGGTTGATACTGTTGCTCTTCTTATGGGGTTGCAAACCCCTTCAGTCCCTCCGTGAAGTACTCTTATCCCTCAGGAACCATAAGCCAGAGCCAAGCAAACCCTCCAGTCTATGAATTGCCTCAGCTGTGGTGCCCTGTCACAGCAATAGAAGAACAACTCGCACAGCGAGGGAACTGGCTCAGCGGGGAAACGCTATGCACAAGTGCCTGGAACCGTGGGGAAAACCCAGTGCCAGTATCACAAATCAGGAATCTGTGGTTCCGGTGATCCTATGGTGATAGGGGAAGCTCAGTGGCCCTGTCCTGATATGCCAAGACAAGAGAGTTCCTCAGACGTGTGCAGGCCAGCTAGCCCGGCATCTCAGTACAGCAGCGGCAAACAACAGAAGGAGCCGTTCTCAAAGTAAGTGAAGGCAAGGACAGGCACTCAAGGCAGACTTCTGACCTTCACAGCACACACACACACACACACACACACACACGCACGCACACACACACACATGCACATATATGTACACACACATGCACACACACATGCATGCACACACATATGCATGCATGCACACACACATGCATATACACACACACAAAACATGAAAGAAAGAGATAAAGAGAGAGAAAGAAAGAAAGAAAGGTGAAAAGAGGGAAGGAAGGGAGAGGGAGGGAGGAAGGAGGGAGGGAGGGAGGAAAGACTAGGAAGGATCAGGGATGTAGTTCACTGGTAAAGCACTCCCCTGTGTTCACAGCGTTGCTTCAATCTCCAGGTGTTAGACCTAACCCTGTAGCCATCAGTCAAGTAGGGCCACGCCCCAGGCCTCCAGTGTTCTGGCTGGACTCCATCCCCACAGTCACCTGGCAACAGCCAGGTAGCCCGGCCCACTATAAAAGGCACTGCGTGACCCCCTCCTTTCTCTCTCTCTCCCTCTCTTGCCCTTCTCTCTTGTCCTCTCTTCTTATGTCTTGCCCCTCTCCATTCTTTTCCCCTCTTTCCACGTGGTCATGGCTGGCTCTCACCTCTCTATCCTGTCTTTTCTCTTTTTCTTTTCCCCTCCTTTTCTATAATAAAGCTTTAAAACCATGGGCTGTCTCTTTTTATCAAAACCCGCTGTGGCAGAGCAATGAACAGGCCTCACAGCGCTTCCAGCTGCCAGACCAGACCAAGAACTGCCCCACCCGGCTGGGCTTCCTCCACAGGTACGTGGGCCTCCGCCCCAGGGGACCAAGGCTAGATCTAGGACTCCATCTCCCCTAGCTGGGTAGCCTTCCTCCACAGGTACATGAGCCCAGCATCCAGGTACCAAAACACCAAAGAGCAGGCAGAACATCCAGGCTGCACGCAGCAGTGTTAACTTTCCATCACTCCAGCTGGCAAAATACCTGAAGTAAGTGACTTAAAAGAGGAGAGACCTAGGTGGTGTCACGGATAAGAATGGCCCACCCGGGCTCCCATAGGCTCATATATTTGACAGCTTAGTTACCAGGAAATGGTGCTGTTTGAAAGCATCAGAAGGATCAGGGTACAAGGCCTTGTTGGACTTGCAGTGGCCTCCTTGAAGGAAGCCTATCAGCAGAGGTGGGCTTTGAGGTTTCAACGCCCATGGCAATCCCAGAGACCCTCTCTGCTGTCCTAAGGATCATGATGTATCTCTCAGCTACCGGTCCAGAGCCTGCTTACTGCCGTGACCCACGCCACGATGAGAATGGGCTAATGCTCTGACACTGTAAGCAAGGCCCCTGTTACATGAGAGCTGGCTCACCGATGGTGTCTTCGTGACATTAGAATAACGACTAAGGCGGCTTGCTGCCTCAGCTTCAGAAGTTCCATCCATCGGGTACTTGAGTAGCAAGGACACAGGCACTTGCTTTGGAGTATGGTGACAGGGGCACAACCAACAGCCCATGGCATATAGGAAAGGGCAAGTCAGGCGGGACTACACCTAGAACAGGACCGTGTCAGGCCACCAGCAGAGCCCAGCATGGCTGCCACCTCCTCTTCCTCTAGCTTAACCCTAGAGCAAGAAAGCAGAAGCCAAGTAAGCAAACAGACAAGGCTCTCAGAGACCTTTCTGGACGCATTGAGGGGCCGTACCTTCCTGCTAGGACTGCAGGTCTTGGTGCTGGAGAAAAACTGAGGTAGGTGCCAGGAGCCACACACAGCTTGGACGCAACTGACTGCCCATAGCCCTGGAGACTGCTGTTGGCTGGTGCTCCTTTTAGCTGAGGCTATCCACGACAACCGTGAGCCTTGGGTCAGTCCCTGCCTCAGTAAGTGTTATTATTGCTGCAATGAAACACCATGATCAAAATCAAGTTTGGGGGGGGGCTTATTCATCTTACACATTTGTATCACAATGTTGACTGAGAGGTGGCAGAACCTCAAAGAGATGGGCCCTATTGGGAAGTGATCATCTATGAGGAGCCATCTTGGAAGGGATTAATGCCTGTCTGCCATCCACGGAGCAGGCTTTTATAAACAGTTGCTTTCTGATTCTTGTTCTCTTCCAATGAGGCCGTTTTCCCTTCACTGTCCCACCTTGAGTTGATCGTCATGAGGCCTTCACAACCCTCTATCACTTCCAGACACTTGGAGGGAACAATTTTTCCTGTAAAGAGAAGAATAGGAATGTTTCATGGTGTTTTATAACAGCAGCGAAGGGTCTACAGCTACCCTGTGCCTTCACTAACAGTCCTCCTAACAGGCTCTATTTGTGTTGCTGTCTGCTTCTTTTCTGATGTAGATGACGGGTGTTTGTGTTTTCTGTCATAGTTTCCCATGCTGCAGACAGAACCCAAAGCTCTGAACAAGGCCCAGAAACGTACTCTGCCACCAAGCTGTATATGCAGGCCTTTCCCTATGTTTTTACCTTGTCTATCTTAAATGGTTGTTAATCTTGTTTGAGTTTTTCCCAAAGGCCCATTTCTGTGGAACTGACCTTCTCTGCTATATTGATGTTCTCAAGCAGAAGGATTTCTGCTGTTTCTGCATGGCTGAGACTTCATCGTCAGTGGATGGTGCGTTTTCTCTGATGCTTTTCTTGCACCTGTGCACAAGGTCCTGAGGATTTTTATCTTTTACTGTATTAATGTAGCAAACCGACACATTTGAAATGTTAATAGGTGGGGTGCATTGAATGTGTGTCCCCACAGGCTCGTATATTTGAATGCTAAGTCGTCAGGGAGTGGCACTGCTTGAGAAGGATTAGGGGGTGTGGACTTATTAGAGTAAGTGAGGTCTTGCTGGAGAAAGTATATCAGTGGGGGAATGCTTTGGAGTTTCAAAAACCCAAGCTAGACCCAGTGTCGATTCTGCCTCCTGCCTTCAGATCTTGGTACAGAACTCTCAGCTACTTCTCCACACCGTGTCTGCCTGCATGCCACCATGTTCTCCACCATACTGACAACGGACAAAAACTCTGAAACTATAAGCAAGCTTCCAACAAAATGCTTTCTTAAAAGTTGGCATGGTCGTGGTGACACTTCACAGCAATAGGACAGCGAGTAGGTCAGAAGTTGGGGGACCAGGATATTTCTGTGATGAGTCTGACCTTGCGTCTGTGGGAGGACTATAGAAGACTTTGGGATGTTGGACTAGAACAGTAATTGGACACTTTAAGTGGGACTTAATGAACCATCCTAGTAAGAGCGTAGAAGACAGTGCTGAGGGAGATTTGAACTGTGTGGGCTGAGCTCAAGATGTTTCAGAGGGGAAGGGGCCTAGAGACCACTCTTGTCATGTTTTGGCAAAGAATGTGGCTGCTTTCTGCTTTTGTCAAAAAAAAAAAAAAATCACCCTGAGGCTAAAGGGTTTTGGATTAACAGTATTGGCGGAGGAGATTTCCAGACAAGCTAGTATTGACTGCGTCGTTTGGTAATTCGTAGCCGCTCTTACGTAGATCTGTAATGAAGAACAGCGTGCTGAGCAAGGAAAAATACTAAATGTACAGCTAAGGAGAGAAGCAGCACCAGAAAACGGAAAGTTGGAGCCAAGTCAAGTGCTCAAGGAGATAAAAAGTTTAAAAAAAAAAAAAAAAAAAAAAAAAAGCCTGATACTAAATGGAATCAAGGGAGAAGAAACCTTGGGGTGAGATCCCACCCAGCTAAGCTTCCAACTTGTGAAAATGAATTAAAGAAAAGCTTAAGGGTCGAAGGAAATCATCAGCAAGAACGGGCTGATGCCCCAGCAAGCAGCAGAACTTAGCAGTTTCAACCACATGGTCCTGGCTTTAGAGCCAAGGATATAAAAAGGGGTTATAGAATTTCCTTTTGTGGCTAAGGAGAGTCACTAAGAACAGGCACTTCATGAAGCTATGAAGAAGAAGCCTGGATGATGCTTGAGACCCCAAAATGTGGGAGATGCCAGAGTGGCCAGGGAAAGCTGTAGACCGTGTGTGGAACCAGCTCCAGGGAGAGCCGTGTGCTGCAGCCAAAAAAGGTGAAAGGAGTCAGAGGGCCTGAAGAGCGTGTGGGTGTCAAACACAGAGATTCAGAATTCGGGGTTTGTCCTGGTTATTTTAGGCCCAGTATTTCCTCACCATACTCACTTCCCTCCCTTTTGGAATGGTAATATATATCCCGTGACACTGAGTATTGAACTTATGTGATTTGCTTTTTCATTTACAGGGGGTTACACTTAAGAGATTGCCTTGAGTCTCTGAGGAACCTCAACTTTGGACTTTCAAACAGTGTTGAGACTGTAATTGACTAGGGGACTTTTTAAGTTGGATTAAATGCACTTTTTAATTATGATACAGCTATAAACCTATGGAGCCTGGGGAAGAGAATGTAGTAATTTGAATACTAATGGCCCTTATAGGCTCATATATTTGAATGCTCATAAAAGAGGGGCCCTACTTGATAAGGATTAGGAGGTGTGGCCTTGTTGAAGTAGGTCTTGGAGACCTACTTGAAGAGTCTTGGAGAAAATGCGTCGCTTGGGGAGGGAGGTGGGCTTTGAGGTTTCCCAACCCAGGTTCAGTGTTCTCTTCCTGTTACCTGTGGCTCCAGATGTAGAATTCTCAGCTACTTCTTTAGCACCATGTCTGCCCATGTGACGCCATATTTCCCATCATGATGATAACGGACTAAACCTCTGAAACTATAAGCAAGTCCCAACTAAATGCCTTTTTTTTCTATGAGCCGTTGTGGTCGTGACGATAGAACAGTGACAAGGGCAGAAGGAGAATATGCAAACCAATTTCCAAGTCAGCTGAGCAGCTGGGCTTTCCCACCCGCAACACACGGAGTCTTCCGGCCTCTGCACGGCCTCGCCAGCACATGCTGTTCCCGGCGTCTCTGCTCACCGTCCCGACAGAGGTGCAGTGAGTGGTACCCGGGCCTTCTGAAATGGACCATTAGTGAGTTGACCTTCATTTCACATGCTTATCACCTATTGATTCTTCTTTGGACAAAGGCTTTTTTGTTCATTTTCATCATCATCATCATCATCATCATCATCACTTTCATTGATAAATCATAATGATATGCTTAATGTAATATTCTAAGGTATGCAATATGGAATAATTAAATAAAGCAAAATCACATATATCACCTCACTTTGTATGTATATGTATGTATATGTGTGTGTGTGTGTGTGTGTGTGTGTGTGTGTGTGTGTGTGTGTATGGAAAGAGAGAGATCTCTGTAAGTTATACTCTTAGCCACAATATACAATGCAAGGCAGGCATGGTGGCACACACCTATAAATCCCAGTACTTCAGAGATTAACATGAAAGGACAAGAGTTCAGGGCTAATGTGGGCTACATAGTAAGGTCCTAACTCAAAAGAAACAAACAGCGGGAGCCTCTAATGCATTCTTTGCTATAGCTACCTTGCTATGCAGGAGATCATAGTACGTATTCCTCCTGACTACCTAAGTTTGTACTCTTTGGTCAACATCTCCTCAGTGTGTCCTGCCCTGTCCTCTTTGCATCTGGTGTCCCCTTGTGGTAGTTTGAATAAGAATGGTTCCCATGGGCTTTTACATCAAGAAGTGGCACTAGTTGTAGCCTTGTTGCGGAAGGTGCAGTGGTGTTGAATAAAGTAATTCACTAGGAGTGGGTGTTAAAGTTTCAAAAGCCCAAGCCAGGCCCAGTCTCTCCCTGTCTCTCTCTCTCTCTCTCTCTCTCTCTCTCTCTCTCTCTCTCTCTCTCTCTCTCTCTCTCTCTCTCTCTCTCCTGCCTTTGGACCTAGATGTAAAACTCTCAGCCACTTCTCCAGCATGATGTTGGCTTGCATGCCACCACGTTCTCCCCTTGATGATAATGAACTAGACCTCTCAAATCATAAGCAAGCCGCCATTAAATGCTTTCTTCCATAAGTGTTGCCAGGGTCATGGTGTTTTCTCGCAGCAATACAATGGTGACCACGACCCACAACACCCCCTTCTTTCTCTATTGAATTAACTTTCCTTAGATGCCTCCAGTCACTCCAGTCGTGCTAGATTTGTCTTTGGGTGTATGGTTCATTTGTCATAACTTCCTCCAGATTCATTTGCATCCCTGAAATCGTGGGATTGGTTCCGTTAGCAACTGGATCGTATTTCATCATTTTTACACACATTTTTCTCCTCAACTTGCTAATGTTTATCTTATCTGTCTTCCAAAGATTAGTCCTCGGAAACTTTTACTAAGAAGTGGCAGAACCTTTAAGAAGTATGGCCCAGCGGCAGGACTTTTGGTCATTAGGGGTGTACCCTTGAAGGGGATAGTTAGACTGCAGCCTCTTCTCTTCGTGAGGTGCTCACCTCAGGCAGTGCTAGAGCCTTGGGAAGCTCGCGCCTTCATCCCTTGACAGACACATGCACTGACTCGCTATCTCCCTCCGTATTATTCCGAGGACTCATTTCAGCTACTGATGCCATCCCTACGGCTCCACCCCCTACAAGTGGGGTTGCTGGACCCAGCGCTGGTGTTATTCCTAGCTCTCTGAGGAAGCTCCGTGCTGTGTTCCAGTTTACTGTACCAATTTACATTCTCACCAACAGTTGTCGCTGGCTTCTTTTTTCTTCTCCACATTCTAAGCAACAATAAAAAAAATAATAAAAAAAAAACACAAACAAACGAAAAACACCCCTGTTCACTGTTCTAACAGGTATCCAGAAGTATCTCACTGTGGTTTTTACATCTATATTCCTAATAGACACGTGGCATTAAGTGCTTTTTTATGAACCTGTTTGATATTTGTGTATCTTTTGTGTGTGTGTGAGAACTCTCTATCCCTATCCCTTTCCAACTGTTACTTAAATTGTGTTCTTGCAGTTTGGGTTTTTTAAACATTTTGAGTACCAACCCCTTATGAAATATACAGCTTGCAACTATTGTCTCACACTCTTTGCTTGTCTCTTCACCTTATGATTTATTTGCTACATGAACTTTCCAGTTTGACACAGTACAGTGGTCTGCTTTACACTGCCTAGATCAAGATCTTGGTTTTGCTCTGTCTTAGTCAGGGTTTCTGTTGTAGCGGTAAAACACCACAACCAAAAGCAACTTGGGAGGAAAGGGTTTATTTTACCTTACAGCTTGTGGTTCATCATCCAGGAAAGTCTGCGCAGGGATGTGGAGTCAGGTGCTGATGCAGAGGCTTGGGGAAATGCAGCTCACTGGATTGCTCCTTGTGGTTTGCTTGGCCAGAGTTTTTATAACACCGAGGACCACCAGTCCAGAGGTAGCACCACCCACAATGGACAGGGTACTTCCACATCAGTCACTGACTTAAAAATGTCCTACAGACTTGCCTGTCTTCTAGTTTTGTGGTTTCAAATCTGTATTGATATTTTAATCACTCTGAGTTAATTTTTGTTAACAGCATAGAGATCCCATTTCATTCTTCTACATACAGATCCCCAGTTTCCCAACCCCACCCTTACTGAAGAGACTCTCTTCCCTCCATTGGGTGTTCCTGGGAGCTTAGTGGGGTCCCATCTAACTACTTCAGAGACCCTCAGAGGGTTGCCCGATCTGTGTGTCTTTCTGGATGACGGCAGCACTCAGTCTCCATTACACAGACTTCATAATGTAGAGCCAAGGAGCATGAAACCCCTAGCTCTGTTCTTTTTGTTTAAGAACGTTCTGGCCCTTTTGTGGCTCCATACAAGCTTTGGGATTGTTTTCTTATGTCTAGGGGATGATGCTGGAATTTTGATAAAGACTGTGTTGAATCTGTAGATCTTTATGGGTAGGCAATATTCATTCTTTAAAGCTGTGGACATAGAATAACTCTCTAAGTACTTTTATATTCTCTTATTTTTTTTTCCCCCACTGGTACCTTACAACCTCTGGCACAAGGATCTGTCATCTTTCTGACTTTTTCCCTAAATATTTCACTAATTTATTTACTTGGTTTTTTTTTTTTTGCTCTTATAAATGGAGCTATTTTTCTTTCCTTTTCAGCTTGTTATCAATAAACAAGAATTCCACTGAATTTTTGTACCCTACAGATTTCCTGGGTAGGTAATTTGCGTTTTTCAGTTTTTCACGGGGATTTCTGCGCGTAAGATTGTGTCGTCAGTGAAGTTCTTCCTCCTTTCCCGATGCACTGCTTTACCTTTCTCTCCCTACCTAGCTGATCTACCTAGAACTGCTAGCACTGTTCTGAGAAGCGGGGGAGTGGGCATCTTCACTTTGTCCCTTTTCTTACCTCATATTAGGCTGTTTAGGGTTTGCTGCTGAGCTGGAGGACATCTTTATACACTCTTGACTCTCAACACCAATCAGAGTTCTGTTTGCAAACATTCTCTCCCACCCAGGATTGCCTTGCTACTCCGTTTATAATATTTTCTGGTGTGCATACATTTTCAATTTTTAAGCCCAATTTACCTTATATTTTCTTTCATAATCATTCATAATTCCCCTGTCAGATTCTGAAAGTCACTGCTAAAACCAACATCAAGGAGGGAGTGTATTGATAGTATAGTGGTGAGCAGAACTCCCAGCCAATGGCAAAAGCTTTATCCCTATGCTTTTTTTTTCTAATTGTTTTGTAGTTTTAAATTTTTGTCTCTGACTCACTACGAGTTAATTTTTATATCGGATATAAAATAAGGGTTCAACTTCATGCTTGGATCTGTGACTATTTTCTCAACATCACTGTCGTGACTTGTATATGCTTGACCCAGAGTGGCTCTATTTGAGGTGTGGCCTTGTCAGAGTTGTTGTGTCCTCGTGGGCATGGGCTTTAAGACCCTCATCCCAGCTGCCTGAAGCCAGCCTTCTCTTGTTTGCTTTGTAACAAGACATAGAACTCTCAGCTCCTCCTGCGCCATGCCTGCCGGACGCTGCCATGCTCCAGCCCTGATGATAACGGACTGAACCTCTGAACCTGTAAGCCAGCCCCAGCTAAATGTTGTCCTTATAAGTGTTGCCTTGGACATGGTGTCTGTTCATAGCACTAGAACCCTAAGACAATCACTTGTTGAAAAGATGTGTTTTTACACACTCGGTAAGACTTGGGCATGCTTTCTTGAGGCACAGGTACTTTTGTTCCACTGTGTTAAATTGCAAGCAAGCTCCCTGCTCTTGCCTGCATGTTCGGACTCCAAAGTTGCCAGTGAGGAAGCTGCTTTGAACGTCAAATGTCTCAAATTTGTAATCTTGGGTGGGTTGTTCAGTTTTCTCATCTTGTGAATGGGTAAGGGACACCCATCTTGCATTTAGGGAATCACACGAGAGAGCACATAGAGTTAGTTGGGTTCAGTTCCTGATATTCTCAGCCCCCATGTGCTCAAGAAGCAGTGAACCCCCAACCCTGCCCATGCAGGGCCATAAGACAATCCTACATTACAGAGCCTCCTTCTTGGGTACAGGGAAATGCAACCATAAAGATCAGGAATTAGTCTCTATACTACTGAGAATTATGGTTGTACAACCTCTTCCCTGACTCATCTAATAGAAACTTAGTGTGACTCACCCTTTCCCTGTCCCTTCAGCTCCCAAGTGACTCTTCAGCAGTCCCAGAATGCATGAGAGGTTTGTTTGTTTGGGTTTGGGGGGGGGAGCAGGGATTGTTTGGGGTTTTTGTTGTTGTTTGTTTATTTTGTTACTATTGTTTTTACCCCATACCATCAAACAGCTTCCTGTCCATTGAGCCTCCACTGTTTCACAAATGCTAAACTCCAGAAGCCAAGGTCCTCTTGTGCTTCTCAAGAACTGGCCTGGACACATGGTCTTGTAGATGGGGAAACAACCCAGCATTCCCCGAGTCAACTTTGTTTAAGGGAATTCAGACATTGCTGAAGCAGGTCAATGTCTCCGGTTGAACACTAGGGGGTGCTCTTTGCCTTTCTGTACAAAGTGCTTAGTCAGTAACCATGGGTTTTCAAACCTGAAATCATGAAAAAACAGACATGTCATGCACAGACATGTCAAAGCTACATCACTTACACAACAATTCTACACTACTAACATACACACACACACACACACACACACGACACTTGTGTGCACAAAACAAACAATACCCATTAATATAGGCAAGCACAGAGATGTACAAACATGCACACAGCCAAAGACACAAAAGTAAACACATTTACAGACACTGAACTCACATCTTCTGCACTCTGGGATGCTGTTGTTTACAACAAAGGGCTGAAAGTCCGAGAGCTCCTATATTCTGCATCATAACAGATCATAAAGTCCAGCCTCAAGTAAGACTGCAGGAAGAACCATTATTAAAGAAAAGCAAAATTATTACTTATCTTTACTCTAGCCATCTGAAGAGTACAACCAGCAGGCATGACTAATGCCAACATTAACGGACCAATAAATACACACTGATTCTGACAGTGCAGTCTGATTAAAGAGATGGTAGCAAATTATTTTCTTAGCCAATGCTGTATAGCAATGTCCTCTAAGATAAAGTCCTACATCTTGGAGGGATGCTTCTTAAGATATGAGATGCTTTCGAAGGAAGTGGAACATTCCATCCGGCAGGAAAGCTCCTTGACCTGGGAAGTAAATAAGGCAAAGACTTCAGGAAGTTCCTGAAACTGAACAGATTCACTGGCCAGTCTTTCATAAGCATAAGGACTGGTGAGAGACTCTTGCCAGCCCGTTGAGCTGCCTGTAAAATGTTCAGTGTGCTCCAGGTTTCTAGCTTTTGTGAGTTGTCACCCGTGCTGAGGTGAGCTGGATGCAGTTGCGGTTAAGTCATTTCTGCTCCTAGAAGTAACCCTTCACCCGTATTCTGATGGCTAACCTAAATAAACCCACTGGCTCGCTACTAAAGCTGGACTTTAGTAGTATCCATACTTCAGTTTCTCATCTGTTCCCTACCCAGGGTGAGTGGGCATCAGTTCATGTTTCCCAGGGATAATGATAGACAAGGACCAAAGAAGGACTTATGAGTGCTTGAATGCAAATGGGGGAAGAAGACAGAACCGTTTGCCTGTCCAGAGAAATGTCTGCAGCAACATCTCTTTTAGGAACCCATGCACCTGGAATCCTCCTGCCTCCGCCTCTTCAGACTATCCTATCAGTGTTCCATCACAACAAGCAGAAACAAAGAGCTCACAGTGGAGGCTCAGGGGCTATTTTGGGAGAGCAAGCAGAGCGATCGTGATATCAGAGAGTTTCCTGTGAGTGGTCTCTCCTAGGAATGAATGGCAGAAGCTATGCCCATAAAATCTGTCAACATGGCTGCCTAAACAGGAGCTGAACAGGGACAAAAAACAATAGATGATGCCAACGTAGATAGGGAAATCCCAGAAGACCTCAACCCGACGCAAAAATCTACAGATAACTAAGGATCCCGGGGAATGGGAGAGATAGTCTTCCCCAGGGAGAGCACGCTGACCGGTTATCCAAAACCAAATTGCACTGAAAATGTACACACATAATACTAAGTAGGTTGTGCTTATTTATTTAAAAGAGGAGGGAGAGAGAGAGAGAGAAAGCAATTAATGAATTAATGGAAAATAGAGGCCATGAATTTGAAAGATAGCAAGGAGGGGTGTGTAGAAGTGTTTGGAGGGAAGGGAAGGGGAGGAAGGGAGAAAGATATGATGTAACTATGTTATAATCTCAAAAACTAAAAGATCGCATTACAAGCCCAACTCTCACCACAATGGCTGGCATACAAACCAACCCAGTATTCATGATTCTTGGTAGTAGGCAGGACATGTCCCTCTCCTCACACCAAAGGAAACAATGTTCATCCGAGACACCTGTGAACGTGTTCTGCTACAGGGCAGAGGGGAATTGAGAATCACGGTGAACATAGCAGTTCTCGGCCTTAAAGGAAGAAGGTGGTAGATGATGACCCTGGAGTGCTGAGACAGGCCATCACAGTGCAACATAACTCAAACCTACAAGGAATAGAATGGAAGGTTTGATCTAGACAAGGACTGTGGTATTTCGCCCCTCTGTGTTAGAAGGGATCTCATTCAGACCTTAGACGGGCACGGGGGGAGGAGCTAACGAGCAAGGAACGCCCCTCCCCCTCTCCCCCCCCCCCGACTCATGAGAACCTCAGTTTGATTCCTTGCAAGAAAAAGCAGTTCTTAGACCCCTTGAGATCTTGATAGACCAGGGAAGGAGCCTGGGGTCTGTCCAGACAGCCAATGGGGTGTGCGACAGTACCACAGACCCTCACAGCTACTTCTTAATGGGAAACGGCGGAGTCGTTCTCTGAAGGCCAAAACGAGTCCATGATTTATCCCTTCGCTCACGTATGCAGTATCGCGTCTTGCTATTTTTCAGAATACGTGGAAAGAAGCCAAAGAATATTAAAGAGGATTCTGCAGAGAGGAAATGCAAATGACTTTTACACTTAGAAAAAAAAACTCCTTGTGGGATGCAGCTTTCCAAGATGACTCCATATTTCCTACCTGCATTTCTTGGTGTATAGCACCTGAGTGTTGCCTCCCTAGGGAATGGGAACCAAGATTTGACAGGCTAGCCAGTCCCTTAAATAGGTTACATTTTAACACAAAGGTGGTAGGAAAGTCTGGCCGCCAAGCAGGGCTGTAACCTCGGCGATAGAGAGGCTGAGATAAAGACTGGGATGCTTGAGAACTCAAGAGCGGCCTGGGCTACAGAGTCACAGCCTGTTTTTTTAAAAAATAAAAGTCTGGGAAGACATGCCAGTGGTAAAGGGTTACTAGTATGGCCAAGCCCCACTCCCACCCCATTCTAAACCAGTACCACAGAAGAAAGGATAATCGATCTGTTGATCACCCTATGTCTATGTCGTTCAGGATTGTATTTTATCAGACTGAGATAAGAGTCTCTCGTTGTCTTAGAGCACATACACTGCATGCTATGCGGTACATGATACATGTTGGTAAATGGTTGTTATGAATATGACCTGAGTGACAGACAGGTTGTAAGGGGTACCTGGCAAGCCCATGCCAAGTTGTCCCCTTGGAAAAAAAATCACAGCATGAGACAGACCTGGTATAAGGAGGCTTATGTGGGGAACAGAGGAGAATGAGGACCCAGAAAGGGGGTAGAAGCAGAGAGAGCCATGATGGGGGGTGGGGGTAGGGTGGGGGAGTGGTAAGAGAAGGGCAGAAATAGACAGAGAACCTGACTGGGAACAAGTGGGAAGAGAAAGAGGTGGGAGGGACAGAGAGGGAGGGAGGGAGCTGGGGTAGCGCTCAGTTCTCTTGTATGCTGCCAGACCACCTGCACCTGTCAGTGGCACAGATGGTGACACGCTATTGCTGGGTCCCTGTTACTAAGTCCCTGGGAAGAGTCCCGCGGAATCGCCTGCAGGCCAGCAGTGGCACCTTCTATAAGCTAAGACGTGCAGAAAGGAGATGGTGACTTCTTCGGTCACACAACTAACTGCAAAGACGCAGATTCTGCCAGCTCTTGAAATGGGCCAGGAAGCAGACACTTCACAGCTGAACCTCACAAAGGGAGACGCCTCCTCCCTCCAAACCCCATCCCCAGCGCCTGTCCATCCCAAGCTGAGAACGCTACGGCTAGCCTGTGCCTGGGTTTGTGACCCCTGGAAACAGAAGTATCAATATCAGTATCAATATGTGTGTTATTAAAACTGTGGCATTAATCAGGCGTGCTGAGGTGGGACAGAGTCAAGCCCACCCTGGGCTACTTAGCAAAGTTGAGTCTCTAGAAAAAAACATCTATCAAGCTTGACACTGTTCAGGAATGGGACCCAGAGACTAAAGGAGGAACCACGCGCACCTTGTCTGACTGCAAAATTTGAAAATATGCTGTGTGCGCAAGATTATGGAAAACAGGCTTCCTCGCAGGTTACGTTACAAGAGGCAGTTCAGCCAGTGTAATTTCTATGACAGCTGATTTTAATATATATATGATATATATGATACATATATATGATATATATGTGATACATATATATGATATATATATGATACATATATGTGATATATATGATATATATGTGATACATATATATGATATATATATGATACATATATATGATATATATGATACACATATATGTGTGTATATATATATGTGTGTGTGTGTGTATATATATATATACATACTTATCTGGAGATGCATCCACTCTCAAGAATAGGCTAAGGCACAAGCCCATGGTTTGTAACGGCAAAAAGTCATTGTAATCGCTCCATTAATGAGCAGGCGCCTGGAGAGGGGAGTGTGGGGCTGATCTTAGCTGTCAAGGTGGCAACAAGTGCATTGAACTGAAAACCGAGGGAGAGGCTGGGCACACCCGTGAGGGATGTCTCTTAAGTAAATCATCTGAGGTAGGAAGACTCCCCCTCTTTAATCCAAAACTCTGAGGCGGGAAGGGAGAGCCACCCCTAATTCGGGA
Organism: Apodemus agrarius; assembly: GCA_964023405.1. Classification (NCBI taxonomy): domain Eukaryota; kingdom Metazoa; phylum Chordata; class Mammalia; order Rodentia; family Muridae; genus Apodemus; species Apodemus agrarius. The sequence goes on along the minus strand of OZ030007.1, from coordinate 89,453,376 downwards.
CATGCCTTCTGCTGGCAGTGTATATAAAGGATGCGGAAGAAGCAAGCGTTTGATCTTGGCCTGCTTGTTCTAGCTGGCAAGTCCATTCCATCCCTGGGGTTGGAGCCTAGTTCTTCAAGATTCCGGTAGAGACGGAAGACTAGCTGAAGATGCCCAGCCTTGCAGACTAAGCAAATACCGAGTTCTTTGACTTCCCATTGGTAGATAGCCATGGCTAGGTCAGCTGGACTATAGCTTGTAAGCGACCCTAATAAATGCCTAACAAATTAATAAATAGTTATCCTACCGTCAGGACTGACTCTCTAGAGAACCGTGACTAATAATACAGTAAGTTATAGTTTTTGATAAGCTAGATTTTTTTTGAGCCATCTAACATGAAAAAGACTTAAGTGTTATTTTAAAGATATTCAAGATACTTTTATAGGCGATGAAAATAATGTGTCTTGTTGAGTGGTAACAGTTTTATACAGAGACTGAGCCATTTTGGATGACTCAAGATTTTATGAGAAGACATTTAATTGCTTATGCTGTGTTTAAGAGGAAATAAAAGTACATGGTGTTTTAAAAAAAGAAAAAGAAAATAATGTGTCTTGTTTATTTTTTCTTATCAACGTGATACTAGCCTAGACGGACCAAGGCAAAGAGCATTACAGTAGAGGGATCGCCTCCACTAATCGCCTATGGAATGTCTGGGGCATTTTCGTGATCTCTAATTGATATAGGAGGGCCCAGGCCACTGTGGTCCTTAGGAAGGTGGATCTGAATTGTACTAGAAAGGCAGCTGATGGAGCCAGTACACAGATGGTCTCTGCTTCAGTTCCTGCCTCCAGGGCCTTACCTTGAGTCTCTGCCTTGGATTCTCTGGATGACGGTTGGGTGAAACAAAGCCACTCCTTCCCAAGTTGCTTCTGGTCATAGTGCTTCTCACAGCAACAGAGACATGAGCTAGGCAACCATGCACAGCACGGGGCAGGAGATGAAGTGTTATCTCCAGGAAGGGGAATGGATGCCATTTAAGATACCGATGAGAATATCCGGCTCAGAGAAAAAAGTGGCAAGATAGAGGCGGCATAGCTGCATTGTGTACCATGGCCCCCAGTGAAGACACGAGAGCAAGGAACACCCACATATTCACCAGAAAGTGACATCCTGAAGAAGACAGCCACAGCCCGGGGTCATGGGAACCGCTGGTGAGATTCCCAAGAGACATCGTGAGGAGAGCCTCTGTGGACCCAAGAAGCGAACCGTGAGAAAAAGGAATCAGTGTTCCCTTTAACCCAACCCAGAGGAAACAGGGCTGAGTTCAGATCTTTCCTCTCTCCCCCTCTCCTGACCACATCCCTTTTCTCTAGCCAGGAAAAGCTTCATGAGGTTGATCTGAATTAGAGTTCCCACTGCTTACGAGACTAAGCATTTTAACGGCTGACCAGAAAAATGCGTTGCCTGTGTGTGAGCCAACAAGGAAGAACTTTGTCTCACTTTCATTCAGCGGATCGACTGCTTCCGCTGAGAAAAATCCCAACTGTGCACAACAAAGCTAAGTTGGCTTTCTAGGGAAGCACGCAAGCAAATCAGCATTTTGAACATGAGCGAGCAGCAAATAGGGTTCTCTTTCTACATCATAAATGCTACAGTGTCCGTGAGAAACGTACTGGGGAAGAAGGAACACTGTTGGTTAGTTAATACTTGGAAAGTGCCAAGAATAAGATAGTGACAAAGCGATGTCCTCGGGCACCATGCAAGTAGAAAGAGAGACCCACGGTGACAGTCCGTTCACATCACAGTGTTGTGTTTTATGGTGTCCTGACACTTGTTTTTCTGTATCTGGCACAGAAAGCTCGGCCTCACACATGCACATCCATCGAAGAGCTGTGCCCTAAGGCGTGTCCCACCATGTCTTGTTTTACCTTGCCTGGCCTGGCCTGGCCTGGTCTGGCCTTTCTTCTGATTCAAGATTTCATTACGTAGCCCAGGCTGGAACTCCTACTCTCCTGCCTCAGCCTCCCATGAGCTGGGCCTGCCCGCATGTGTCACCATGCTCATGAGCTCTCGGCACTGTGCAGTTCCCGCCCCCTGCCCTTGTCCCTCCTGTGTCATGAGATACGGAAAGATCTGATGGCGTTTAACTTTCGATGTGTGCTTTAGGTCAAGCCTAGAAAACCGTCCTAAGCACTACAGTCCCTTTCAAGGAGGGCAGCGGAGACCTTCGGGAATAACAGCAAACGCGCAAAGGAAGTTGAGGTTCCAGCCCGCAGCCATCACTTTCCACGTAGCTCTCAGCCTAGGCCCAGCTCAGCGTAAGCCAAGAACAGGGCTCCATTGTCAGCGAGGATGAACTGAAGAAGTACCATGGTGACAAAAATGGGCTCCCTCTTCAGTCTCTTTTTATTATGACATTTTCCTCTGTTATATTTTAATTAGCATAAAAAGCAAGTGGCTCTGTTGTGACATTTTTATACATACTTTGTATTTACCGATGAGCCTTTTTGACTCAGCTCTCCCATGATCCTCCACTCTCCTGCTAACCCACAGCCCATCAAGTCGCCCCCTTTCCCTCTAAATGTCATGTAAACCATCTGCCTTTCAGACTTCGTCTTCCATGGTCCCTTTTCTAGCTGCATCACACACACACATACACACACACACACACACACACACACACACACACACACGAAAATATAGGTGGTAATTTTCTTTTTTTGAGTCTAGTTACTTCACTTGATATAGTAATTTATACAGCTCCACCCATTTTTCTGAACTTGACTTCATTTTTCATGATAGCTGAAGAACACTGTGTTGGGTATAGGTACCACCTTCTCTCTGTTTACTTATCTGTTGATGAGCACCTTGGCTTGTTCTGTTAAGAATAGCTGACTCAGCCGGGCGTGGTGGTACACACCTGTAATCCCATCACTTGGGAGGCAGAGGGAGGCAGATTTCTGAGTTCGAGGCCAGCCTGGTCTACAGAGTGAGTTCCAGGACAGCCAGGACTACACAGAGAAACCCTGTCTCGAAAAACCAAAACAAAAAAACCAAAAAACAAAACAAAAAAAAAGAATAGCTGACTCACCAACCAAAGAGCCCACATGGAGGGACCCATGGCTCCAGCTACAAACGTAGCAGAGGATGGCCTTATCTGGCATCAGTGGGAGGGGAGGCTTTTGGTCCTGTGGAGGCTCGATGCCCCAGCATTGGGGAATGTTAGAGTGGTGAGGCAGGTGTAGGAAGATGGTTGGAGGAGCACTCTCATGGAGGCAAAGGGGAGGAGGGATAGGATGGGGGTTTTGCGGAGGGGAAATTGGGAAGGGGGACAACATTTGAAATGTAAATAAATACAATAACCAATGAAAAGGGAATAGCTGTTTCTCACCTGTTGAGAATTGTGAAGCAATAAATGCGGTTGGAAAAGTGTCTCATTGGTGGGGTTTAGTGGATTTCTTTGGATATATGTACAGGACAATCAAGGAACTCTGGGCTATCTGAGAAGACAGTTTTATCTGTCACGAGTCAATAATATATCTGGCCAATATGGTACCTAGACACAACATAATTTTATGCAGCTATAATTGTGTTCTGCCTACTTTTGTGTCAACTTGATACAAGCTATAGTCATCTGCGAGGAAGGAATATTATATTTGGAGTTATGTAAATTATCTAAATGATTGGACTATTTGTTCTCAGCAAACTTATTGACAGCCTGCTATGAGCACGGAAATGTGTCTAACGGGTGCTGTGAAGAGAACGTGCCTCCCTAAGACCAGGCTGTAGGCAAGCCTGTAGAGCATTTTCATAATTTAGTGATTTGTGGGCATTGTGGGTGGTGCCACCCCTGGGCAGGTGGCCCAGGGTTCTATAAAAACACAAACTGAGCAAGCCGGTAAGCAGCACCCCTCTGTGGCCTCTGCATCAGCACCTGCCTCCAAGGTTCTGCCATGAGAGTTCCTGTCCTGACTTCCTTTGAAGAATGCTGAAGTGGAAGTAGAAGCCAAATAAACCCTTTTCTCCCCAAGGTTTTTTGTTGTTGTTGTTGTTGTTGTTGTTGTTTTGTTTTGGTTTTTTTTGACCTGTTATTTCATCACAACAATGAAAACGCCAAGTTACAAAGTAACCCAGTTCTTTCTAATATCTAATACACCAGAAAGGGCACTGTATTTTTTAAAGACCAAGATCTGGATCAGGGCTCCAAAAGGAAAAGATTCTGAAATAATAGACTGCTGTTGCGTAAGGAAGAAAATGTCATAAATAACTCACTGAAACCTATTATGTTTGGTGTTATATACATTATCTAAATGATTGTATTATTTGTTGACAGCCTGCTATGAGCACAGAAATCCATACAACAGGTGCTGTGACGAGGACACAACCTGCACTATTCCTGAAGACAGTCACATGTCACATGTACTAAAAGTTAGAGCACTCATAGTTCGATTCGCAGTGGAAGGAGCACCCGCAGCTGCTCCAGGCAGACGGAAACACTCAGAGAATGGGGCGCAGGCTGCAGAGTCTCTGAAGCAGAGTTCTAGAACTTATAAAACAAGGCATGGGGACCACAGGATTGCTCAGCAGGTAAAGGCACTTGCCACCACACCTAATAACTTGAATTCCTCACATACATGGCAGAAAGAGAAAACCTTACATATTTTTCTCAGTCTGCCACAGGCACACACACCATGGTACCATATGTATACACACACACACACACACACACACACACACACACACAAGTGAATGAATAAATACATAAATAAGAGGTGTTGTGTGGACTAGTCCAAATATCTTAATAAAACTCTACATATCAATTAAATTGCTATAAACAATTATATGCATAAACATGTATTCTGAGCTGATGGCATAATTACAAACTGAGGAGGCTTTCTTTGTGAAGCTGATTCTCTTCTTCCATCATGTGGATTCTAGGAAGGAAACTCAGGTCATCAGGCTTGGTGACAAGTGATATTGCCTGCTGAGCCATCTTGCCTACCCTGTATCTATTGTTCTAATTGAGAGATCTTATATTTTACTTTATTTTTTTTAAATCCAAAAGCACAGAGATAAGTTATAATCCCAAATACACTGCAAAAAAAGAAATTGATATAATAAAAACACATTAAGGCCAGGTGGTGGTGGCAGCACACGCCTGTAATCCCAGTACTCTGGGAGGCAGAGGCAGGTGGATTTCTGAGTTCAAGGCCAGCATGGTCTACAGAGTGAGTTCCAGGACAGCCAGGGCTATACAGAGAAACCCTGTCTCAAAAAAAACAAATCCAAAATAAATAAATAAATAAATAAATAAATAAATACATAAATAAATACATAAATAAAAATTATTTATAAAAACACATTGAAATCACACTTCAGGGCTGGAGAGATGGCTCAGTGGTTAAGAGCACCAACTGCTCTTCCGAAGGTCCTGAGTTCAAATCCCAGTAACCACATGGTGGCTCACAACCATCCATAAGGAGATCTGACTCCCTCTTCTGGGGTGTCTGAAGACAGCTACAGTGTACTTACATATAATAAATAAGTAAATCATTAAAAAAACTCATACTTAAATCTTAGGGTCCCTTTACTTACTTTTAAGTAAGCTCACTGGCTTCAAAATATTTGGTGGCATTTTTCCTAGGCTCAGTCAAAATAAGAACTTTGAAAAACCCGGTCCTGAAAACAAAAGCATTTTAAAAATATTTTAGTGGGTTACTCTTTTCTTGATGTTCCATTATTTTATTCTTCATATATTCTACATACTAACCCTCTATCAGCTAAACAAATATTTCCCCTTCTGTAGGCTGCCGGTTTGCACACGTGATGGTGTCATTTGCTATATAAAAGCTTTTCAGTTTCAATAGGTCCCATTTATTAATCGTCATTCTTAATCCCTACAATTTCAATGTTCTATTCAGAACTCATTCCTGTACCAGTAAGTTCAAACCTGTTTCCCACTGTCCTTGTCCATCAGATTCAGGGTATCTGAACTTACGTTGATGTCTTTGATCTAAAATGGGATACATAACTGAACAGAGAGTTCTGAAAAGATGAAACACAATGGGCGAGAAACTCTTGAAGAAAAGTTCAAGATCCTTAGCCATAAGGCAAATGCAAAGTAAAACAGCTTTGAGGTTTCCTCTTACTCCAGTTGGAATGGCCAAAAGTAATAAAACAATTGATAGTTCATGCTGTCAGGAAAGGAGAACATTTACTCACTGCTGGGAGGAAGGCAAACTTACACAGCTACTATGAAAATCAGCGTGGAGGTTCCTCAGGAAATGGAGAAATGATCCTCGTCTAGAAGCTTCACTCCTACTGACGAGTAGGAACTCTATCTGCTATTGGAGGAGAAAGGTAACCATCAATTTTATACAGCTACAAACTTTGTAACCTATAACCAATAGTAGCCCAAAGATTATAAGAGTAACCAACCATTTTTTTTAAAATTGGCTTTAAGGCCTACTCCAAGAAATGGAACCCACACCTGAAGCTGCTGAAGTGTCAAAGAATGTAAAACTAGAAAGATCATGGGCCTAAACTTAATACTATTATTCTGCTAAGGGAACATAGTAATAAAATGACTACTGGCATATTGCTATGCCCATAGAGCAGTGCATCACCCAACATCAACAGAGAACCTGCTTCTTGCTTCTTTAGTTAAAAAGATGAGAATTAACATAGATTCTACAAGTAGACAATGTGCAGAGTGAGTGACTTTTGGGCAGTCAATCCTAAGTGGAATGTCTTCATCAAACCCCTCTCCTCAAGGCTCAGGGATCTGTGTAGAAGAGAAGGTACAAAGTTTATAAGAGCCAGAGGTGGTAGATGGTTCCAAGGAAGCAGTATCTTTTGGACACACAATACTAATCCTAAGACACAGACTTAGAAACTCATAATTAGAAAGCAGAGTCAACAGCCCCCACACACACCGATACCACCCCATGGCCTCTGCATCAGCTCCTGCCGCCACGTTCCCTCCATGTTTGAGTTCCTTCAATGATGAACAGTGAGATGGAAGTATAGGCCCAATAAACTTTTCTCCCTAAGTTGCTTTGGTCATGGTGTTTCATCACAGTAATGGCAACCTTAAATCAAACAAGTTGTCTTGGTCATGGTATCTATTCACAGCAATAGAGCAGTCACTGAGACAGCTGAGCACATAAATCACATTCCAAAGAAGATTCCATGACCTGGAACAGTTATTTGGTCAACACAAAATTAACTATATGTGGCTTGTTGTTGATGATGATGTTTTCTTTTGTTGGAACATTTTATCTTCTTCATGTTTTGTTTTTATTTTCACTTCTTGTTGTTTGTTGTTTTGTTACTTCTTGGAGAGAGAGGAGATGGAAAGGATCTGGGAGGAATTGAAGTAGGGCTAAACATCATTAAAATATATTTTATGAGCCAGGCTGTGGTGCACACCTTTGATCCCAGACTTTGAGAGGCAGAAGCAGGCAGATCTCTGAGTTCTGATCTTGAGGACAGCTGTCTACAAGTGAATTCCAGGACACAGGGTTCACAGATAAACCCTGTTTTGAAGACCCAATAAAATAAAATATATCATCTTATATTAAATTAAAAAATAGAAATAAAAGATAGGCAGGTGACATCAAAAACAGGAAAATCGGGTTGCAGGCCTCAGGTGTTATCTACTGAGAGTCTTGGTTTGGGGGTTGATGAGGCATTAGAGGGATCTGATAAAGGATTTCTTCTAAGAAATGTTTAGACTTTTCAGGAATGGATCATCTATAATGTTAGGGTCTAAAATGGAGTTAACTTCCTTTTGAGTTTCCCTAGTTCTTTGGTAATAGAGATTTCTAGTGAGCTACAAAATCCTAAATATAGGAATTTCAGATTATTTTTTTTGTTTACAAACAAAATCTAGTTAAAAATTATATATTAGTAGTTGAGATTGTTGTTTTTTTCTTTTTTTCTTTTCTATATTCTTTGTTTACATTCCAAAGGCTTTCCCTTTTCCAGTTCCCCCCACCACCATATGTCCCATAAGTCCTCTTCCCCCCACCCATTCTTAAAAAATGGGATACAGAGCTAAACAAGGAATTTTCACCAGAAGAAATTAGGATGGCTGAGAAGCACCTTAAGAGATGTTCAACATCATTAGTCATCAGGGAAATGCAAATCAAAACAACCCTGGATTCCACCTCACACCAGTCAGAATGGCTAAGATTAAAAACTCAAGAGACAACAGGTGCTGGCAAGGATGTGGAGAAAGAGAAACACTCCTCCACTGTTGGTGGGATTGCAAGATAGTACAACTGCTCTGGAAATCAGTATGGCAGTTCCTCAGAAAATTGGGCATGACATTTCCAGAGGACCCTGCCATACCACTCCTGGGCATATACCCAGAGGATTCCCCTGCATGCAATAAAGGCTCCACTATGTTCATAGCAGCCTTATTTATAATAGCCAGAAGCTGGAAAGAACCCAGATGTCCCTCAACAGAGGAATGGATACAGAAAATGTGTTATATTTATACAATGGAATACTACTCAGCAATTAAAAGTAATGAATTCATGCAATTTGTAGGCAAATGGTTGGTTCTGGAAAATATCATCCTAAGTGAGTTAACCCAATCACAAAAGAATACACATGAATTGCAATCACTGATAAGTGGATATTAATGAGCCCAGAAGCTCTGAATACTCAAGACACAATTAGCTAAGCAAAAGATTCCCAAGAAAAAGGATGGAGAGGACCCTGGTCCGGAAGAAACTAAATCCAGTTTTGTAGGAGAGATTGTTGTTTTAAGGGGATCTCATGTTCTATCGCCCACTATGAATTGAAGCCAGGCACGTGAAGTTGTTCAAACTTTAGCCAGTGAGTCTAGTAGGCAGAAAGGGAGTTTCACATAGTGACTTGTTGTGGAGAGAAGAGAATATAGAAAACTACTAGCCTGATCTCTCCAGAACTGTATCCCCTGAGAAGGCAGAGAAGTGTGAATGTATAGATTTTGGGGTATCCTGCTATGGAACTTCTTTTAGGATATTAAACATCTTTAACTTCATCTTAGACCTTATCCTTAGAACTACCCAGTTCCATGTTACTTTCTAGTCTTGGGTGAAGAATACATAGTGGCTTCTGGACCCCCTCTACCTGGAGAGCCTGTCTTTTCTCTATGAGCTTCTTGTGAAAGCCACTGACAAAGCAGTTGGGTTACTGACTCATGAGAACTGGTAAAGAAGCTATATCAGGGTTAGGAGAGATAGCTTGTTATAATCATTATGAGAAAGTGTCGTGGTAGACCATATACCCATTGAAGTAAATCAAGAAAATGTCATGTCTAATAGTGCCTTCCTCCTTGGTGCTTGGGTATTATCTTAATTACTATTCTATTCATGTGAAGAGATAGCAAGACCAAGACAATTCTTATAAAAGAAAGCATGTAAAGGAGCTCTTCCTTACAGTTCTAGAAGGCTAGTGCACAATAAGCGTACCAGGAAATAAACAGGCATGGCGTTGGAGCAGACCTGAAAAGCTTTACATCCTGAACTGGAGGCAGCAGGCAAAGCTTTTGAAAGTCACTACCTTCATGACACACCTCAATGTTTCACCTCTGGAGGCCAAGCATCTCAATGTATGAGCCTATAGAGGTATTCTAATTCAAACGATCCCATTCCACTCCCTGGCTCCCATAGGCTTATAGTGGAGGAACCAGCCAACTCCATTTCATTCCTGAGAAGTATTTTTAGTCTGTTAGCTAAGTATCTGTTTACTGTAAAACTTAATGTACTCTTTCTCAGACCAGGCCTGAAACACACCCCATAACCATGACATGTTCTGTAACAAACATTCCAAGATTTCCTTAACTGTTTTGTAAAATCCTAACTTCCTGGTTTCACTTCTGTAACTATGCTTGCTTACAGAATATACACACACACACACCCTGTGGGTTTTGCCCAATAAAAGAGGTATGAAAAATTGACCCTGGGGATGATTTCTTGAACCCCACCTTAGGGAAAGATAGCCATTAGATTGGCTCTGCCATGTTCAAAATACTTTGCTTTGATTTGGCCATAATTTGTAGTTAGTGGTCTTCCTCCTCTTATCTATGAAATTAACAGCAGCTATATTATAATGCAAAATTAATTCCAACTTCAAAAGTCCTCATATTCTTTCACAGTCTCAAGACAGTTTAAAGGGCCAAAGTCTCTTCTAAGATTCAAATCAATCTCTATAACCCCATGTACAAGCAAAAGCAAAAAATAAACCACATACTTCCAACATAGAGTGGCATTGGATACATCTCACCACTATAAAAGGGTTAGAGCAGGGCATAATGAGGAAATACTAGACCAAAGTAAGACTCAGGAAAACAAACATTTAATACTAGGCTGTCTTGAAATTGCCTCTACCAATCCATTAATCCAAAAACACTTCAATTTAACTTGTGGCAGATTTTCAGGACAAAGGAAAAACAACAAACAAACAAAACAAAACCCAAACAAACAAAAATCTCTTCCCCTCTAAAACCTCTTAATCTAGTTCTGCATACTTCAAATTGCTCTCAGCACTACTATCTTCTATTAGGATGTCACATTAAGTCCCGCTTAAAGCATTCAACTGCTTTTATAGTCCAAAGTCCCATATTCCTCCAAACAACAGCAGGGTCGGGTCTATCACAGCAATACCCCAAGCACTATGTCTCAGACAAGGTTCTATTGCTTTGAAGAGACACCATGACCACGACAACTCTTGCTTACAGTTTCAGAGGTTTAGCACATTAACATCATAACCAGAAATATGGCTGTCCATAGGCAGACATGGTGCTGGAGAAAGAGGTAAGAGTTCTGTATCTGGATCTACAGGTAGCAAAAGAAGAGAGACACTGTACCGGTCTTGGGCTTTTGAAATTCTGAAATCCTACCCTGGTGACATATGACTTTAAAAAAGATCAAACATACTCCAACAACCCCATACGTACTTCAACAAGGCCATCCCCTAATCCTAAAGTAGTTTCATTCCCTGATGACTAAGCATTCAAATAAATGAGTCTATGTGGTTCATTCTTATCTAAACTACTACACAACGGTACCAACTTCTGTCTTAGTTAATGTTCTATTGCTATGAAAAGACACCATGACCAATACAACTCTTCTAAAAAAAAAAAAAAGCATTTAAGTGGAGGCTTGCTTACAATTTTGAGGGTTAGTCAATGATCATCAAGGTAGGAAGCAGACATGCATGGATCAGTAGCTGAAAGTTTTAAATCCTGATCTGAGGGGGCATGGGGAGATTAGTGTGGTCTTTCTCAAAGCCCACTCCCAATGACCCACCCACTTCAACAAGGCCATATCCACTCAAATGAGGCTATACTTTCTAATCCTTCCCACAGACATTACTAATGTAGGACCAAGCACTCAAACATAGGAGCTTATGGAGGCCATTCTTATTCAAACTACCATTCTTTAGAAGTTTCCAAAGTTTAATCCAATTAAGATGAGATTACTTCCTAATTAAGGCAAGAATAGTATACCAGATCATATTACAGAAAAGACAGGATCTCGGAGTGCTTAATTGTATTAGCATGGAACGGAAAGCACCCAGTGTTTAGTAATATATGTTTAGAGAAGCCAAGTCAGGCATAGGAAGATGGAAATCATTCATAATGCTTGCACAAACATGGACCTGATAGATGCATGTATTTACCGCACTCCAGGAAGGCCTAAATTGCCTGCCTTGCAACCTGGTTATCTTGTCACAGGAATCTTTTGGCAGCAAACACTAATGGATTTTAGTTATCCATCACATGTCCAATGGTTTATGGCAGATAATAGAAGTTTTAAAACCAAAAGAAGCTGCCAAGCAAGGGTTTTGAGGAGAGAAGCCTCTGTCGGGGAGAGATTCTGATTCCCTAGATAAAGTCTGATGTTTCTGTCTTTATTTATTTTGTGTCTTTTAGTTATCTACTTGCCTTTGTAGCTTAAGAGCTACTCAAGCAAAAACAAAACACAAGAATAAATCATGTTCTTAATGCCCTTAATATTTAATTTTAGGAGTAGACATTCTGTAACCCAGACACATGTAAAACTAAAGAAAAAAAGCAGGAGTAAAATTTAAAAGGGAAAAAAAACATTGAATATCATAGTGACTGAAGAGTTACGTTCTGCCTTAACAACAGCACCTTAAAAGAGAGGCAGGGGCCGGGTGGTGGTGGCGCACGCCTTTAATCCCAGCACTTGGGAGGCAGAGGCAGGCGGATTTCTGAGTTCGAGGCCAGCCTGGTCTACAGAGTAAGTTCCAGGACAGCCCGAACTACACAGAGAAACCCTGTCTCGAAAAAAACCAGAGGGGGGGGGCAGGGAATCTTACCTGGTCATGGCTGTGGAGAGACATCTGTTACCATCCCCTTCTTGTTTCAAAAATGTCTTTCATTAAGTATCTAGGTGTCCAGCTACAGCTACCTCCTATTTGCAAAGCAGGGAGAAATTAGTCTTCTAGATTGCTTTGACAAAACTGACTAGTCCAGTTAGTCATTATAGTCACATCAGATGAAATGATAAAGGTCCAGAGAGTGATGAGGGAAATTTTCAGTGCTGGAACTGTAGATAATTTTTGCTCTTGCCTCCTTTAAAACTGGCTTGCCCAATGTTATTGGGGGTCTGAGTCCAGACTAGATATTTTTAGTTTCTTGGCTTCTTATTCCAGGAAATGAAATGCAGGTGAATGCTCATTACATTGAGTATGCCTTAAAATGGATCTATAAAACTAAAAGTTAGATTAAAATCTATAACAAATAGCATTGCATGTAACTTGTATTCAATTCTTTGTTTAGGAGAATGGTGTGTGCCTGGTGGACTCATCTTGGAGTGCCACATGGATTGCCACTATCTTGGCTGATGACCACACTGGATGGAAACAACCACATTGCTGGCAGACATCTTTACCGAGATTAAATAGAGAACATGCCATGTGACTTCACCTTGGTTAATGTAACCATGTGGTATAAACCAACTATGGCAACACCCATAAAACTTCTTAGTCCTATGGAGCCCTCTGCTTTTCACTAAATCTTTTTTCTAGATTAAGAAGGTAGAACCAACTCTCTAAGATGTTTTTGTTTTATTTTACTTTCCCTACATAAAGGAAGCAACAGCAGGCTTCCAAGATATTTTGGATTAGGATGGATTTTTTTTTTTTTACAATAGTTTTTGTCCTGAGAATGAAAAATAACAGATGAAGACAAAACCATAAACAATGTGGAAAATAAGGACTTAAAAACAACATATGTTCGATGATAAAGGCTTATAGAATCCCCTGCCTCTAGAGGCGTTGCAGGACTGGCTACTGTGTCACAGGTGCATCAGTAGGTTGCAGAGAGGAGAGAGGCTGCAACTATACTCAGTGTTCTGACCTGTGATCATCTGAATGATTAGCACCCTAAGGCTCCCTGAAAAAAAAGTGAGCCCGAGAAAGCTACCAGTCTGGTGCCGGGGGTCCAGGACAGCGAGCTAGGCCAAGACAACCACCAGTCCAGCACCATGCAGGCTGGGCAGGCTCCCAGCGTAGGGAGTGAGCCAGAGACTAGAAGAACCCCATCTGGAAGCTTGGTCCCTGGGTGGGAGTGAGCCTGAGACAGATGACCTTCACATGGGGTTTCTATGGCAGGCCTAGGCAAGGAGTGAGCCCCAGATAACCACTAGACTGGAGCCATGGGGCCTGGACAGAAAGCTAGCCTGAGATGGCCACCAGTCTGACACCATGGTGGCAGACCATGCCCAAGATGGCCCCCTGATCAGTGCTGTAATGCACGAGTCGGGTATAGCACTCCTGAGACCACTCCTGAGACACCCCAGACGCTCAGAGACCATGGGCACCACTTGGAGGAGTAAGAGGTGGAGAAATGGCAAAGGAAGCAGAAGCATATGGGCACAATGAAGAGAGACAGAACTGGACACTCGAGGGTAGTAAGGAACAGCCTGATATGAATAGTCAGTGATGCCATCTGGGACCATGGTAGGGTCCTGGCCTGTGCTGCCAGCAGGGGCCACATCTGGATCCATGGTCCTGCAGCAGCAGGGGCCTGTTACCACCAAAGGCCAGGCCGATGTCCCCGGTCTGTACTGCCACTCGAGGACATTTTGATATCTTAGGGCTGTGTCGAATTAGCTCTACCCTTGCCTGGGCATTATGGGAGAGCTGGCCCTGATAGGGTCGTGAGAACAGAACAGCAGGCCCTGCATCTCATCTCACCTGGGCGACACAGTATAGCTGACCCCGACGGCAGGGGCAATGGGATCCATCCCCACAAACTGTCTGCCATGAGGCAGCATGGGCAAGGACTTGTCTTCCCTGCCCCTTTCCCCTTGCCACCTGTGTCAGGTCGGGGAGCGGGCCTTGGGATCATGAGAACAGAAGAGCTGTCCCTGTCCCTCACCTGCTGTAGCATTGAGGAGATCGGGCTCTGGACCTCACCTGGGCAGCACAGTAGAACTGGCCCTGGACATGGGGGTTGCAACTGAGCCAGTTCTAAGGGAGTAAGTGCGGGAGAGCTGTCCCTGTGCCTTCTCTGCTGTACAGTGGCATGGATGACAAAGAGATGCCCTCTTCCCCTCCCACATCCTCACCACCTATGGCAGCTAGCCCCTGGAGACAAGAGGAGAACTGGCCCTGTATCTCACTGGTGCAACACTCAGGAGAATCGGCCCTGCACCTCATGTGGGCAGCAGACTAGAACCTGCCCTGGTAGCTCAGGTTGCTGGTGAGCAGGCTCCAAGGGCAGGAGAGCAGGAGAGCCTGCGGGCTGAGCAGCTCACATACCTCTCAGGCCCAGATCCGTGGCTTTGGGCTGGCCCACCCCAACGTTTACCCAATGGATGGACTGCTAGAGTGCATGAAGGGCTGGTCACACAGATTCAAACCTACAGGGTCTCCATGACACAGGGCAACAACAATCTATCTGAGAAGTCCCAGTGAGGATCCAGTACTGATAGGACAGCAGAGGCCAGAGGCCTCGTACCAGAACAGGGAGGCATTGCAGTGAACACTTGCAAGCAAAGAAGTGTACCATGGGGCACACTGTGACACACTGCAGGTTCCACCATGGGCACACTGTGACACACTGCAGGTTCCACCATGGGGCACACTGTGACACACTGCAGGTTCCACCATGGGGCACACTGTGACACACCGCAGTTTCCACAATGAATTTTTTTTTCTGTTTTGGGGGAGATTGCAAGGGTGGAGAGTAGATATAAAGGGAGGAGAGGGATAAGTGTGATCGGGCTACATGATGTGAAATTCACAAAGAACCAATGAAACGGTTAACCAAACAGGTTTATAAATTTCTAAAGCTGCATGGCGTGCTCAGGTTAATAGAAATTGACTTACAGATGTAAATCTAACCACTTATATCTTTGCTACTAACTGTGTTCAACACCAGTGTTCTAGAAAACTTTAGATAAGGAATAACATATGTTTAATGAATGAGCTTTATGAATTCCTAATGTCCATTCAGGCTAGCAAAAACTGACTCGAAGATATATGAATAGCCTCTGCCGTTGCTAGTATGTTGTTTTAGCTATTTGAATAAACTGAGTCATACAGGAAACTATAATATTCTGTACAATTATACTATCAACAGATCAAGAAAATAAGTTTCCCTAGTCTTTCTATAGACTGTATTTGTGGTTTGAAGTTTATTTTGATACTAAGGGATCTTTATTTAAAGATTTATAATTTTTAATACTCAAACTTAACAAGGATAAAATTATAAAATCCTAATCTTATGAAAAAAATACTAATTTATTGTGAACTGTTAAAGATAATTAAGTTATACAAGTTTAGAGTCAGTCATGTTAAGTACAAACGTAATTTATTTAAAGAGACAAGCTTGGAGAGAGAGGCCAACTTTTATCTTCTATCATATGATCATCTATTATCTCCTATGACATAGTATTCTGCATATGTTGTCAAAATTAAGCTAAAAGTAAACAAGCTTAAAGAAAATTTAGACAACACCCAGAAGAAGCTCCACTCCCAGGCACTTTTATATGCCCAAGATTCCAGGATCCCAGGAGCTTGGTTAAACCAGGATCTCAGGGTCCCCATGGCAGCTTGACTCCCAGAAGCTCAGACACACCCAGGATCTCAGTATCATAGGATCACAGATTCACAGGATCACAGAGACAGCTTGACTCTGAGGAGTTCTGACACAACCAGGATCACAGGAAGGACAGGCTCCAGTCAGATATAGTGAGGGCAGGTAGCACTAGAGATAACCAGATGGAGGCAAGCATAAGAACATAAGCAACAGAAACCCAGGTCACTTGGCATCATCAGAACCCAATTCTTCCACCATAGCAAGTCACATCATCACATCAGAAAAACAAGATTTAGATCTAAAATCACTTCTCATGATGATGGTAGAAGAACACAAATAACTCCCTTAAAGAAATGCAGGAGAATACAGGTAAACAGCTAGAAGCCCTTAAAGAGGAAACACAAAAATCCCTTAAAGAACTACAGAAAAACACAATCAAACAGGCAAAGGAAATGAACAAAACCATCCAGTATCTAAACATGGAAATAGAAACAATAAAGAAATCATAAAGTGAGACAATCCTGGAGCTAGAAAACCTAAGAAAGAAATCAGGAGTCATAGATGCAAGCATCAGCAACAGAATACAAGAGATAGAAGAGAGAATCTCAGGTGCAGAAGATACCATAGAAAACATTGACACAACAAAGAAAATGCAGAAAGCAAAAAGCTCCTAACCCAAAACATCCAGGAAGTCCAGGACACAATAAGACCAAACCTAAGGATAGTAGATATAGAAAAGAGTGAAGATTCCCAAATTAAAGGGCCAGTAATTATCTTCAACAAAATTATAGAAGAAAATGTCCCTAACCTAAAGAAAGAGATGCCCAAGAACATACAAGAAGCCTACAGGACTCCAAATAGATTGGACCAGAAAAGAAATTCCTCCCATCACATAATAATCAAAAGACCAAATGCACTAAAAAAAGGAAGAATATTAACAGCAGTAAGGGGAAAAGGTCAAGTAACATGTAAAGGCAGATCTATCAGAATTACACCAGACTTCTCACCAGAGACTGTGAAAGCTAGAAGATCCTGGGCAGATGTCATACAGATCCTAAAAGAACACAATGCCAGCCCAGGCTACTATACCCAGCAAAACTCTCAATTATCAGACAGAGAAAACAAGATATTCTATGACAAAACCAAATTTACACAATATCTTTCCACAAATCCAACCCTACAAAGGATAATAGATGGGAAACACCAACACAAGGAGGAAAACTACACCCTAGAAAAAGCAAGAAAATAATCTTTCAACAAAACCACACAAACATAATTCCACTTCTAGCAGCAAAAAATAACAGAAAGTAACAATCACTTTTCCTTAATATCTCTTAATATGAAAATTAATATTACCATCAAATCCTAATCAAAATTTGGATTTTGAAATTCAAAAATATGAGGAATTAGAAATTTGTTGGCTGTCGCCCAGTGGTCTCTCTAATTTGGCAATTGGAAAGATATGTCCAATATTGTATAATCCATATACACTTTCTGCTTGATGGTGTCTTTCTGTGTACCTCTTAATGGTCTTGAAATCATGCTTCTCCTATCTCAGCCTCTCTATAAGTTGGATTGTTTATTTGATGACTATACACTATACTATGGTTTTCAGAACAGCTTACATATTTCAAAATTATTTGTACAGTCAAAAGAAATGTAAGCAATTAATTTGGGAAGTGGCTTATAAAAGAACAAGAGTGATACTGAATGTTTTGCTTGATAATTATAATTATTGTATCAATTTTGAAGATGACCTTATAAGTTACTCTTTTTCTGAGATGAGTGCTTTTCAAAATCATCATAGTCAATAAACCAGAATCTTACTGTCACCTGGTGTCTGTGCCACACAAACCATTGTTCATTGAAACAGTTGATGAATGACTTCATGGATAGACTATCTTAATACACACACCATTTCTTAAATGAATGTAACCTGTTCCCTGTGGGATGAGAATGATGACAATCACTCAAGTCAAATAGCTTTGACCATAGCAGGAAATCTGTATCCAAATAATTGTGCCCACAATTCATTCCTTGGTGCAGCAGAACTGTCAACTCTTAGCTTAGCTACTATGGAGGTAAAATCCTTTGGTGATGTGAGGGAGATTGAAGTACAGCCTCAGTATAATGAACTCCAACATCTAAAAATTTTTCTTATTTTGGGTTTCTACCACAGTAAGAGCCAAGATTTTAAGCTCTACTAAAAACAAAACAAACAAACAAAAGACTTTATCTTTTTATGTTCATTTAATAACATGTCCATTATTTTTATGATTGGTATAAAAATATATATTGTGTTGAATATAATAAAAATAAAAAGTATAATAAAAATTTTAAACTAAAAAAAGAAAATTTAAAAGTTGGTTAATGGAAGATAATATTCAAAATCAGGTATCTTTAAAAACTGAGTGCTTGAGTGAAATGCATTAAATTTATAGTTAACCACATGGCGGGAAACATCTAGACTCAAGTTATTCCCTTGAATGGAGCACATGCTCCGTTGCATGGAGCATCATCCCGAGGAGTAAGTTGCATGCTATAGGACAAGGATGCATGTCAAATAAAACCTTCCAGAAATTTGTTGCTTCTGCCTCCAGCCTTGTAGGCCTGAGCTACTTTGGCTATGTGGGCCAGACCAGAAAACAAAATATAACAACAACAACAACAAAAATCTTCTTCCTCATCTAAGGATGAGTTACTACTCACGTCTCCCATGACAAGGGGATAGATCTCAGAGCCTACACCTACATCCCAAACATCTCAAACAATAGAGGGGCAAAAATACTCTGTCCTCAATGTCTCCCAAAGTGACACACGAAGATGTTATAAACAAGGGAACCATTTGATTGATATGGGGACTGCATGATAGTTTAATCATTCCCTTTACCCTGGCATTCAGTTCTGCTCTTAGCAAAAGCTCATTCCAGGGTCTATACCCTGTCTACCCGTGTTCCTTCATTAACGGAGAATGCCATGCAGCCTGTGCATGAAGAATATAACCTAGACTCTCACCAGACAGAGATCTCCAGGACCAGCGCCTGCACTTTTACAAGAAGTACAAGGGCTTTGGCAGTGAAGTAAAGTGTTAAGAGAGAAGAGGGAGGGTGGTCTTCAAGACCAGAGAAGAGAGAGGGGTTCCTCACAACCTGGGAAATGCTTGTGAACATTTGCTAAGAAAATCCAAAAGCCAATATTTGTTAAAACTCATTTAATTTAGTTACCTTTCTGCAGAAGATAATCCAGGGGCTTTTCTATTGCCACTTTTATCTCCCAAACAAATGACATGGAGACCCAGTATATTTATTACAAGTTTCTGGCAGTCCACTGGACAGGTTCTGAACTATTCTGACCTGACTATGCTGGTCTAACCTACTTCCCATCCATTTCCCAGCCATGTGGCATTACCCACCATCTTGGTCTCTGTGGTGGTTTCAGTAGGTTTGGCTCCCATAGACTCATGTGTTTGAATACTTGTCCTCTGGGGTACAGCACTATTAGGAATTGTGGCATTGGTGTGAATAAGTGTGGTCTGCCTGCTGGTGAAGTGGGTCACTGTGTCACTGTGTAGGTGGGATTTGAGGTCTGCTGGTGCTCAAACTCTGCCCAGTGTAGAATCAGAGCCTCGTCCTGGCTACCCTTGGAAGACAGTCTCCTCCTGGCTGCCTTCAGATCAAGATGCAGAACTCTCAGCTCCTTCTCCAACACCGTATGCCTACCTGCAAGCTGCCATGCTTCCTGCTATGATGATAATGGACTGAATCTCTGAAATGTAAGCCAGCCCCAAGTAAATGGTTTTCTTTATAAGAATGCCTTGGTTATGGTGTCTCTTACCTCAATAAAATCTTAACTAAGACAGTCTTGCTCTGGCACCTGCTTCTTCATCCGTGTTCTCTTGGTGACCCCCTGGTGACATGCTCATGGCGAATGCCTCATGGTGAATATCTTGGCTACCTGCTCATGGACAATGCCTCTTGGCCTATATCCCATGGCTAATCTCTCCTGGTAAATTCCTCTCACTCTGATCTCCTCCTGAGACCCTCCCACTGGGCCTGGAAGCCCCGCCTCCTCTCTCCTGCCCAGCTCTTGGCTGAATCAGCTCTTTATTAACCATTCAGAGGTGATGGAGAATGATTTTACACAACCTTGAGGCAGGAGATGCTGGCAAGGATAACAGCAATGTCAAAGTCCAGACTGCAACCAGATCTCTGGGCACAGTTACCAGCCTCTGAGGACACAGCGCCAAACCATCCCCCAACATCTCGCTTTACAAATATGCCTCGAAACAGCCTAGTTTTAAATAGAAAAATGTTAAGAACCATGCTTACTGCTGTCACTATGGGGTGACCTAGACACCTAGAGACTTATCCATCAGCAGCAGAAGCAACAAAGCCTTTTTCGTCAGTACAGTCTGTGTTACATGTATGTTATTTATGACTGATTCAACATGACTGACAGCTTTCATCTTTCATCTGTTGGCTGAGGGTATGGGATGAGAAATTTTTGGAGAATTTTTTTAAAGGTTCTGTTAATAGGGCTCATTTTAGAGAATTTTGTAAAAATGAATCATTTGCTCTTGATAAGGACATCATGGTCTCTGGGAGAAAACATTTTAAATTGGAAATTGAAAATCACTTCTTTTGGGGAAGTACAACTCAGAATAATGTATGTATCTCTTTATGTATCCTGACAATATAAAATGCATTTACTGTATAATCCGGGGATATAAGTGTAAATATTTGATACTGAAAAAAATATGTATAAAGTCATGTTTCCAAATATTAGATATGGCCATTTAAGGTAATAGTCCCAATTTTAAAAAAACTGTACCTTACCATATTGTTTCTAAGGAAAAACTGTATTTGACTTGTGATACTCTGTTTTTGTTCATTAAATAATAGCTGGTGTTGTTAATAATTGAAGCAAATATACAAAATTCATCGTACTTGGAAGCAGGGAGTATCACTAAACACTTTCTGTTCAGATTCAGTCCTTAGATGCTGACTTTAAAGGCTCCCTTTAGAAAGCTTTCGGGTGCTTGCTCCTTATGCAGGAGTCCCACGTAAACAAACATCTCATCACAGATACCTCATCCTCTACAGAACTCTGGCTGTGCTCCAGCCAGTTATATACCATTGCCTTTAACCGTATGCTAATTCTATATTTAACCCCGTGTTATAATGGCTCTTGTTGATCTCGATGCAAACATTTTCCTCATGTAACTTTATATCTCGGTGTCCCCAAAAGCTGTGCAGTTATGACATCCTGGTTTGTGTCCTGGGTCTTTGCCAGCTGTTGCGTTTCATCTCAGCCCCTTCGATGGACCCTGTCTGTCTCTAACTGCGGCTCTCTCGGCACCCCTTTCGTCAGCCAGGATGCTCAAACCCCTTAAAGGGATTCGGGTGGCCTCTAAAAGGACACTAATAGACCATCAAACTCGTCTCTCTTCTTGCCACCCTGGACATCTTCTGGGGACTCAAAACTAAAACAGCAGGACCGAAGCCAACGTTCCACCCATTCGCCTCTGTGTCTCACCAGCTCAGAGCGGCTTAATGTCCTTCAGGACCTGCATGGCTCCTTGACTGCTGCGACACAAAGAAGAGTAGATATGCCGTCTGCTAGGGACGGGATTCAGTCCACGCCGCACCACCCCACTCAATGCTCCTTCCACACCAAAAATATGCCAACTTGTTTGAAACCTGAGAGAGGACAAATACTTCCGGTCCCCTCCCCCTCCGGCTCCTCCCCTCCATCACGCCTTTCTCCTCGTTTCTTCCTCCTTCCACACAGGCTCTCCCCATAGCGCTCATCCTACATCAGCTCCGTTTCTTCCGGTTAAATCTGCAGACAGACCTTTTAGATGCTGTGGAGAAACCCTGGCTAGCACAGGCCTTCGTCCCTTTCAGCCGAGGCCAGATGCAATTCTTTACCTCCGTCCTCCACTTTCTCCTGATCCTTCCCTTTGATGCTGTGTGGCTCCCTGCTGCTTCTGCTGACTTTCTTTGGCAATGGGACCGTCCTGAATGGAGTTTATGCCCACTTTCTCCACTGGCCCACTCTGTCTCTCCCATCTCTGCTCTTATCTCTCAACCTTCCTTCCCCCCAAAAATCCATCTTACTGTGTAACCAAATCATCTGCCTTTTGCTTTCAGCGCTCTTGTATTTGTTTTCCAAGTCTCTTCAGGAATACAGGAAAGCACGCGCCTGATTCAGCTCAGCGGATGACTCTCCACTCTCCGTGACCAGAGGAGCCCTTCTTCAGTGACCCAGAACTACCTCCTCCAACAAAGACCCTCCTTGGCAGAAAAAATTTATAAAACCCCTACCCTGCATTTTTTTAATAACCTCTCACAATTAGGAATGATAGTTTCTGACTGGCGGACTACACTTCCCAGCTCCCCTTGCTGACTATGGAAGTCCCTTCCGGGCCCACAAGGGGCCTCATCCTATCGTCTGTAGGCCTTTTAGCCATCTGCAATGTGCTCGACAAAATAGTGCCCTGCGGTGAATAAATGTGAATAAACACTGATAGTATTCTGTCTAAGCTCCACCCCACAATTACCTGGCAATAGCCAGGTATGCCCCGCCCATAGACCTGACCCGCTATAAAAGGGACCGCTTGCCCCCCCCCCTCATCACTCTTGCCTCTTAGCACTCTCACCTCTCTGCCCCTCTTGGGCTCTCCTCCCCTCCCCCCTCTCTCCACGTGGTCATGGCCGGCCTCTACATCATTAACTCCCATCCTCTTCCCTGAATAAACTCTATTCTATACCATGTCTGTGTGTGTGTGTGGTCCCTCAGGGGGAAGAGGTGCCTGGGCATGGGCCCGCCTAGACATCCCCTTCCCCCACACCGCTGTGCCACACTCTTCTAATCCCCTTTCTCTCTCTCCTTTTATAAACCCATCATTCGGTGCTGAAACCCGGGAACAACATTAACCCATCACCCACCTAAAGTCAGACCAAGCCTCTCTTCCCACCTCACATCTGTATACAGCTTTCTTAAATAATCTAACAATGAAAATGGGGGATTTTCTTTAAATTTCACTCAGAGGACACTTTACTTTCTTGTACCTGTTCTATTTCTGAGGCAACTTAAAAGGCACGAGAGACAGGAAAGAGACAGGAGCCTGACCTTCAACAGACCAGACTGTGTTTATTGGCACACATAGTTGAAGAGTCCTCCAGAGAAAAAAGATGGCCGCAACCCTCTATAGGAGCAAGTGAGGGTCTAAAGACTGTGGAAATGGTTGCCCCGTTAGACCCGTGTCTCTCCTGCAGCCTCTCCTTTGTTTGCTAAAAGCTAGATTGGCTGTCCCAATGGACACCCCTTTCTTGATCTTGGAGGCACTCTGTCAACCTCTGCACCCCAAACTTACTCAGATTGAAATCGGTCCTCCCCCAATATACATAATTGAACCCAGATATGCATAACTGGAGTTCTACTGAATAGGAAATATCAGTGCTTGACGATTATTTTGGAGGGGAAGCTTATTTTATTGTTCAGAGTAAGGTGTGTACCTTGATGCAGGTGGTGAGGTCCTAGGTAGCTAGCTGCATGAGAGGAGTGTCTAGTCTGCGGGGTTAGAAGGGGGAAGTACGCGGAGCCCAGACCAAAGGGATCCCCAGCTGCTAGGCTAGTCTGTGCTCACCTGCCTCCCCTTTGTGGCCCCTCTCTTTGTCTGCATCCCTTTCGTGTGAAGCTACACACTGATCTCTCCAGCAGTGTCTCTCAGACTTCTTTCCACTTGAAGGGTTTGCTCTGGTGCTTTCTCCCTCAGATTTCCGGCCCCCGTGGCCGGATGCAATTGTCACCATTTGTTCTGCTCTTGGGAACCTTGCATGCTAAACTACCCAGCCTCCCTGCGAGGAAATGGGGTGTGGGTCCTCAGAGGGGAAAGGAAATGATACAAAGACTTGTTCACAAAATGAATTCCCTCCTTGGAAACGAGGGAAAGCAGCCAGACTGACCTGGGTGGAGTCCCAGGAAAATGGAACAGCTATTTATAGCACAAATGCCTGACATTGAAAGGAGCTGCAAGTGAAGACCAAAGTTGGGGGGATGGGAAGACAACTGTGAGTGCAATTGTCTCCAATTACACAGGTATGCACTGAGGCAAAACTACTCCGAAATAGCTTCCCACAGTCTCATCAACTTCGGTTGCCATAGAAATGTTTGCAGCTACAGCACTGAGATCCTAACCCAATTGTTGTGTGATTAGTCAAGATGGAAATGAAGCCATTTTCAATCCCAAACCCTTGATTTCCATCCCTGCTGCGGGTGCCAGTTGGACCCTTCCTTCACGAAGCACATTAAGCAATTTCAGGTCTAGATGCTCCCTTCCCAGTTGTATTAGTTTCCTTCGTGCTGCTGTGACCAAGATGCCTGAAATGAAACAACTCCTACTAGGAAAACATAGTTGCCTCACACCTTTAAAGGGATGCTCCACTATGACAAGAAAGGAACTGTAGATTCTAGGGCACAGGGAACATAAGAGGAAGACAAAGCCACATCCCAAACAAACTCCTTCCTCAAACAAGGCCCATCCCCTACCTTTACCACCTTCCAACACTGCCATCATGTTATGATATGAATACTTTGAAGGATTAATTCACTAATTAGTGCTGAGAACCCCATGATCTAATTGTCTCTAGAATTGCCACTGCAGACACACCCAAGGGTGTGCTTTACTAATCTAGGCATTTTTCAACTCATTGATTTGGTAATTAATTAGCTACTACACAGGCCTTCCAAAAAGAAAAAAGAAAAGAAAAGAAAGAAGGAAGGAAAGGAAGAAAGGAAGGAAGGAAGGAAGGAAGGAAGGAAGAAAGGAAGGAAGGAAGGAAGAAAACCAAGGCTCATCAAAATAATCACTGGAATGCTACCTATTCTCACACATATCAACAAAAACCTTAAATGTAAATATTCCTGTCTTCAAATGTAATTCCCTAACTGTTAAAAAAAAAAAGTTCACAGAACACAAGCAATTTGACAAGCCTGTTTTCAACTAAGCTGCAAGTCTGTCCTGTCCACATGAATCGTTACCATCGTTGCTTGTGATAGATAAGCCTCAATGGTTAAGTGGGACACACTCTCTCTCTCTCTCTCTCTCTCTCTCTCTCTCTCTCTCTCTCTCTCACACACACACACACACACACACACACACACACACACACACGCATGCACGCACACTCACACATGCACACGCGTGCACGCACACACACAGAGGACACTGAGGGATGGAACCAACACTGGATTAGGTGGCACCTGATGAAAATCTAAAAGAGTAATTGGCATATCTCTAGAGATTAATAATGCCCAGAGAAGAAAGAGAATCAAACTCCACACAGTGTAATGAATATGCCCCATTGGCCAGGGACTCTGCAGGATGAAATCAAACAAGAGCTAGGCTGGGGTCCAGGAGTAGATGCTTCTCATGGTCTCCGTTTGAGGTGGCAGCAACCCTCTGTTAGCTTGGGGAAGGGCTTCGGGTGTTTTTCCGACTTGACTGACTGTCATGGTCCTCTCGGTGGGGTGTTGTGGTTACAGGTTCCAGAACAGATAGTGTGCCAGAGAGCTGGTCCCGGGCCTGCCATACTCAATTCCGAGTTTCTCAGGGTCTGGGCTCACTCAACCTCATCAGAGTTTCTGTCTGGTGTCATTGTCCACTTGCCCCACAATCCATCAGAGTCCATATAGTTCTGGAAAAGTCTCCAAATGTACTAACCTTGCTTTTTAGCTTCTGCAGTTCCACTTCTGTCTGCTCTTGTTAACTGAAGTATGTCAACCTGGGACACATTTTTTTGTTCTTAAAAGCTCACGGTGAAAAAGGTTCAAAGCTACACTGGGATCTCAAATACCCGGGCAGGCTAATAAAGACTTTCTATTGGCACAAACCCATGTGCAGGCAGTCTTGCCTGGTGAATACCCCACAACACTGGGTCATGTGGTAAGTGTGATTTTAGTATTTGGGGTACCCTCTTTATTGACTTCTGTAATGACCTGACTATATTACATTCCCACCAACCATCATGAACAGTCCCATTTGTCCATATCTTCAATAGCATTTATGGTTCTTTGTTTTCCTAATGACTGCCTTGGAGACTGAGATAAGACGGAATCTCAGTGTAAAGTTCATTGTCATTTTTATGTGATGGCTACTGAGCATTTTTTCATATGCTCTTAGGGTATTTGCAACTGTTCATTTCATTTGTCTATTTATTGATTGGGTTGCTTATTTCTGGTTGAGTTCCTTCTGTATCCTATAGATATTAAATCTCTGTCAGCTATACAGCTAGCAGAGATTTTTCTCCCACTTTATAGGCTGTATCTTTACTGAATTGACTGTTTCCTTTGCTATCTAAAGGATTTCTAACTTTATTATTTGTCAGTTGTTAGAGATGACCCATGAGTCACTTGTGTCCTATGAAGGAAGCTCTTATCTATGCGTATATAGTGAAGAGATTTGATTCCTCTTTTCCTCTAAAAGCTACAGAATTTCAGATCTTCCATTACGATTGTTGGTCAATTTGGTGTTGATTTTTGTGCAGGTTGAAAGATAAGGATCTACAGCCATTCTTCTTGTAAACATGCAGGTTTCCCAGAAGACTGTCCCGGGTTTGTGGGAAGGCTTAGCAGGTAAAAGATCTTGCTTTTACCTGTCAACTTGAGTTCGATCCCTTAGATACACATAAGGATGAAAGGAGAGAAGTGGATTTACAAAGTTTTTCTCTGAGCATCACATATACACTTTGGTATGCATGCACAACACACATACACACACACACACACACACACACACACACACACACTGATTAAGAAGGAGGAAGAAGATTGTGATGTTTGACACAGCAACAGAAAGAGAATGGAAACACTGGCTCTATAGTGTAACCTGAAATCAGATATGATAGTATCTGAAACATCATTATTTTTAGTCAGGATTGTTTTGGTTACCAGGAGACTTCTGTGCTTCCATATGAATTTTAAGATCTTTTTCTCCTGTGGAAAATGGGATTTTTGTGAAAACTGCATTGAATCTATACATTGCTTTTAGGAATGTTATCTGCAATACTAATTCTTCCTATCCATGAACATTGGCGAGCTTTACATCCTCTAGTGTTTTCCTTTATTTCTTCAGTTTTTTAAGCTATTTTTTGTAGCGGTCTTTCACTGCCTTGCTTAGGTTTGTTAGAGATCTTTATTTACCTTGTTAATAAGTCATGGTAGATGGAATTGTTTAGGTGATTTCATTCGCAGCATGTTTGTTACTGGTGTGGAGAAGGGCTGATGTTGGCATGTTAATCCTGATCGTTTTGATTGACATGCGTGTACATGATGTGCAGACACACACTTCCTAGTGGAATCTCTAGGGATGCCTATGGAGAGAATTATATCTTCTGGATCAAGGATATTTGACTTCTTTTCCTATTTATGTTCCTTATGTCTTCCCTCGCATATTGCTCTGGCTAAGACTTCGATCATTATTTTGAATAAGAGTGGAGAAGGAAGACAGCCTTGTTTCTTCTCGATTCTTTGTGTTATTGCTCATTTGTTACACATCATTAATTCCTGCCTTGATCTTAATTGTTCTGTCTGTTGACTTGGGTTTGGCTTCTTTTGCTTTTACAGGGCCCTGAGTCTACGTTCCCCTCTGCCTGTGCTCTGACCAGTGCGCTCTGCTTCTGTTTCCTCCCATGGTCTCACAGTACTCTGCTCTCCCAGTTTCAGCACAGTCGCATGGCGCTTGCTCTGAGCTCAGGTCAGAGGTCTCGGGACACAAAGCTGGGGACTAAGCAGGAGCTGTTGGAAAGTGGAATCTCACAGCGGCTCCTGTCAAGTGCTAAGAAGGGGCTCTTCCTGAGTCCCTCTGTCAGTGCGGCTGCCTCACACCCTCTGTCTGAACATCCTCTTCTGGTTCTGAAAATGTCCGTCACTGAAACCACAGGGCGAGTTTTCAGAGGCTCTGTCTTAAGCCCTAGCTCCTGTCAGTTCCAATGAACACTTCTCATTCTTCCCAAGTCTCAAATTCAAATTTGCCTAGTACACACACACACACACACACACACACACACACACCACAAGAGAGAGACAGAGACAGAGACAGAAAGACAAGAGAGACAGACAGACATAGACAGACAGGTAGAGAGAGACAGATTCTTTGCTTACTCTCAAGAAATAACTTTAATTTCTACTTTGGATAGTGTTTTTAAAAATCTGTTGTAACCATATACATTTCCTTCTATCAAATGAATTGTGTTCCCTATACCTGTAGCCATATTTCTGTCACAAAATTTTTATGTCAGGGAGTGGAGAGGGAGTGATTCAAAGCACAGCTCTCTAAGAACTTACTGTATCATTACTGTATCAGTTTTCCTCTCTATTCTCTAGAGTAGCATAACTTATAGAATATATATATGTATATATATATATACACACATATATATATATACATATATGATTTATGGGAATGACTTACAGCCTGCAGTCCAGCTAATTTGACAATGGCTGTCTGTGAACAATAGTCCGAGAATCTAGCAGTTGCTCAGTCAGCAAAGCTCAGTGTCCAGCTGGCCTTCTGCACCTGTTGGAATCCTGAAGAAGTAGGCTCCAGTGCCAGTGAAGGAATGGTTGTGCTAGCACAGTGAGGGCAAGCGGGCAGAGAGCAAAGCTTCCTTATTCTATGTCCTCAGATGGACTTCCAGCAGACGGTATAGCCTAGATTAAACATGTCTTCCTGCCTTAAGATCCAGATCAAAGGTATGTGTCCTCTGGACTCAAAGGTATAGGCTAGAAGTGGATTCACTGTCCGGCCACCTGTCCCCATGCTGAGCATTCCCTTTTCTGAAACCTGGTCCCCACTCATGACAATCCTCCTGTTGTGTGTGCCCCAGCTCCCGAGGCACATTCTCTGACACAGTCTTTCATACTTCATCACTAACTTTTGGGGTTCCCTATCAACCTTGCTCCGTCACACAATATACTTTTATCTTAAGAAGTGTCTCCTATGTCCTTGGTTTAGTTATAATATAAACACAAAGTAAAAATACATTCAACTGCTGTTTAACGCCCATCTTACCTCTTGAATCTTCCTCTCGCAACAGTCCCGTCTCAGTGAACGGTACCGCTGTCAGCAGTCCTGGCAAGTGTATAGTATTGCCCTCACCAATCCTGTCTCAGTGAATGGTTAGCACTCGCTACCCACGCATCCAAGACCTGGAGCCTTACAGCTGTCCGTAACCTCTTCCTCCCCCTACTACCACCACCCCCACTATTAAATTTCTCACCAAATCTTCTTGAGCAAATTTAAAACAAAACAAAAGTTCAATTCTTGCTTTTAATGTACCACTGTTCATCTCAAATATATGGGTCATTTCCTAGAGCCACAGGGATCCCTTCGAGAGATAAAGACTATATCTGCTTAAATTGAGACTGATGGCTGCCCGTCACTGATAGCATAAATCAGCATCCTTACAAGTCTTACTACTAGCCTATGCCTGCTTCTAAATCCCACACTGCCTTTCCTCTTTCTCTAGAACCATCTTCATACATAGTTCTTTGAGTTTTCTGCCTCTCTAGTCAGGGCCTTTTTGCAAATATGTTAAACTCTACTTGATAGGATTAAAATCTCCAGTAACCTTAGGTCTTACCCGTCATAATTTACTATACTGCTGATGTCAAGCACAGTGTCTAATTTTTCAAAGATGCCTTAGAATTTTTCAAATGACTAAGTATGTGTGTTCGGTCTACTGCTTAAACACATTGTAATATGTAGCAGGAATTCTGAAAGAAATCAGAGCCAAGGATTAGCTGTGGGTTCTCACTCAGAGTCCTCACTCTGGAAAGGGGAATGGACAGCAATCACCAGAGAAAGTGTGCAGCAGGAGCAAAGAGGATTTCAGAATGGAACCAGAGAAACATTCTCACGGGAAAACGAAATAACGGCACACGGCCATCTCAGAAAACAGTTACAGAGTCACAGAGCAAGAGCGAAAAGTTCCCTGAAAGAAGAAGTCAGAAGCAAACTATGAGTTCTGAGACACTGGATTTGAGAATTAGAAGGCTAACATTAATAACTGGGTTGGGACTAGATAAATAATGCCAGCGGAAAGAAGCCCACAGAAATCTAGTTAAAAAGTCAGTGGAAGCCAGAGATGGTGGCAAGCACCTGTAACCTCAGCACTTAGAAGGCAGAAGCAGGCGGATTTCTGTGAGTTCAAGGCCAGCCTTGCCTACACAGTAAGGGCCAGGCCAGCCAGGGCTACATAGCAGAATTCTGTTTAAAAACAAAACAAACAGGCCGGGCGTGGTGGCGCACGCCTTTAATCCCAGCACTTGGGAGGCAGAGGCGGGCGGATTTCTGAGTTCGAGGCCAGCCTGGTCTACAGAGTGAGTTCCAGGACAGCCAGGGCTATACAGAGAAACCCTGTCTCGAAAAACCAAAAAAAAAAAAAAAAAAAACAAAACAAACAAAACAAAAATGTTCAGAGCCATAGAGCATGCTAGTTCTTTGTTACATAGCTTGACTGTCCCTCTCTTACCTTCTTCAATAAAACACTAATAAAAGGTCCAGTATGAGACACATGAACTATATCTTTTAAAGTGAGGGCCAAGCTGATATAACAAAGAATTAAATTGTGAAATTTCCAGAATAAACTGCACCTATAATAGAAATTCTACAAGGTTAATTGACTAATTAAAATTCAGTGATTATGGAGTGCTGCAGAGCCCAGTTATCTTGGGCTTTCTTCAATCCCTTTAAAAACCGTTTGGCCTCTCTTGTTTCTGACCTAACACCCTTCCCATTACCAGGCCAAACTTTTGGAATGCATTAACAAGCACAGTAGCTTCCACCAATCCACGATCTTATGATGCCATCAAACCCACCTGAAGCCTATACAGGTGTCCTCCTACCTTACCACAATCTATCTACCTGGGGTTTTTGTGAATGCATTTGAAAAATGCTTAGATTTATTACTTCCTTTTGTCCCAGGCCAATAAAAATTTACACAACCATCTCCACATTGAAATATGTTATTCGGATCAACCTAAATCCAGGTAGCTGGACCTTGATCATTCTTATTTGCCTTAAAATAAAATATCCCTTATTCCATTTGAACTGAGAATTATATTTTGTGTAGCCTGTGTGGGGCCCAAGGATGATCTGCTTTCATTAGATGAGTCACTGGTTGGTGTCCTGAGACATTATGGACCCTTGGTACAAAATAGCCAATCGTTTATGTTGTCTCCTCTGATTGGTCGGTTCTTCATGGACTCGGTCCTCCCTTTGGTCTAGTCCTGCTACTGGAACCTGACCTTTGGATATCTTCTAGAACACTAAGACTAAGTAATGTCCTCATTTTTGTAGCATTGTCAATGCAAACATTTGTTCAACAGTGTATGGCTCTTTTCTTTGATCATTTCCCCAATACCTAATTCTGAATGTGTTTCTGTGATCTCTCATGTTTATTGCAATCCTGCCCTTTTAGCTTAGAAAGTCTGTGAGTGCCAGGTCATTAAGATGCCAAAGATAAGAAGTGCTTTCCCACTCGAATCCATCAAGATAGAGGTGTTGGGGAACTCCCCAGAATGTGCAACAGTGCATCCCAATCTCAATCTGTTGAATTGGAAAAGCCACTTTCTGTATTCTTCAAGCCCTGAAGGATGTCTCTTGGCAAGTTTCTCACCAGACACTATACTTCAGGGTTTGAGGTTCTCCCATTTAATTTGGAGAGTTTTGAGCTGTTTGGGTTCTGTTGAACTATTTACACCATTACACATTTATATGACAGGCCTTGTTGTTGTGGAAGGTCTTTTGACCAATCTTAGCACATCGCTGAACTATCTTGGTGGTTGCTATTGAAAGGATAAGGTTGCAAGCTAGGAATCCCCTGTGCCTAAGTCTTGGGTGACCCCAAAGGAGCAGAGGTTCAGTCCACTCTTTGTTGGCCTGGAAGTGTGCACATGTCACACCCGCCTCCAGGGTCTGGCCGTGAACCTCTGGGAGTGTCCCTGGCGCCTTTTCCCGTCTTGCCTCCACAGAGCAGCTATGGCAAGGACAAGCGCGGCTCAGGGCTGGCAGAATCACCGAGGGGGCTGCGGAGCTCCTGCCTGGGGGCACTTAGGTCCCTAATACCTACTGCCAGTGGGGGAGGGTGAGTGGGACCCTGTGCGTGGAGGCCACGTAAGTGGAAATGGCTTAACTAGTTCTTCTGGCCTCTGTGGGAGGCTGATAGGTTCTCAGAGAGCATGGGCTCAGATGGTTTGAACTGATTGGCTTAGAAGCTATGGAGTGGCTTGTATAGGCGGGTTTTGCTGAAAATCTATAAAAGCAGTTGTGTATCTGCCCCCAGTGTTCACTGTTCTCTACCCTGCGTGGGAGAGAGCTGTGGCCCCAGAGCTCGGGAAGTAAAACCTCTTGCACTTGCATCAAGACTGTTTCTCGTGAGTGATTGGGGTTCCGGCTTCCGAGGCATGGGGTGCTGGGGTACCCCCGTTTTTCTTTCGGGTCTTACACTATGTGACAAGGAAGATTGAAATATGTTGGTTGTCAGGGCTCATATGAGCCACAGGGTTCAGGTGGACATGGATTGGGAAAGGCGTTAACATTTCTATCGTGAATTGTTTAGTCAAGAAAAATACTGTGTGTGATGCTTTACTGTCTCTTAGAGAGAGTTCAGCTGACTAGTCCTTCGTAAACTTACTGTAATTCATTTAAGTATATTTTAAATTAATGTAATTGTGTCATTTTGTATCTAGAGAACATTAGGCAAAAGTTAACTGCCCCTAGGGTTTATTAATGAGTAGAAAACCTCTGGCCACTTCATTGGCATACATACGTGTGTGTGTGTGTGTGTGTGTGTGTGTGCGCGCGCCTATATATATGTCTATGTGTGCATGTTGGGAGATGGCTTTTGGGCTACATGAATATATATGAGCTATTGCTTCTGTCTTTCCTCCCTTCCTTTGAAATGACTGTTAACTAAAATTCAAGCAGTGACAGTAAATTTGGGTCTGAAGAAAAGCTGCTTATGCAAGAACTTTATCTCAATCCTGCCTAATTAGAATGTAAATATACAGAAATGCTAATTTTGAGCTTCCTGGTAGAATGGTTTGGGGCTGGCGTTTATGAATGGTAACTGGTGGGATGATTTGGATCTGACACTTCCAAATGTTAATTCTGGAAACTGAGGCTGAGAAAAAAATCTTATTACAAGATTTATAACATATAAAATGATTTGCAACAAAAAATCTAAAAGTAGACCATCTTAATTTGTTGTAAATATAGTATAGCTTTAACTATGTATTTTAAAGATCTGATAAATCCATATTGTTCTATAAGCCTAGGTATTCCTAAATTTATTTCAAAGTTTATTAAAAATGATATTTTTCTGTATTAAATATGATTCATAATATATTAAAACATTTAAATACAGGATTAAAAGATAGCTTGGCTTCTAAAGCAAGTATTTTAAGGAGACAATAAGCATATAAATGCTTTATTGAAAGCATAGTTACTATATAAAACAGCATTTACTAACTTCATAAAGTAAAATTCTGTTGAATTTCAAAATTTTATATTAGCTATTAAAACATGTAATCATACATGTGTATATGTATGTGTGTGAGCAAGTAGATGTCCTTGCCTGTGCGTGGGTGTGTGGAGGTTAGATAGAGGTCAATATTGGTTCCTCTATCACTCTCAATTTTATATTTTATTTCTTTCTTGAGACAGGGTCTCTCATTGAACCCGGAGCTTACCATTTTGGATAGGCTAGCTTTCCAAAGAGCCCTCTGAGACATCTCTCTCTCTCTCTCTCTCTCTCTCTCTCTCTCTCTCTCTCTCTCTCTCTCATTTCTGCACTACAGACACATATCCTCATGCCTAACATGTATGTGGATGCTCAAGATTCAAACGCAGATCTTCAGACTTAAACAGCAAGTACTTTACTGGTGATCTCAGCCATGGTCCCTCAGAGTATGAGCCAAGATAAACCCTCCCTTTCTTAAGATGCTCCTGTCATGGTTAAGGCATCCAGACAGGTGACTACTGCCAACCATCCATGTCGACTTGGCTTTACTTAAAACATACTTCTGATTATTTTTATTTGGTGCCTTTCTGTCTCGACCAGTGTTCTTTGCTGTGAAGAGACACCGTGACCATAGCAACTCTTATGAAGGAAAGCATTTAATTGGGTTCAGAGATTTGGTCCGTTGTCTTCATGGCAGGTGGCATGGGGGCACGCAGACAGACAGGGTGCTGGAAGACTGGCTGAGAAGTCTACATCCCAATCCACAGGCAACAGGAAGAAAGAAATGCGGGAACTAGGTGGAGTTTTGGAAACTACAAAGCCCATCTCCAGTGACACACTTCCTCCAACAAGGCCATACCTACTCCAATAAGGTCACTCCCGAAGCACTGAAGTATATGAGCCTGTGGAGGTCATTCTCATTCAGACCACCACATTTTACAATGTTGGACTGATGAGGGAAGCCAAAACTCCATGTGGGCAACAGCTGCCCATATACCAGAGTGCTAACCCAACGAGTGTCAAAGAGAAAGGCAGCATTCATACCTCTGATTTCTGATTTCAGATGCAGTGTATCAGGTACCCCATGCTCCTTCCACTATGACTTCTCTGCCGTGATGGATCACACTCTCAAACTTCTGGTCAGTATGAACCCTTCCTGCTTTAAGTTGTTTTTAATAAGGTATTTTATCACAGCAATGAGAAATGTGACTTATGTCAGCTAATAATACCAAATAGAAGCAGCACAGTTTGGAGATATCTTTCAAGAATGTGGGTACCTTTAATCTTTTTGCCACATAATCCCTTATTCCATCATCGTTCTTCACAGCCAAAGCTGAACCAATCTTCACTCTAGACTCTAGTAACTTGGAAAAAGGAACAGAGGATGAAGTGAATTGGCCCAAAAGATTCATGTCCCCTGAGCCGTAACAGCTGCAGGGTCTTTGTTACATTTGTAAAGAAGGCTGGGAAGATGATCTTATAGGAGAGTCAGGACTCCACCAGACTCCATTCTGGTTAAATAGATAGCAGAAAAAGCTCAGATAACTGGTTGTCTCTATCAGAGCTCCCCTCTCTGGACAATTTCACGTCCATTTGCTTTTTCAATTCCTAAAGTAAATGCAACCTCCCTTCAAAGAAGAAACCTAATTTGTTAGAGTGATGGAAAGATACCCAAACCCTAACCTTAACCCTAACCTAAATCCCTAAAGTAAATGCAACCTCCCTTCAGAGAAGAAGCTGAAAATTCCACCCATTACAACCCAATGCTCAAAAGTCATAATGTTCTTTGGGGACATTTGTAATTCAGGTACATTTGTAATTCATTTAAAACTGCCAGTTGTCCTGCTTTCCTTCACAACACACCCTGTGCAATGACAGAGCAGAAACAAAATATACACAGTGAGCTAAGACTTCCTTTCAGAAAAGCTAAAGACAACAGAGATCATTAGTGCAAAGGGATCTCTAATCCTGCTGAGAAGAACAGTGTGCAGCTATTCTGTCAATAAAGAAGCTTGGCTGCCTGGCTGGGTTTGCTCTGTGGAAGTAACTCTTGTATTCTCTGCAGACCCAGATTTGCACAGTAGAAGGCACTTGTCTATTGCCTCCAGGGCCACGTCTAAGGTAAATGGAGAACTTTGGCGCTTTGCTCAGGGTTGAATAATGAGCTGTTATAAGCTAGGGAAAGAAACAAAATGTTTTCTCCCCAAAATGTAAAGGATTATTGAGCAGGAGACAATCCAGTGCAGAGTTTCTTCCTTCTTCCTGTTTACCTGAAAGCAGATGAGAAATGCAGTAATAAGGGGCAGGAGGAGGAGGAGGAGGAGGAGCAGGAGGAGGAGGAGGAGTGGGAGGAGGAGGAGGAGCCCACCACCACTCTTTTTCCACCTGAAGGCTAAGCATGAATTCCTCACTGTGCTGCTTATCAACTCTGAGAAAATGGCCACAGACGATGTGCAAGCAGAGTCCCTTCCTGTAAACTCCCCTTCTCAGACCCTTTCTAGGATCCTTTTCCTTCATCTGGTCACTTCCCTAAAATTTAGGTTTTTCTTGTTACGTTCCTATTCCATTAAAGGTGGTTCTTCTGCCAGATATGTCCTGCACACATTAGTGAGCCTGACTTCTTATGTCTTGTCCACCTGTCTTTTACTATAAAAGTCTGTGCAAAATTTGGAACTTAAGCATCCCCTAAAGATGCATGTGCTAAAGAATTGGGTCCCAGTGTGGCCCTGCTGGGAGATGATGGAGCCGTTGGGAGGCAAGGCTGTGTGAGACATCTTTAGGTCACTAGGGATGTGCACTTAAGGAGGAGTGTGGGACCTTGGCCCTTCACCTTTTTTGTTTTCAACAACATTGACTGTTTTTGCTTTCAACAGCTGTGTACCACCATGGTGGGCTGCCTTGCACAAGCCCAGAGCAACAGAATCACCAGCCATGAGCAGGAACTTATAAAACTATAACCAAATCAGACTTTTCTCTTGAGATGTTAGCTTATTGCAGGAATTTGTTGGAGTGATGGCAAGATACCCCATAGTGTGTCTCAGATACTAAATTATGAGGCATAAGGAAAAAGATATATTTCTCTTCTTCCCAGGTTGTCACTTCATCATCAATACAATGCTCTCAAATTTTTAGTAAATTTATTCTACCATCTTTCCTGTCTGGTCCAGTACCCATGGCTCAGTTTTGCTTTTACAGTCATGTTTCTTTAACCTGTTTTTTTTTTCATCTTCTGAGTTTAACCTTGGTCTCTCTCCTTCATTTGATTGAAGGCTGTCATATATAAACACTCTGCCACAAGCAACTTCAGAGAAGGCTTGTGATGGGGTTGGTCTTGTGCACTGCGCATTCAGATGCTGAGTTCTGTGCCCCAAGATCAGATTGCAGGCTGGACATGGGCATTGTATTGACCAGTGTGCTGTAAAGAATGCTCTCCAATAATCTCTGATCGATCGGATGGTAAGAGGCTAGAGCCTGTGACTGGGCAGATGAGAGAAAGGATGGATCATGAGAATGGACCGTGAGCACGTGACCAAGAGAAAATCAGCCTGAGGACACACATGGGCCACAACAAACAGAACAACCCTCAGTTGACAAGTAGCACGGGCCTATGGCTGTAGTGTAGGTTAGAATATGTCAGAACCCTGTTTAGGCTTACAGCTGGTTAGTAAAAAAAAAAAAAAAAAAAAAAAAAAAAAAAAAAAAAGTTTCTGTGTCTTTTATTTGGGAGCTATAAGGGCTAGAGCGGGGCAGAAACCCTCCTTAAATTACTTCAATAGGCTTGCTTTTAGTGAACAGCTCAAAGCATAGTCCATCATGGTGAAGTCTGTGCAGGAGTTTGGAGCCACGGGTCACACATCTGCAGTCAGCAGGAGCGAACAAGGAGTGCTTGTGCTCAGATGCCTCCCGTCAGTGTAGGACCCAGCCTGTGAATGGTGCCACCCACATCTTAGGGTGGGCCTACCTACCTCAACCCAATTAAACCCCCTCACAGACATGCCCACAGGCCAGTCTAGTCTAGACAATCCCTCATTGAGATTCTCTCCCTCGGTAAGTCCGATTCTGCCAAATTGGCAATCGCAATTAGACATCACACCCCAAGTCTATCTCGAGTAATAAATTTGAGTCACACCCTTAATCTGATCTTTGCCAAAGGCCCTACAATTTTTAGAAATCTTAATAGACCTTTAAGAAAAACTTCATGAGTTCAGAAATAGTTGGCCCTCCTGCCTCCTGAAGCTCGGAATCCCTGGGCTCACTTCAGTTTCTTTGTTTATAAATGGTTGCTTCCAGCCAGAGCTAACCTCTACTGGATTGTGGTAAAGTCTCCAAGAAAGAAGAACAAATACACTCATTCTCCCATTCCGTTCTTGCCAGCCTCTTCCCTTGGGGCAGATAGTCAATCATCCAAATGAAGTCTTAATAAATAGACCACTGTGTATAAACATCACTGGTTTCCAGTCTGAGCTATTTAGATTCTCACTGTTGCAGGGGGTAGATTCTCTCCCTGTTACAGTGTTGCCAGAGGGTACATTCTCACTGTTACACTGTTGCCAAAGGGTATATTCTCACTGTTACACTGTTGCCAAAGGGTATATTCTCACTGTTACACTGTTGCAGAGAGTAGCAGAGAGCAAACTATCCAAAAAAAAAAAAAAATGGCACTTCTGCATAAGATTTATTTTGAGCTGAAAACTCAAAGTTGAAAAGATGCAGATATGTGATAAACACTCTGGCCTCTCGTTTTCTAAAACTAGGACATAAATGTTACAAAGATGCCATCCTTTCACACCCACCCCCCATTCTGGTTTGTTTTCCCTTTTGCTGTGATAAACACCATGGTGGAAGCAACTTGGAGATTTTCTCCATCATTGGGAAAAACAGCACAGGAGCTCCAGGAGTGCCATGCCGAAACTACAGAGGAATGCTGCTTTCCCACCTGCTTCCAGGCACATGCTCCTTTTCTATACAGCCAAGGCCCACCTGCCTGGGGATGACCACCCATAGTGGCCTGGGCTGCTACATCCATTAGCAATCTAGAATACACCCCCCTAGGTAACCCTCATGGACTAATCTAATGAAGTCAGTTCCTTAAGGGAAGTCTCTCTTCCCAACTGTGTCAAGTTGCAACAAGATTAGCCTTCCCACCTCCCTATGAAGAACAGAAGGTAATGACTGCAGACAGTCTCAAACCCTTGTCATCTCAGAGCGTGGGTGAACTGTGATTTGTACAGCTCTCTGGGGCTACATGCTATCTGTCCTCGGTGTGTTCGCCTTCCCACTGCTACCACGATATAGACTAAGTCCTTCTCCTTTGTCTACTCATATCTCTCTATGAAAAAAAAAACTGTGTGAATATACATAATCATATGTCGATTAAATCCTGTGCCTCAACGAAAAGCTATTTAAGCCCAATTTTTAACCACTCCGTTGACTCAATGAGTATCAAGTATCAGCCTGGTGCACATGTCGACGAGCTCCTGCCTATTTAATTCTCATTAATCTCTAATCTCTCTTCTGTCAGTCTCATTTGCAGAGCCTCAAGCACAGACCCTAAGACTATAGAAAAAAATATTTTCTTCTCTTGCTTTAAACAATCCATAGTTAAGCAACTATAGATCCCCAAAACACAGAGGGCTGAAGAATAATTAAGGCTATTTCCATCACAAAGCCATCCCTGCTGCACAGGTGTGCTTCTCTACCTATGTGTGGGGCTGGGTTCTGTAGTATTCTGACAGCAGAACTTTGTTGTTTCCTGCTTCATACAGCTATAGGTTGGTCATGGCTATGGGTGGGTACCAACAGAGGAGGAGGAGAAAGAGGAAACGCAGTACTATCAGACCCAGATCTCTTCCATTCAAATCTGGCTTGAAAAGCCTTAGTTACAGTGAAGAAGTTCTGCCACAATCGATGGAGAGACTGTAAACAAGTGGGAATGTTCTAGTAAGAAGTCTTTCCCCTTTCCCCCTAAGTTGTAAACCAGACTCTTCCTACACGTAGATAACAGTTACCTGGACTGATTGATTCCTTAGGTGCTCTTCCTTGGAGGGCAAAGTTTGGTTGAATCCAGATGATGAAACCAATCAATTGTCATCAAGAAGCGTGATCCCCTGACCCACCAAACACATCAGCCGTGAGCGCATGTCCTGTAGAAGGTGGCATGGGAAACAGCACTGTAGTTTTCTGTATTAGAAGTCTACGAGACCTGTCTACAATGGCTTTGACTATACCAAGGGAAAGGCTGGTACTTCCCTAGTACTACTGGCTTAGAATAGGGCATACCCAAGGTTCTGCCTCCTCGGATGGCCACTTTAGGACTCTTTTAATCACAATAAGAAGGTGCTCATAAAACAATGGTCTCTAAGAATGAAAATTTCCCAAGGACTCGTGTACTGGGGAAGAAAAAAAAAAGCTAAAACCCTGGGACCAAAAGAGGAGCTTGGTCAAAGTTCTGAGAGCTTGGTTCACTGATACAGCAGCTTGTGCATGTACGAGGCTCATATTGCATCTATTCTAAGACATTGCAAGGTTGTCTTGGGAAGAGAGGAGAAAGCAGGAGGCTCTCTCTATAGCTTGGTCAAGCTGTAAGCAAATAAAAAAAAAATCTTTTACCAGATTCTGTTTCCTAATTGTTTTGAAACACAAACTAAAGCCATGAGTTCATGCCCTAAGTGTCCACTTACTTACAACAGCAGTCTGGGGCTGGTGATTCCTCTGTGCTACAGCCAACCACAACTTAGCCCAATGACGAGCTGCTTCCTACCCTGTCTTGCTAAATGTCTTTGAGTGCCCAGGGAAGACACGAATACTCACGTGCCTCCCTTCTGGACTTTTTGCCGATGAGTGCTACACTGCCAGCTGACGCACCATGTGCTTCTTAGGAATATATTCCCAAGGTGTTATTATTTAAATATTAGAGGAAAATGGAGCACATTAGAAGCCTGGAGGATGTTAATCACATAGGAGACCAAAGTGAGGATTTTGTCAAATCCTAGGGGAAACTAGATGATCCTTTCTTATGCGAAAGCCTAAGAATAAAAAGGAATACATAATAAATAAATAAACAAATAGATCAATCTTTTGTGTTAGTCAGATTTCCATTACTACATCAAAATGCCCGAGATAACCAAATGAAAAGAGAGAAGAGGTTTATTGTAGAGCATAGTTTGCTGTTTTGCTTCCCTTTTAAAAACTCATCAAGAGTTAGCACTTACCTGCTGCACCATCTCTGCAGTTTCAGTCCATGGTTACTTAACACTGTAGTTCGGGGGTTATGGATATATAGAAGCTCATAACGAGTAAATGGCAGAAAAATCCTGTTTACTTTATAGAAGCCGGGAAGCAGACAAACAGAGTATAGGACTGCTTTTTCAATGTCCCCCTTGAAGGATGTTCCCCTAATAACTTGTAGGCCCCACCTCCTAAAGGTCCCATACCCTTCAATAGCACCAGAGTCTGGAGACCAAACTCTCAATACATGATTCCCTTTGGGGGACACTTAAACTCCAAACTGCACCACGTTTCACATATACAGCACATGTTGACATCTGAAAGCAGTAGCACGTGATTTCAATTTTGCTATTCAAAACAGCAGCACGCTTTTTAGATGAGCATTGTCAGTCCTACTTTCAAACAGGCTTTTTGGAATGTTCATAGTTTGCGATTGCAAGTTCACATCCCTCTGTAGAGTACCATCAGGTTTCTTGTCTTGAGGCCCATTGTGACCTGCTAGTGACCACCAACCCTAGAAACGGACCTCATGTTGTCCTTGTGCCTGAAAAGCATCTTGTCATCCCGATGCACAAAGGCCCTGGAGATGATGCTTGCCCATCTACGAGCTACTGAGCATTCTTCCTTCTCCCGTGTGGCTCATAGTGAATGACAAAATCTTATTTTAAATTCTGAATCAGCCTGCTTAATTTCTGCCAAACCGCTGATTGCTAATCATGTCCCTTTGCAAATCTCCCCGGCCGATGGAGACGTCAGACACCCGCCATCCCTTCACCGTCAAATTCTATGAGACACCTGAACCATCTGCACAGAAAAAATCCGAGCAAATGGGAGAAGAGGAACTTTTGCTTAGAAAGTGGAGCATGAATATGCAATCGACACATTCATTATAAAATGTCGTGGTAAAGAATGAGTGAGACAGAAGCCACAGAACCCCAGACAACAAGCAGAGAGCAAGCAGGAGAGATGGAACAGATGGACTGGGGGGGGGGAGGCATTCACGCCATTTTTCTCCATTAGTCTCCACTCCATATCATTCTGAAAATGGTTCTCAACCAAGATGATAAGGAGGCAGCTTAGTCATGGAAAGGACATATAGCATATGAACCCCTAACTCAATCTCTAACTTTTGGGTTGTTTTGTTTTGTTTTGTTTTCTTTTGTTTGGTCACTTGTGTTTTGTTCTATGGTAGGTCTCAGGGCTTTTCAGTCTCCAGTTCCTGGCTATCCAGGCAAGCATGGGCTCCCTTTCATGGCGTGGGCCCCAAGTTAAACCAGACATTGGTTGGCCATTCCTACAAGTCCTGTGCCACCACTGCCCCGGCACTTCTTGCAGGCAAGACAGGTTGTAGGTTGAAGGCTTTGCGGCTGGGTTGGTGTCCACATTTCTTTTTCAATAGCCTACAGACTACCTTCTCTCACCAAAGAGATTAGAATGTAGGGGTGAAGGATCCGTGCAGGCATGGGCTCCACCTCTTCTACATTCAATGAGCTATGTGGACCTTGTTCTCCACAATGGGGCCCGCTGTCAGCTTTCCATATGGATGTTTTGGTATGGGTTACTTCACTCAGAGTGATTTTTTTCTAGTTCCATCAATTTCCTTAAAATTTCATGATGTCCTTTTTTAAACAGCAGACTTAACACTCCATTGTGTAAATGCACCACAATTCCTTTATCCAGCCTTTGGCTGAGAAACAGTGTCTTAGTTTGGGTTTCATTGCTATGAAGAGACACCATGACCAAGGCAACTCTTGTAATAGAAACCTTTCAGTTGGGACTAGTTACAGCTTCAGAGGTTCAGTCTATTTTCATCAGAGAGGGAAGCATGCCATCATGCAGAAGACTTGGTACTGGAGGAGCCAAAGGTTCTACATCTTGATCTGGAGGCAGCCAGGAGGAGACTCCCTTCTGCAAGCAGCTAGGAGGAGGTTCTCTTCCACGCTGAGTAGACCTTGAGCACTAGGAGACCTCAAAGTCTGCCTCCACAATGGCACACTTCCTCCAACAAGGCCACACCTCCTAATGGTGCCACTTCCACAGGCCAAGCACATTCAAATGGCCACAGACTTCTGGGTTGTTTCCGGTCTCTGCCTGTTACAAATAAAGCAGCTATGAACACAGCTGAGCACATGTCCTTGTGGAATGGTGGCACACCCTTTCAGTATATACCCGAGTGGTATAGCTCTCTCTTAAGCTAGATTGATTCTCAAATTTCTGAGGAAACATATCCCACCAGCAAAGAAGGAGTGTCCCCCTTGTTCCACATCATTGCCAACATGAGTAATAACTCCTGTTGTTGATTTTAGCCATTCTGACAGAATTAAGAGAGAATCTCAAAGTAGTTTTGATTTTC
The DNA here is from genome assembly GCA_964023405.1 of Apodemus agrarius. Classification (NCBI taxonomy): domain Eukaryota; kingdom Metazoa; phylum Chordata; class Mammalia; order Rodentia; family Muridae; genus Apodemus; species Apodemus agrarius. The sequence goes on along the minus strand of OZ030007.1, from coordinate 89,410,220 downwards.
ATTTCCCTGATGACCAAGGATGTTGAATTTTTTAAAAAGTATGTCTTGGTCATTTGAGATTTCTCTATTGAGAATTCTGTTCATATCTGTATCCCATTTTTAATTGGATTATTTGTTTTGGGGTTGTTTTTTTTTTTGGATATCTAGTTTCTTGAATTCATTATATATTTTGGATATTAGCCTTCTGTCAGCTGTGCATTGGTGAAAATCTTTTTCAGTTCTGTCTGCTGCTATTTTGCCCTATTGATGGTGTCATTTGCCTTACAGAAGTTTTTCAAGTTCACATGGTCTTATTTTATTTATTGCCGATCTTAATGTCTATATTATTGGTGTTCTGTTCAGAATGCTGTCTCCCATGTGAATGCATTCAAGGTTATTACCCACTTTTTTCTGTCCAGTTCAGTGTGTCTGATTTTATGTTGAGGTCTTTGATCCACTTGGATTTGAGTTTTGTGTTGAGTGATAAATACAGATCTACTTGCATAATTCTTCATGCAGATCTCCAGTTATACCAGCACCATTTGTTGAAGATGTTTTCTTTTCTTTTTTTTTTTACAGTGTGTATTTCTGACTTTTTTATGAAAAAATAGGTATCCATAGGTGTGTGGATTTAAGTCTAGATCTTGATTTGATTCCATTCATCAACATGTCTGTTTTTAAGCCAATGTCATGCAGTTTTTACTAGCACAGCTCTATGGTACAAATTGAAATCAGGGATGGTGAAGCCTCTAGCAGTTCAGATGGTAAGAGGTGAGGTGCGGGGCATCACCCCTGTTCCTGTGCCACATCATGGCAGATGAGTGGCAGGATCAGCTCTCCTACACTCCTGCCCTCAGGGCAGCTTACCACGCCCTGGACAACAGGATTGTTTTAACTATCCTAAGTGTTTTGTTTTTCCATATGAAGTTGAAAATTGTCCTTTCAAAGTCTGTAAAGAATTGTGTCAGACAGCCAACCAATGGACTGAACATAGGATCCCCCAATGGAGAAAGGACCCAAGGAGCTGAAGGGGTTTGCAGCCCCATAGGAGGAACAATAATATGTACCAACCTGTACCCCAGAGCTCCCAGGGTCTAAATTGCCAACCAAAGAGCACACATGGAGGGACCCATGGCTCCAACCACATATGTAGCAGAGGATGGTCTTTTGGACATCAGTGAAAAGAGAGACCATTGGTCCTGTTAAGGCTTGATGCCCTAGTATAGGGGAATGCCAGGTCAGGAAAGTGGGAGGGGGGAGTTGGTGAGCAGGGGGAGGGGGGATGGAACAGGGGGGTTTTGGAGAGGTAATGAGGAAAGGGGATAGCATTTGAAATGTAAATAAAGCAAATATCTAATAAAAATTTAAAAAGAGAATTGTGTCAAAATTGTTTTGAGGATTGCATTAAATCTGTAACTTGCTTTTAGTAGGATGGGCATTTATACTATGTTAATCCTATCAAATCCATGAGCATGGGATATCTTTCCATCTTCTGATATCGTCTTCAGTTTCTCTCTTAAAGGACTCGAAGGGCTTTTTTAAACTTTTAATTGATTCCTTATGAGTGTCACATCATACACACAGTCCTGCTCATCTGCCTGTCCCCACATATCCACCCTCTGCCCTAGTAACCAATCCCCCAAGATAAAACACACACACACACACACACACACACACACACAATAACAAAAATAGATCATAGAAAACATCTCATTATGGAAGCTGCAGCGTGTCACACAGTATCCTCTGTCCACAAATCTTGACTTGCAATGAGTCATTAGTCTGGCTCAAGATCCCTGGCTTATCACAGCATCAATATTGGATCCTCAGTGGGACTCCTCCCGGTTATTCTGTTGTTGACCTATGTCATGGAGATCCTGAAGCTTTAAATCAGGAGGGCTGGCACTTTCACTCGACAAAAATTCACAAACAATGTAGATTTTGAAGGTCCTGGATCTAGGCCTAAGTGATATCTGGGTTTCTTAGTCTTCTGGCTCTTCCTTATTTGAACCACCAGGTGTGCCCTCCAGCACTGCTCTGGCTAGGTCACCCAGGCCATCAGCAGGAGGCAAGCAAGGTCTTCTCTTCTGTTCCCGTGCCCTCATGGCTGGCTCACCCACACCCCTTTCCCCACTGACAGCTCCACCGTGCTGCCCAGTCAAACCACTGGAACCACTGTCCCAAATGCTGCAGCTGGCAAGGGGCAGGCCAGCTTACAGGCTCTCACGACTCTCAGGTCTGCTTTCCTGGCTGCCTCAAGGGTGAAGTGACAGAAAGTATCACCCCTATACCCTCGCCAACTCATGGCAGATGAGTGATTGGAGTTGTAATAGTGTTTCTTTTACAAAAGTGGGTGCCCTTGAATTTGGGCCATAGATGTTAAGAAGTAAAATGTCTGGAAATCAGTCTGGTGGTTACTCAGAAAACTGGACATGATACTTCCAGAGGACCCAGCCATACCACTCCTGGGCATATACCCAGAGGATTCCTCAGCATTCAATAAGGATACATGCTCCACTATGTTCATAGCAGCCTTATTTATAATAGCCAGAAGCTGGAAAGAACCCAGATGTCCCTCAATGGAAGAATGGATACAAAAAATGTGGTATATATACACAATGGAGTACTATTCAGCCATTAGAAACAGTGAATTCATGAAATTCTTAGAGAAATGGATGGAGCTGGAAAACATCATACTAAGTGAGGTAACCCAGTCTCAAAAGAATACCCATGGTATGCACTCACTGATAAGTGGATATTAGCCTAGAATCTTGGGACACCAAAAACACAATCCACATACCAAATGATGTCCGTCCGACAAGAAGGAAGGAGTAGACCCTGGTTCTGGAAAGGCTCAAAGCATCAGTGTAGGGGAATACCAGAACAGGGAAGTGGGAAGGGGTGGATGGGGGAACACTGGGAGGGAAAAGGGCATGTGGGACCTTTGGGAGGCAGGGAAACAGAAAAAGGGAAATGAAATGTAAATATAGAATATATCCAATAAAAAAAATTACTAAATTAATAAAAAAAACCCTAAATGTCATCTTAGTGGATTGCTTTTCTTTGCTGAATATGTAGTATCCTTCCCCCTCTCTTGATTAATTTTGACACCAAATCTATTTTGTTAGATACTAAAATGGCTACACCAGCTTACCTCTTAGGTCCATATGCTTGAAATATCTTTTTTAATCCTTTATTTTGACATAATGTTTATCTTTGGTATTGAAGCAGCAAAAAGGATGGATACTGTTTCCACATCCATTGAAAGAATGTGTGTTTTTGTAAGGGAATTGTGTCTATTGGTATTGAGAGTTATCAATGACCAATGATTGTTAATTTCTGGGTTTTTGGTGGTAGTGGTGGTGATGGTGGTGATGGTGTGTGTATGTGTATGTGTATGTGTATGTGTATGTGTATGTGTATGTGTATGTGTACGTGTGTCTGTGTGTGTGTGTGTCTGTGTGTATCTGTGTGTCTGTGTGTGCTTCCCTTCTTTTGTTTTTGCTGATGTGGAGTTATTTATTTTCTGTGTTTGTTTATTTATTTATTTATTTATTTATTTATTTTTGGTTTTTCGAGACAGGGTTTCTCTGTGTAGCCCTGGCTGTCCTGGAACTCACTCTGTAGACCAGGCTGGCCTCAAACTCAGAAATCTGCCTGCCTCTGCCTCCCAAGTGCTGGGATTAAAGGTGTGCGCCACCACCACCCGGCTTATTTTCTGTTTTTATGGGTGTAGCTAACCTCCTTGGGTTAGAGTTTTCCTTTCATAGCACTAGATTTATAGACAGATATTGTTTAAATTTGATTTTACCATGAAGAATATCTTATTTTCTCCACTTATAAAAGAAAAAGGTTTTACTAGGTAAAATAGATTATAGTGGCTCCTGAGGTCTCTAGATCCTGCAGCATATCTGTCCAGGACCTTCTGGGTTTTAAATTCTTCAATTAGAAGTCAGGTGTAATTCTAATAGCCCTGCATTTACGTGTTACTTGGTCTTTTTCCATTGCAGCTTTATTTATATTCTTTCTTTGTTCTATATATTTAGTGTTTTGATTATGTGACAAGGAGACTTGCTTTTATGGTCCTGTTTATTTGGTAATCTGTGAATTTTTGTACCTTTATAGATATCTCTTTCTTTAGGTTAGAAAATTTTTCTTCTGTGACTTTGTTGAGAATATTTTTCTGGGTCTTGCTGGAATGTTTTTCTTCTATCCCTATTGTTCTTAGGTTTGGTCTTTTCATAGTGTCCCAGATATCCTGCATGCTTTGTGTCAGAAAAAAAATCTTATTAGATATATTATTTATTTACATTTCAAATGCTCTCCCCTTTCCTGGACCCCCACCCCCACCCCCACTGAAAATCCCATAAGCCATCTTCTCTGCCCCTGTTCCCCCATATCAGTGAATGCATACCATGTGTGTTCTTTTGTGACTGGGTTACCTCATTTAGGATGATATTTTCCAGTTCCACCCATTTGCCTAAGAATTTCATGAATTCATTGTTTTTAATAGTTGAGAAGTATTCTATTGTGGAAATATACCACAGTTTCTGTATCTGTTCCTCTGTTGAGGGACATCTGGGTTCTTTCCAACTTCTGGCTATTATAAATAATGCTGCTATGAACATAATGGAACATGTGTCCTTATTACATGCTGAGGAATACTCTGGGTATATGCCCAGGAGTGGTATAACAGGGTCCTCAGGTATTATCATTCCCAGTTTTCTGAGGAACCACGAGACTGATTTCCAGAATGGTTGTACCAGCTTGCAACCCCACCAGCAGTGGAGGAGTGTTCCTTTCCACATCCTTGCCAGCACCTGCTGTCTCCTGAGTTTTTGATCTTAGCCATTCTGACTGGTGTTTTGATTTGCATTTCTCTGATGACTAAGGATGCTGAACATTTCTTTAGGTGCTTCTCAGCCATTTGATAATCCTCAGGTGAAAAATTTTGTTTAATTCTGTACCCCATTTTTAATAGGGTTATTTGGCTCTCTGGAGTTTACCTCTTGAGTTCTTTGTATATATTGAATTTTTGCCCTCTGTTGCATGTAGGGTTGGTAAAGATCTTTTCCCAATTTGTTGGTTGCCATTTTGTCCTAGTGACAGTGTCCTTTGCCTTACAGTAACTTTGTAATTTTATGAGGACTCATTTGTCAATTCTTGATCTTAGAGCATAAGCTATTGGTGTTCTGTTCAGGACATCTTCCCCTGTACCCATGTCCTCAAGGGTCTTCCCCAGTTTCTTTTCTATTAGTTTCAGTGTGTCTGGTTTTATGTGGAGGTCCTTGATCCACTGGGACTTGAGCTTAGTACAAGGAGATAAGAATTGATTGATTCTCATTCTTCTGCATGCTGACCTCCAGTTGAACCAGCACCATCCATTTGTTATAAAGGCGATCTTTTTTCCACTGGATGGTTTTAGCTTCTTTGTCAAGAATCAAGTGACCATAGGTGTGTTGGTTCATTTCTGGGTCTTCAGTTCTATTCCATTGATCTACCTGCTACTCACTGTACCAATACCATGCAATTTTTAACACTATTGCTCTGTAGTACTGCTTGAGGTCGGGGATACTGATTCCCCCAGAAGTTCTTTTACTGTTGAGAAATAGTTTTAGCTATTCTGGCTTTTTGTTATTCCAGATGAATTAGAGAATTGCTCTTTCTAACTCTATAAAGAATTGAGGGTTTTTTTTATTGAAAAGGAAAGTAAAAATACTTTATGATAAAATTAAAGATTTACATGGAAAATATTTCAGATAAAATAGAAGATATACATTGAAAACATGTTAAAATTGACAATTTTCATGGAAAATTAAAGAGTAAAGTGGTAGACATGTAAAACTTTGCTAAAATAATTGAAATATGAAATAGAAATGTTTTATGATAGAATTGAAGACTTACATGGAAAATATTTCTGATAAAATTGTAGAAAAGTTTTAGGTGTTAAAAATTTTAAACATGTTAGAGTTGAAGATTATCATGAAAAATTTTATATAGATGTAATAATGGTAGGCATAAAAGTATTCCTAAGTTGATTGAAAGTGGAATTATAAACATTTTCTGATAAACTTGAAGATTTACATGGAAAATATTTCTGATAAAATTGAAGAAATATATAGAAAAACATGTTAAAATTAAAGATTATCATGCAAATTATACAGATAAAGTGATAGGCATAAAGATAATTCTAAGTTGATTGAAGGTGGAATTATACACATTTTCAGATAAAATTGAAAATTTACATGGAAAATATTTCGAGAAATATATAGAAAACATGTTAAAATTGACTCTTTTGTGGATTGTACATATAAAATAGTAGATATAAAAACTCTTTCTAAATTAATTGAAGGTGGAATTAGAAACATTTGTGATAAAAAAGATTTACATTGAAAACATTTCTGATAAAATAGAGGAAATATATAGAAAGACATTAAAATTGAAGACTATCATAAAAAATAATGCAGATAAAATGATAGACATAAAGAACATTACTAAATTAATTAAAAGAGAAATTACAAACATTTTCTGATAAAATTGAAGATTTACATGAGAAATATTTCTGTTAGTCTATGTCTTTTTATTGGGGACTTAAGTCCATTGTTGTTAAGAGATATTAAGGAGTAGTGATTGTTGCTTCCTGTTATTTTTGATGTTATTTTTATGTTTGTGTGGTTATCTTCTTTTGGATTTGTTGGAAGAAGATTACTTTTTTGCTTTTTCTAGTGTGTAGTTTCCCTCCTTCTGTTGGTGTTTTCCATCTATTATCCTTTGAAGGGCTATATTTGCAGAAAGATACTGTGTAAATTTGGTTTTGTCATGGAGTGCCTTGGTTTCTCCATCTATGTTAATTGAGAGATTTGCTGGATATAGCAGCCTGGGTTGGCATTTGTATTCCCTTAGGATCTGTATGACATCTGTCCAGGCTCTTCTGGCTTTCTTAGTCTCTGGGGAGAAGTCTGGTGTAATTCTGATAGGTCTACCTTTATATGTTACTTGATCTTTTCCCCTTACTGCTTTTAATATTCTTTCTTTGTTTAGTGCATTTGGTGTTTTAATTATTATATGGCAGGAGGAATTTCTTTTCTGGTCAAATCTATTTGAAATTCTGTAGGCTTCTTGTATGTTTATGGGCATCTCTTTATTTTAGGGAAGTTTTCTTCTATAATTTTGTTGAAGACATTTACTGGCCCTTTAAGTTGGAAATCTTCACTCTCTTCTATACCTATAATCCTTAGGTTTGGTCTTCTCATTGTGTCCTGGATTTCCTGGATGTTTTGGTTCAGGAGCTTTTTGTATTTTGCATTTTCTCTGTTGTGTCAATGCTTTCTATGATATCTTCTGCATCTGAGATTCTCTCTTCTCTCTTATAGTCTGTTGTTGATTCTTGCATCCAGTACTCCTGATTTCTTTCCTAGGTTTTCTATGTCCAGAGTTGTTTCCTTTTGTGATTTCTTTATTGTTTCTACTTCTGTTTTTATATCCTGGATGGTTTTGTTCAATTCCTTCACCTGTTTGGTTGTGCTTTCCAGTAATTCTTTAAGGGCTTCTACCTGTTTATCTGTGTTCTTCTGTATTTCTTTAAGGGAGTTATTTATGTCCTTCTTGAAGCCCTCTATCAGCATCATGAGCTGTGATTTTTAAGTCAAAATTTTGCTTTTCTGGTGTGTTGGGGTATCCAGGACTTACTGTTTTGGGAGAATTGGGTTCAGATGGTGCCATATTGCCCTGATTTCTGTTAGTAACATTTCTGTTTGCCTTTTGCCATCTGGTTATGTCTGGTGTTAGTAGGTCCTGCTGTTTCTGATTGGTGCCTGCAAGCCTGTCTCAGCACTCCTGGGTGACCGACTCTCCCCTGCCACAGTGTGCTGTGGCACTGCCCAGCTCCTGGGTGCAGGCAGGGTCCTGGTAGGCTATGTCCCAAGTGATCTTACACTTGGGTGTTTTCTGGGTTCCTGGCTGCACCCATATGCTCAGTCACAGGAGCAAAGATGGCCTCACTTCTAAACGCCAGATAAAATTTAACATTTTTCTTGACTGATATATCCATTTCTTCTATCCTATCTTCAATGCCTGAGATTCTGTCTTGCATCTCTTGTATTCTGTTGGTGAGGCTTGCCTCTGGGGTTCCTGTTTGCATTCCTAAATTTTTCATTTCCGGACTTCCATCAGTTTGTGATATCTTTATTGCTTCTCTTTCCATTTTCAAGGCTAGAACAGTTTTATTCATTTTCTTTAACTATTTGTTTGCTTGTCTGTTTGGGGCTCTCTTTAAGAGCTTATTCATTTCCCCCAATTATTTGTTTGTGTTTTCCTTAATAATTCATAATCATAGAGTTGGTTTTAATGCCTTTTTTGTGTGGTGGCTGTGCTGGCTAGTATTAAATTGCTAAATACAGGCACCAAGGACTGGTTGACCCCAGGAATGAGAGAATCTGCACTGAGACCCAAGTGTTATTTTGTGACCTTGACATAGTTTGGGGTTATTTCTGGAGAAATGGATTCTAATAGCATAGAGGGTAGATATCTGCCTAGCTCTGGTGCTGATTAAGGCTTATTATAAACGTAAAAGTTTTGTGTCTTTTGTCTGGAAACTAAATGATCAATTCTGAGATATAAACCCCAATTTGAGATAAAATATTTACTACAACACAGAGCCTAATGCCTAATGTTGACATATTGCCCTGGCTGTTACTGTGTTCTTGCGTTGGCATCTAAGCATCTGAGTTTGGTGTGATTATAAATGTAAGTGCTTATTTGTGAGTTTATCTTTGGAGGGCGGTTGTTTTGTTCCTTGGTTTCTGTTTTCTTCGTGGATTTTCAGAGTGTGTTGGCTGTGTGTTGCCTTTTTGATAGGGCTGTTCGCACCTTGTGTTCATGAAGAGTACTTGCTTGTGTTGGAGGCTGGCAAAGGCCAGGGATGGCCTGTGGGGTCCACAGGAGGCATGGACAGAGGGAAAAGGAGACTGCAACTGGTGTCGTGCTGCAATGCTATAGATGACTGTAAGGACTGAGTCTCAGGAAACAGAGAGATGGAGAAGGACCACATGGTCTCTCCAACATTATTTTTAAATTGTTTTTGTCTTAACCAAGAGTGAATGTTCTATACAAACAGTTCAAGTTTCAGCTTAAGGCGAAGTAATAGATTACTTTAGTAGCTATTTATTCTATAACAATGACTCGTTAACATTGTACTTTCTGAAGCAGAAGAAATGACTTAGTGGTTAAGAACACTTGTTGCTCTTGCAGAGGATGGACCCAGATTTGGAAAGAAGTGCCTACATAACGACTTACAGCCATCTATTACTCCAATTCCAGAGGATCCAACATAGCAGGAAAACATAAGCTACAAATGTATAAATGCAGGCAAAACACTCAAACATGCGAAGTAAAATAAAATAAATTTACATAAGAAAAAGACTTTAAACTAAAATTAGACTTTGTTTTTTAAACAAAGACTATACATTTCTAAGAAGTGGATCTGGAGTATGTATTTCAGTCAATACAGTGGCAGGGATTTAAAGTCTTTCCTTTTTCTTTGTGAGAATAGTAAGTCTGTCTATTTGCCATCTGGTCCGAGGGGAACACTAAGAGTGTCTGGGTATTTAATAAATCAATAATGCCTTAACCCAGCTAACCCAGATATCCCACCCCACCCTGTCTAATTTTTAAAAACACAGTTTCACAGTGTAACTCCAGCTGACCTGGATTTTACTTTGTAGTCTCTAGGCTGGCTTCTCAGAGTCTTGACAGTCCCTCTGCCTCTGCTTCCAAGGGCTGGGGTTAGAGGTATGCCACCAGCTCTAAGCCCACCCCTTAGCTTTTCAATCAAGCAGGAGAAAGACCATGCTGATCCCTTCGAGGTTTAGAAGGATGAGATATCTGTGTGCACAGTGATCAGCATTCTTCTGCTGTGCTCAAAGGGACAGATGGCTGTCTGCTCTCTAGCACTCCCACCCTGAGGAGGACAGCATTTGAAGCTGGCGACATTTGATGAGTTCTTCAGAACTCCCAAGTTAGGGCCCTTCGTTCACTTTCGTTCTGGAAAAAAAAAAAAAAAACATGCACACTCTATATATGGCTCCTAAGATGAACAATTATATAATTGGGGAACCTTAGAGGCAAAGAACACTCACCACATTTTCCAGGGGTGTCTTAAGATATTTCCAGAGATCTATCCGTACCAACAAATGGCATTTTAGGCCTCCTACACACACCAGAGAGACGAAGCCTCATTCCCTTCAGGATTAGAGCCTACATTTTTTTTTTCTCATCTTAAGAACAATATTCTGCATCTAAGAGCAAAGTGAGGTGAGCAGAAAGAAGCCAGAGCCTCCATGCTGCCCTTGCTGGTAGCCTTGGCAGCAGGCTAGCTCCTCTCCTGAAGTGTGAAATTATTTTTTTTTAAAGGTGAGCTAAACTCTGACTGCTCAAATCAGAATCCCCAGGTTCTTACAAACCAGTCCGCCATCTTCAGATCGATGTCAAGTCTAGAGGCAACACCTGGCTTTAATGATTCCACCATAAGAAGATGAGCAGTCCACACCTGCTGAGCCTGCTCCACCTCTGGGGGGGATCTGGGGACGGTCATGTGGGCATCTTCAGTGTCTCCTTGTCATCCCTCCCCAACATTTTGAAGTCTTGATCTGTCAGTGTGAAAACTTATCTGGATGCTAAGTAAAATTTTTAGTCTCTCTCTTTGTTATTTCACTTTAAAAAGGCTATTTGTAGAGCAAGTCATAAAGGCCTCCCACACAGTGATCGGGGAGCCATACTGCTCTCTTCAATAAATAGTTAAGTTTCTACTAGGAAGTCCGTGTGTGTGTGTGTGTGTGTGTGTGTGTGTGTGTGTGTGTGATGTTTAATTTTGCCCTTTCCATTTTACCTAGAAAATCCAGGTCTTATGTCAAATAGATATTTCCCTTCACCCATCCCAGTATTAACTCTGGAAATTTTAGATGGCACTGTGGAGTTGAACCACAATGAAAACAGATGAAAAAGTCCTTCAATAAATACCACTCAGTATCTCCTTAGTTAACTCTACATTCAGGCTGCACTTGCAACACCTACATGTCCTCAAGAGACAATGTGTGTGGTTTCATGCATTCAACATGTAGAAACCATTTTCAACTCCTGCTACGTCCCGCATACATACCACCAACAGGGGGCGTTTCTCAAGCAGCTTTTCCCACACATGCAGGCAGGCAAGCATTTTTATATCCTTGAACAGTAAAAGTATTATTATTTATCTTGTAGCATTTTCATCCAGATTGAAATATTCCCCTTGTGCATGGGGGGGGGGGAGCAAAAAAGATAGGAAGACTCACAGAGCCCCAAAGGAAGTTTCAAGAACTCATGAAGTTGCAAGTCCTCTCTCTGAGGGTACATGAGCACTAAGCAATTGTTGAGGAAGACAGAACTCTTCGATAGCCCTGCCTTCGAGCCGTGCAGGGAGCTCTAGTGATGCCGCCACCGCCGTCTTCCTGAGTTGTCTCTCACACTGCCGTAGGCTTTTTGGTGATGCAGCTGCCTTTGTGTCGCCCATGTTCCAGTAAGCAATACCTGTAAACTCATGGATTCACGATGACAGGCTTAGTTGAATCATTTCTTTAGTCTGTCCTCAGTACCTACCTGTGGAATATTTGCTTTTTCTTGTCTCCCCAAGGAAACTCATATTACATAAGTGGCACATGAACAGGAACTGAAAGCCAAAGATGATGAGTCGGTGAAGAACAGTTACATCGATCTTGCAAAGGCTGATAAGATATGCTGCTGAGCTGATGTGACTGAGTGGAAGGGGGACAATCCCCATATGGCTACTTTTCCCAATGCATTGTGGGGTGCTGTGTCTCCTTGCTGTAATGGGGGTCGCATACCTCCAGCCCCTGCTGTGCATGATAAGACATATAAGCAAGGCTGAGATGTCTATGAGTGATGCATTTTTGCAGGGAATCCCAGCATGACCATTTTCCTCTGCATAATACTCTTCCTTACTAACTGGAGTGCACGGGAAGACACTCAAAACAGCTGGTAGACTGGGATTATACACCAATTCCCACCGAAAGCAGAATATAGAGAGAAAAATCAGATCATAAGCAGGCAGATAGCAGTGGGTCTTTGTCTTAGAGGCTTACCTGTCTACAGTAGGAACTTGTCTGTTTACGGAGGGGGTTAGTTAAAATGAGGAGGAGACACGTACATGAAACCCTCCACATCAGCCTCTGGTTTTGTTGGTTTGTTTGTTTTCAGGAAAAATAGAAAAGAAAAGACATGGTATATCTCTGTGTTACCACTTTTTATGACTGGGAGAATGCAAAGAAAAATAGTACAAATTAGGTCTGCATACAAAAAACTGAAACCTGTAAAGGTTATACTTGTCAGTTTGATAGGATGTAGAACCTCCTTGGAAACCAGCCTGTCTCTAAGGGGATTTTTGTTTGTTTGTTGGGGGGTTTTTTGTTTTGTTTTTGATTAGGTTAGTTGAGATGGGCAGACCTACCTTATATCATTCTATAAGATGAGACTGTAGACTGTACAAAAATGAATAAGCAGGCTGAGTCCCAGCACTCATAATTCTCTACTTCCTGACTGTGGATTTAATGTGACCAATCCCCCTCCTTCCTGCTGTACTTCTGCTGTACCACCCGCCTGCTGTACCATGACTGTACTGCCTTCTGGCTGTACTTTCTGGTGTACCACCCTTGTGCTGTACTTCCTGCCGTACCGTGTTCCTGCTGTACCTTCTGCTGTACTGCCTTCCCTCTGTATTTCCCGCTGTACCTCCTGCTGCACTGTGTTCCTGCTGTACCTCCTGCTGCACTGTGTTCCTGCTGTACCTCCTGCTGTGCTACCTTCCTGCTGTACCTCCTGCTGCACTGTGTTCCTGCTGTACCTCCTGCTGCACTGTGTTCCTGCTGTACCTCCTGCTGCACTGTGTTCCTGCTGTACTTCCTGCTGCACTGTGTTCCTACTGTACCTCCTGCTGCACTGTGTTCCTGCTGTACCTCCTGCTGCACTGTGTTCCTGCTGTACCTCCTACTGCACTGTGTTCCTGCTGTACCTCCTGCTGCACTGTGTTCCTGCTGTACCTCCTGCTGTACTACCTTCCTGCTGTATCACCTTCTGGCTACCATCCTCCTGCTATACTGCCTTTTCTGTTATGATGGACTCCAATATTCCAAATGATATCAATGAAATAGGACCTTTCTCCCTTACATTTCTTTTGCCAGGTATTTTTGTCACAATGATTAGGAAAGCAATGAATATAGAACCCATGTGAATTTAATGGAAGGGAAAAAGAGATTCACAGATTTACAGTGCAGATAGGGAACTAAATAATGTCCCTGCACAGTGGGGAGTGGCAGGGAAATATGCACTCCTGGAAGCCAGAATGTTATTGAATAAAAAAATCCCAAAGTAATTTTGGGTTACCACTTGACATATTTTTGGAGAAGCAGTCAACTTCTATGTCCACTGCTTTGGGTGCATGCCAGAACCAGATAGTAAATCATTATTACTGAGAATATTACAATTCCTGGCTTCTGGAAATGGAGAAATCAGGCTAAGAATGAACTTCTCCCTGCTGGTTGTCTTGTGTTATGCCAGAGTTTATGCAGGATGCTGTAGGATAATCATCACCAATTGTTCTGCTAGGTTATAAACTCTTTGCCATACATTACCAACACACTGAACAAAATACACTAACTGATACTATGGTGGCACAGCTATTATGGATGCAAAAAATTGCTTTCTGATTCAGGCCTACTCCACAGGCAGAAACTCATAATCAAGAACTTGTAGCTGGAGCGGTCATAGGGCTCAGTGGGGATGTCACTGCTATTGTCTGGCTCAATGAATATGCTGTGCTTGCCAAGCTGCCTTTTAAAGGGCATTTTTGTGAGAACTGGAATTGGGGCGAACCAGAATAATTTAAAAATGGCCACACCTAACCAGAACAGAGAAATGGTGGGGGGGTTATTGGGGAATAGTTGGGGGGGAGAGGACTTATGGGACATATGGTGGGGGGGGACTGGGAAAGGGGAAAGCCTTTAGAATGTAAACAAAGACTATAGAATAAAAAAAAAATGTAATTACAAAAAAAAAAAAATGACCACACTGAAAAAGGTGCTTCCTGGTACTGATCCTAAGCAGTTGGAATGGATAGCAACAGTCAGGGAAATTGGGTCTCAGGCTGTTGGGTCACTCTCTTTGTGCAAACCAGGGTTTGGAGTGAATCAATTACAAGATGACAATCTAGAAACGTAATGGCAATCTGATGGCTCTCAGCCTCATTTAGTGAACATCCATTTCAGGAGAACAACAGTGAAGACATTATGTACTTATGCAGACTATAAATCTCATGAAAGCTACACTCCAAGCCAAATCTCAGTCAAAGTAGGAAATAATTTTCACAACCTTCAAGAAATTCGGCAACTTGAACTGGTGGAACCAAGTGGCTGGATTAACGATCCTTTAACTGACAATCATAAGAAGTCAACTCACACATTCATGATACAGATTGCTGTCCTAGCCAATCACCAGAATGGAAGAGATACCCACATGAGACAAATTAAAATATACACACCAGTGGAAGAGAGCTCCATTGGGAAATTCCATAGATGCACAAGCATTGATCTCATGATGTATTTTTCAATATGATGACTTTAAAATGGACAGACGTGAACAGACATTTGTTTTATCCTATCATTGCATAGTATATCAAGTATCTTTGGTAAAAAAGCATGTTACTTTGCAATTTTGCATACATTTAAAATAATTTAGATAAATAAATAACTTTTAGGTCATGTCCTTTTTATATAATAAAGCTCATATATTTTATGTTACTAAAAATGAATTTGAAGGCAATCTTTACATTTTTCTTTATATTAAAAGAAAACTAGAGCCGGGCGTGGTGGCGCACGCCTGTAATCCCAGCACTTGGGAGGCAGAGGCAGGCGGATTTCTGAGTTCGAGGCCAACCTGGTCTACAGAGCGAGTTCCAGGACAGCCAGAACTACACAGAGAAACCCTGTCTCGAAAAACAAAACAAAAAAACAAAAAACAAAAAAAAATCAAAAGAAAACTAGTTAAACTGAAAATTTCAAGATATATATACATATTTTTTTTTACCAGCATGGTGGTTATTTCATATAATGATTGTTGGTTATCGGAAACAAAACTCTTTTTCTAGTGTAATGTAATTTCAATAGCATTGATGACGTGGAAACTTAAAGATCTTTGGAAAATTAGTTGTGTTAGTTGGTGTTCTCCTGGGGCAGACATGTGAAGGAGAGTTTGCCTGAAGCAGACACAGATGCAAGACTAAGGAAGACATGTAAAAGAACATTTGGCTGACACAGACCCAGGCATGTTCTGCTAAAGCAAGCACGTGAAAGGACTCGTGATAAAGGATGCATTTGTTGGGACTCCAACACCTAAAGACTTCTGGTGGTGTGCTACGGCTTCTTGCTGCTTCCACAGATGATTAGCAGAGATCTGTCAACTGAGACAGACTCAATGTGCTGAAGCAAAGCACGTGTTGAGGCAGTGACCCGTGGAGGACACCTGATGTCTAGAGAGAGTATAAATAGGAGTTGTCAGAGTGACGGAGGCTGGACTAGGCTTGCTTGTAGAGCTATCTGTGCATGAGAGACTCAGCCAAGAACTTTTCCTGGTGTTCCTGTTGGCCATGGTCCCTCCTTTTGACTAGTGCCAGGGCTGAGTCCTGGCTGTCTCTGCAGATAGGGCCACACCACGGCTGCTGATTCGTTTGCTATCCTGACTCTATCAAGCTGCTGCTGCTGACTCCTGTGAACTGAACTGCTTATTTCCTGACAATGGTTCTGGGAGTTGCTCCAAAGACCCATATCTTAAGCAGGTCCACTTCCTCTGCATCCTTTCCTTTTCACTAACTCTGGTGGGTGGAAAGCCAGAAGGGAGGTTAAAGCATTTAAGAACCATCATTTAAAAAAAGTTTGAAAAAAATTAAAGTGACACATTGATTAATTTTTTAGAGGAAATTAAATGTTTATAATGTGATTGTTGGTTTTTTATATAGTATCACAATAAACTGGCACTAGATGTCAAAGAGGGCACATTTTTTGTTTATTCCCATTATTTTATGTTGCTGTGAGCTTTAATCACAAGGAAATAAACTTCTTTTTGACATTAGACAATGACTACTGCAGTGAACTGTAACCAGTTATACTGCTTAGAATGAGTGACTATTTCTGTGGCATTCTGACCTAACACCCTACAAGAAAAGAATTACACACCTATATTGTTTCCTCCCAATCTCAGGGAACTCAACAGAAGAAAAGGTGGAAAGAATGTAACAATCAAGAGTAAATAGTCCCTATTATGTAGCTTTTCCCTCCAGATTGAAGCATTCCCCTAGTGAATGGCGGAAATTCAAGAAGCTTACTAGAAAGTGTCAAGTATTACAAGAAACTTACAGGGCTCATGAAGCCCCTCCCCGAGCATATATAAGTGTAAACAATTATTGAAAGAGAAAACTAGTCAATGGCTCTGTCGTCAAGGTATGCAGGAACTCTAGTGACGAAAACATGATTGTTAAGGTGTGCTCTTTGGAGATTCGGCTATCTCTGAGTCACCACATTTTCCGTTAAGTAGCTCCTGTAAGCTAATTGGTTCACCAAGCTAAACTTGCCCTAGAATCTAGTCTGTTGCCAGTACCTTATTTGGGGAGAGTAGATGTTTGTGCTTCTCTCCCAAGAAAAAGACATGAAGCATTATTCATATTTCATTTTTTTTGCCACCACATGCACTTTATTGAATCCACTGTGAACAGATATGTGAAGGTAACAGCTGCATACGCATAGGGTAAATGGTCAAGGCCTCAGCCTAGGGGAAGGGCCGGATGTGGACCGTGGAACGCAGGGCAGCTAGAATCCAGAACGTGGCATTCTTTATGAAAACAATTGGAAGACTACCAGGGAGGTGGTAGAGAAAATAATGATGCAGATAATGACCATGAGGACACTGAAGATCAGGGAGCTGATGTTCAGGCACTTGGCAATGGAGGCGTAGGCCTGGGCTCCAATCATATTGCCCACCATCTTCCTGTCCCTTGACTTCACAGAGTAGGCATAGGCAATGAAGCCCAGGCAGCAGGCATTGAAGAAGAGTGTATTGAACAGGAACCAGACCACATGGTCAGGCACGGAGACTTCTCTGGGCATGCTGATCATGATGGTCCTCACAACAGCTGAGTTGTTGGGTTCCCCCAGCTTAGTCACCCCATGCTCCTCTTTGATTGTCTCATAGCTTGGAGGAAGTCAGGCATTGGTGGGCAAGAAGGCTTGAGAATTGTGGCTCATGGTATTGACTCTGAAACAATCGCACTGTCTGGAGGATGGCTGCTGTTCCCCTGGTTCTCTCTTATTTCATTTTTAAAGATTTGGAATTAGATACTGTACTGGCTGGTTTTGTGTGTCAACTTGACACAAGTTTGAGTTATCACAAAGAAAGGAGCTTCAGGTGAGGAAATGCCTCCATGAGATCTGTAAGGCATTTTCTCAATTAGTGATCAAGTGGGGAGGGCCCATTGTGAGTGGTACCATTTCTGGGCTGGTAGTCTTGGGTTCTATAAGAAAGCAGGCTGAGCAAACCAGGGAAAGTAAGCCAGTAAGGAACATTCCCCCATGGCCTCTGCATCATCTCCTGCTTCCTGACCTGCTTGAGTTCCAGTCCTGACTTCCTTTGGTGATGTGTAGCAATGTGGTAGTGTAAGCTGCATAAACCCTTTCCTCCCCATCTTGCTTCTTGGTCATGATGTTTGTGCAGGAATAGAAACCCTAAGACAGATACCAAAGATATGCAATAATAGGCCATCATCATACAGCATTGGAATGGTATATCCATAACTCAACTATATGATTAATCATAGTAAAACCTATGGTTTTTTCACAATACAAAATGTCAGATTCCAAATACAGAAGTTGATGCTCACAGCCAACCAATGGACTGAGCACAAGATCCCCAATGGAGGAGCTAGAGAAAGGACCCAAGGAGCTGGAGGGGTTTGCAGCCCCATAGGAGGAACAACAATATGAACCAATCAGTACCCTGAGAGCTCCCGGGGACTAAACCACCAACCAAAGAGTACATATGGAGGGACCCATGGCTCCAGTTACATATGTAGCAGAAAATGGCCTTGTCAGACATCAATGAGAGGAGAAGCCCTTGGTCCTGTGAGGCTCCATGTCTCAGTGTAGGGAAAAGCCAGGTCAGGAAAGGGGGAGTGGGTGGGTTGGTGAGCAGGGAGAGGAGGGATGGAATGGGATGGGAGGTTTTGGAGGAGAAACGAGGAAAGGGGATAAGATTTGAAATGTAAATAAAGCAAATATCTAATTTTTAAAAATCTTTACAAGCCCCCCCAAATAAAACAAACAAAAAAAAAACAAAGCATCAGATCCAGATTTCGAAGCAAAACCAAATGAGTATGCCATCATCTGCAAAGCATGAGGTATTCTTCAGTCACGACCGAGGTGTAGTAACCTTTCACACATTTCCTTGGTGATGGGCCTGAAGATGAAAGACCTCACAGACTCAATTGTGCTTTAGCCTAATTGTCAGGAAGTTGCATATAGCCAGCTTAGTAAATTACAACAGAAGAAGGATCTTGACACAAGAAGCAGAGAACTGTATAAACATTTATCTAGCTCGTTTTCGCTTCTTGTTTATTTGGTTTTTGAGCTAAGTTCTCACTGTGTGGCCTCGGGTGGCCTTAAACTTTTGCTATCCCTGCCAATACGTGCACACCACCCCACACCACTTTTAAGCATCTCTTTACAAACCTGGTACAAAGAGTCGCTGTTGACATTTAGCCGTTTTAAGTGAATCAGCCATAAAAACTACGACTTGAAATAAGTAAAGGTGATGAAATAAGTAAAGCTCCTTGGGAGCTTTCTGAAATCATCATCCAGAGCCGGAGATGCCAAGTGGATAAAGACCTCAAAGCTTCCCGAAGAGATCAGCATAGCTTTAGCCAAGAAAAGGGGGACCAGGGCTTTCCCCCTTGGCAGTTACGTACGACTAGAAAACAAACAAACAAACAAACACTTAAAATATGTGTGTGTGTGTGTGTGTGTGTGTGTGTGTGTGTATGAAATTGTTAAGTGCTAAAGAGGAAAGCATTAAGGATAAGATTTAGAGACACAGTACCAGGTAACACTTTGTATAGAGTAGTTAGGAAGTCTCTCAGAAGAAGGGACTTCTTTTAAACAAAGACAAGGAATATGTGTTTGAAACAGTACTAGAAAGACTTAGAGGAAGTCTATTCAAGACAGAAGGAAAAACAAGTACAAAGGTGCTGAGCGGAAACAACCCTTACCATGCTTAAGAAATAGATTAATAATAATAATAATAATAATAATAATAATTAATAAAAGCGGAAGGCTAGTGCTGGCTACAAAGTGAGTAAAGTACAGGTTAGAGAATTAGAGAATATAAGTAACTTTCTTGGGGATCATCCCAGTTCCTGAATAAGGACATGAAGACTTACTATATTTATTATAAGCTTTGGGCGCTACAGCTGGGCAGATTCTCAGCTAATTTAATCTGACAATATTGGCCTGGCCTACATCCTGCTGCGTGGCTCATTACCTGTCCATGACTGAATTATTTGAGCACACAAAGCAGTACCTTGTACATTGGTCAGCCATCGTTTATTAAACCTGGGGATCGAATTCCCATTAGTAGTCAAGTAGCCATAGAGGATGGGCAGTCAGATGGATTTTGAGTTGCAAGATGTCTCCTAAGTTGAATAAATGAATCTAGGTATTTTGTTGTTGTTATTGTTGGGTTTGGGAGTTTTATTTCTTCTTGTTTTGGGGTGTGTGTGTGTGTGTGTGTGTGTGTGTGTGTGTGTGTGTGTTTGCATAGATGTGGTCTTTAAAACCCTAGAGCTAAATGAGCTTATGTAGGAGAAATTAGTGTAGGGTGGAAAATCTGAAGCCTATGAGTGACAAA
This sequence comes from Apodemus agrarius, assembly GCA_964023405.1. Classification (NCBI taxonomy): domain Eukaryota; kingdom Metazoa; phylum Chordata; class Mammalia; order Rodentia; family Muridae; genus Apodemus; species Apodemus agrarius. The sequence continues at coordinate 89,390,249 of OZ030007.1, read as the reverse complement.
ACAGGAGAATTGCTGACCAAAGAAGTCTGAGAGTCACCCCAGAGAAGAAAGGCAAACTGGGAAAACAGACACAAATGATCGGTATCTAAAATAAAAGCAAGGAGGCAGATCCGATGTTGATAAAAGCTCAAAGGAGAAGCAGATTGGAAGGAGATGTGTCGATATCTCTGCCGGTGCCAGCAGCAGCTGTGTGCCACTGAGTTTGGATCGAAGCCTTTGGAGAGAGACTGTGCCTGCAACCTCCGTGACCACTGACTTCCAAGCCTTCAAGGGCATCCTTGAATCATCCCTCTGACTCCTGTTGTCCTAGGTTTCAGGGCACCAAGCCCCCTTGGTCTCATGTCTCCTTGTCCATGAGCCCCTGAACCCATCTTGGGTTTGTGAAGCAGTCTCTCAGGTCAGGAGTGCCCCACCGCATAGCACAATCTCTCAATGGTCACAGAGGTTATAGGCTGAGGAGATCTATTCCGATAGTATCCTACAGGGACACTAATCAGTGGTTCTAATTAAAGCCTCCTTTGGGAACTATGTTAGCTCATGGTAGTGAGTGGAAAGGAAAGGGGGGGCAGTTTGTGAGAGGTCTGAGAAGGTTGTGGTGCTGGCTTGAGTCTCCCCAAGAGTAGAGTTTGAACTAAGAAGAGGGCTGTATATATTGTTCACATCCATAGCTCAGCCTTGTAAAGAGTAAATGTAGAGGAAAAACAGCCCGTTACCTGGAACAAACCAGGATTTCACTTGAGTGAAATAACGCAGAATGGTGATATCAGTGCCAATCCTTAGCAAATAAATACAGGCAAGAAAAGGGGAGGGGGGAGTGTGGAAGAGGAAGGAGCCCGGGACATGGCTAGGAGAGAAAGGAGGCTGGGGTAAGACAGGAAGGGGCCGTGTGACATACACATACATACTGGTGACATACATCTCTAGACCCGGGGACTCTATCTCCATGGCTCACAGGCCAGACCTCGGTCTCCAGTGTTGTCTCTGCGAATGCTGAATCACGGTGGGTATGAACAGCTCATCTCACGAGTGCTTGGACTAAATCTGCTTCCCAGCATGCTCTGCCCGAGGAGCGGGATTGGCTGGCACCTATTCACGGCATATCCTGAGCTGAGTGGTCACACGCCTGCTTCAGAAATGTTCTCAAAAAGTGAACAGTAGCAACGTTGGTGCATCCAAATACAGCTCTTTACTCCAGCCTGTTTTTCAAGGGGCCAGGGAATAGACATTTCTAGCAGTTCTTACAAACAAGTGCGGCCAGTGTCCACGGAGCCCCCGTGGGATGTGTGATAGCCAGGGTTGGGGAAAAGGAGGCCAGTGGTCCCTGTGAACCACCCCAGGAAGGTTCTCCCTGCATCAAAGTCTGCAGGGTGAACTTGACTTGTGATTTGGAAGGGCTGTTTAGCGACAGCATCTCTGCAGGAAATATTATCTCCATCTGCAAAGACTGAAAAAAAAAAAGCCTGTGAGAGGCTGCACTAGTCAGTCTAATTTTAGAAATGCATTCTACACAGTTCAGAGGGAAAAATTGACACTTGCTAAATTAATTCAAATTGGTTTGACTGCAAACAGAATTTAATTCCCACAGGGAATCAGGCAATTCCGTCTTCAGCAGAAAGGAGAATCTAAGTCGGCCTGAGATTAAGCCCTTGAAGGCACAGCCATCTGCCTTGTCTCCAACCTCAGGATGTCATGTCACAGCACGCTTGTCCCCCACTGGCAAGACAACTCCCATGAAGCTCAAGGATAGGATAGCCAGCACAGAGCTCGAGGCATGGAAGTCATCCTGCACCGCCGGTGCCTTCGTTCACTGAGGACAGACCTTTAAACGTGGAAAACGTCCCAGCAGGCTGGCTCTCTTGCTAGTTTTGAGTAGTGTCACTTCTCCTTTGTTCCTTGTGGCTCTAAACTTAGCCTGTGTGAGTGCCACCAGCTGGAAGGGCTTGGGCTTCTCATATCTCTGCCACAGTAACACAAGTCGGTCTTTGTGTTGCTCTATGGGTTAAAACATTCAAAGCATCTAAGCGACTCTCCCTTTCCAGCAGAGCACCTGAGAAAAACCTCCTCCCCATGTGAGTGATATGTCTGTCTATGTGACATGTCCATGTGTGTACATACATGTATGTGTGATATATCGGTGCACACTTGTGTGTGCATATTCATGTGAATACAAGCAGGTATGTACCGTATGTGTAGGTTAGAAGACCACCTCGTGTTTTGGTCCTTGCATGGCGCCTTGTTTAAGATAGGGTCTCTCTTTGCTGTTGCCATTGTGTGTCCCCAGGCAGCTGCCTGTCACTGGATGCTCCTAGCTCCGCCTCCCATCTCACCTTTGCAGGGTCGGGATTTCAGATATTCACTCCCAGGCCTGGCTTTTACCTACATGCTGGAGATCCAAAGTCAGGTGTTCACACTGTACAGGGACCGTGCTTTCCCCACCAAGCCATCTCCCCAGCCACAAACCGTTTTAAAGAGAAATATTTGCTATTTGCTATTATAATTCAGATCTTGATTATCCCCCCCCCCCCAAATTGGTAGCATGTGTCTGAAATCCCAGCCTTCGGGTGACTGAACAGATGGACTGCTGTAAGTTCGAGGCCAGCCTAGGCTACATACCAAAACCCTATCTTAAAACAAGAGAATAAAAAAAAGATTATTAAACCCTGCACTTGAAGGCTAGGTTCCCAGCCTGCAGCTATATTGGGAGGCTGTGGAAGCTTTAGGAGATAAAACCTAAGGAGAGGAAGTTAGGCCACTGGGAGTGGAGCCTTGCAAGGGATGTTGGAACCTCACCACCCCATTTGCCACGGACGAGTGCATCAGACCCTCTTGAATGTTTGTGAGCTACGGTGGGGGTTCTGGGAATTGAACCTGGGTCCTCTGCTAAGTACTCTTTACCACCAAGTCATGTCTCCAGCCCCAGCTTCTAGTTTTAAATGTAAATTCTTCGTTCCTGTACTACAGACCTCCCTTCACATTACTCCACGAGTCGTGTTCCTCAGTCTTAAATTTATTGCCATCTTTATCACCCTGTTCCCCTTGAAGACTTCTAAATCAGAGAAAGAGAAAGCCCGTAGTGATGCTAGAAAGTTAAAATCCCACCCCACCCCCACCCCACCGCACCCCACCCCCACCCCCACTGTTTACTCCATGAGGAAGTCAGGCCACCTCAGCAGCTCCCCTGAGGGTTAGCATATGCCCCGGTGGCTCTCAGCATGAGGACTTAAAAAGAGCGTTTTGACCAAATTAACCCAAGAATTTTGAGCTGAGGCTAATTTCCTACCAACCAAGTCATCGTCATCTCTCCAGAAGTGCCTGGATCCAAGAAAGACCTTCCCACTCGCGGCTAACAGAAGTCCTCTGTGTTCTGGGCTACATGGTTCAGTATAGGTTACTCTAACATAGTGTCAAGTAGCCAAGATAGAATACAGCCTGTAAGGTGAAGCCAAGCTAAGAGGTCTTCTCCCTCCCTTGTTGAAAGGTTTCAGAAGAATGCACAGGCCTTGAAAAGGTGCTGCAGTACCTCAGTGGCCTTGGCTGGAGTGTAGGCCTCAGGTGCTCTCCCATCCCCCATTCTTCTTGCGCTCTCTTAGAACGGCTCACAGATGCTGGGACAGACCATGTGACTCATCTCGGGGTCCACTCAGGTCCTCTAGTCTGTTTTCCCTGGGGGTCAAAATGGCAGCTCGAGTCCAAGAACATTCCTGACAGCCAAAGAAAATAAAGGAAGAACTCTTTCTCCAGAACTCCACAGTTGACTTTCCCATTTTCCCATCTATAAAAAGATGTTTCAATTGACAGGAAGTAGTGTTCTTTCTGTCTGACCCAGGACTCCAGGGGGAAACTTAGCTTCTTGTCCACCAACATACTAAGCTGCCTGGGGAATCCATCTGCTTGCCTTCCTGTGGTTGCCTGATGGTCTCTCTTGGAAACTGAGTGTTCTGGTCATGAATGCCATGACATCCTTAGAACTCAGGGACCCTTTTAAGTACCCCAGATCACAAGAATTCCCCAGAGGTATCTCTAATTAGAAATCTAACTTTAACTAAATTAGACACAAGGCCCAGACACACTAGCAGATGGTTTTGCTCCTTCCAGATGCTAGAGCTTCAAGAAGAAAAATATGTTTTGGTGTTTCATACTGGCTGTTTAATTTACTGTGGTGTATTAGTTTCCTATTGCTGCAGTAACAAAATATCACAAATCTGCTGACAGCATGAATTCATTCCAGCAGTTCTAGAGGTCAAAATGGCAAAGCAGTCTTTATTTTAATTGGATTTACTGATTTTATTTAATGTGGAGTGTTTTGCCTGCATATATGTACCTGGACCATATATATATATATATATATATATATATATATATATATATATATGTGTGTGTGTGTGTGTGTGTGTGTGTGTGTGTGTGTGTGCTTGTTCCCCTCCAGGGTCTGAATAGGGCATCAGATACCTTGGAACTGGGGTTACAGGTGGTTGTGAACCACCATGAAGGTGCTGAGAATCAAACTCGGGTCCTCTGCAAGAGCCACAGGTGCCCCTGATTGCCGAGCCATCTCTCCGTCCTCCAGGAAAGTGGTATTTATAGCATGGCTTGCTCTTTCCAGACAGTAGTGACCTTTCTGCCTATGGTCACATCATTTCAAACTGTTTCTATCCATATCTCATCCCCTTCTCATCTCCATTTTATAAATACCATTGCGACCACATGTGGGATCCACAAAGACAATGAGTATATCTCAAGGCCATTAACTGAATTATGTTCACAAAGTTACAATTTTGAATTCTGGGGAAAAACGAAACGGATGTCTTGGTGTGGAGAAAGGGTCAGGGAAGATGGAGTTACTATTACAGCTTAGTACTCCTGGCTTTAACTCATTTTAAATGATTGGACCAGTCTACACTCTTTTGAAATTTTATTTTATATACATGTACAGCACAATCTGGGCCAACAGCAAGATCCACATCTTGGTCTGGCGTGCTGTTCTATTTTAACTGCCGATTTGTACAGCAGCTCTGTACTTTGCCTTGGTTCCCTCAACTCCACTTGCTTTCTAACAGTAGCACAACATTAGCTATGGCTAGTTGATCAAAATCTCAGAAGACGTCTTGTACTAATCAGAACTCTCTGGCTTGTCGAAGTAACCTGTCTTAACTGGCTTAGATGTTTTAAAATTCTTGCTCACAGAACAGAAACTCGGGCCTGGGTAGGTTCAGACACAAATGGAAGCAAACACTCAATTGCATCCTCAGGGAACCCTCACCAGCTTCAGTCCTTCGACTTGCCCTGCCTTCTGTGATGGGTTTTTCTTTTTGAGCTGGAAGCTACTAGAAAGATCTGGTATTCTCTTTTTGTTTTTTTAAAGCTATAGATAGACTTTATTGAAATATGCCAAGATCTAATATACAGCTTTCCCTTAAGGTAGCCATAAAACATAAAATATTCAAACAAGCTATTGCTATTACAGCTGAAATAGAAATGAGAGTATGAATATCCACAGATAAGAGAAGAATATTAATCTATATTTTAGAGAGAAATTTGACATGTTGAGGGTACTATTTGGTGTAGGAGAAGGTGGCTATTATATGATTTGCTGCGGAACTAGCAAATAGGATTAATATCTACTCATGTACGAAGAGGCCTGACGGTGCCTTTGCTGGCTAATTCAGGGTCTCTTCTCAAGTGTCAGATGTCTTTGTGACACACATTATTTGGCTCAACAACTTTCCAAGGTTACTATATTTATGAGGATGAATCATCTGTCACTGATGAGTGACAGTTAAAGATTTACAGTTAGTGCTGAAAAGCAGCAAAGGATCAGCTCTTACAGTTTTTGAAATAAAATTATAAAAAAAATTTAGATTCATACACGTAATGACCTAATCTTGTCCTGTGACAGTCAGTGTTCTGTCACTGACTGATGCATAAGGAAAGGGAGCTTGTTCATAGTGTTGAAGGGTCAGTTTATGGTTGATCGGTGCCTCTCCTCTAGTCCTCTGGCAAGGCAGTGCACCCCAGCAGATAGCTCATCTCACATCCAGAAAGTGAAGTAAATAAGGAGACCAGGAAACACACTCAGTGACCGAAGACATCGTTTGGGGGCTCAAATCTTAGTTTCAATTGCTAAGTTCAGGAATTTCACCTTGGAGGCCAAGATTTAAACCCATGGGCTTTGGCAGGCATTTGATTTTCAGGTTAGAGCATATGTAAACCTATCGTGTCAAAAAAAAAAAAAAAAGAAAAAAAGAAATCTGGCATTCTAATATATCAGTGGATTTAGGAGCCTTAGCAGAAGATAAAACTATCTCCTTGCCTGAAGTTCCAACAAGATCACGAGGAGGCTTCTTCTTCATCCACTGAGCAGTTATGGTACAACTTGGATGTGCTGAACTTCTGGAATCAAGAGTGAGCATCAGGTAAAGGAAAAATTAGCAGATGAGCGTGGGGGTCAAACAACACCAACACATCTGCTCTGCTCTCGGACCCTAGATTACACACTTCATGTGGAATGCAGACCAGGTATCAGTTTTTGAAGGCCAGTGTTTTTCTTTCTTAAAGCTAGATCCTTCCCTTTATCCTTGAGCTACACAATGCTAATTGGTTCTTTTCGGATTTTCAAATAATGTAGAAATGGAAGAATGGTCTTTTCTCAAGTCTAGGGCTGGATCTTAAAAGGACTGTTTGTTTATTAAAACGACTTGGGTGCTCTGGGGGTAAAAAAAAAAAAAACAGCACAAAAGTCTTGGCCCAGATCCGAAAAGTCTGACTAAATCTGTTTAACTGGAGGAAATGGAAGAGATAACAAGGGTCTGGGCTGTCAAAAGATAAAAGACAACAATGAAATCGTGGTGTTGGGGTACTTCTCTTCTTCCCAGCAAAAGCACAAAGTGGTGCTTATCTAATAGAGGTAGTTGTTTTGCAAACTCCAGGCTGGACTGGTAAAAAAAAGGGGGCTATGAACCTTTTCTTCTGTGTCTTCTCAAGCTATTTCCACAGGCTGGTTCTGGGAATTTTCAACTTCAATTTCTCAGCAGAGCGTGCGCTCTTTGCCTGAGATTAGATACCTATTCTTTGTCTGGTTTTCATCTTTATTTTATTTGGGAAAATCAATTTGGCTGGGGAATCTCAGAATTGAGACCGGCAGGAGTGGAGCCAGCTCCCTGCCAGACTACCTGACCCGGAACAAAACAATTGGTCACTTAGCATAAAAACCCAGAGTTCCCCATGCTAATGAGGTATCTAGACAGACCTGAGTGTTCAACCAATGACCTTCCCTTCCTGGGCACTCTTTCCCACAAAGGTATTTAAACCCTGGTTCACCCTAAGTAAGATGTGTGCATTAACATTCACCATCAAATAAGACAATTTGGACAAGCAAGGACCATCTCTTCCATCAAGGATCACCGCGGGGGGGGGGGGGGGAGTGGGGGGGGGAGGAGGCCTTCATGGTAAAGAGCAGTACCTAAATCTCCCTGAGAAGGCCTTCTCTCTCCCAGCCTCTCCATACTTTCAGCACTTACCCACCCAGTTCCTCAGCTCTGCCTGTCCTTCCAGCCTGGTTTGGAAATGCCCTGGGGGGAAGCTCAACTCCCTAGACACCCCCCACCCGGTACCCAGCCTAACACCTGCAGTGCCTGAGTACACCGGAAACTGGGAACCACAGCAACTATCCCAGATCCCACTGTTTCCCACCCAAGAAAATACAGACTGAGGACCCCTATTTTGGACTGTGTTCTGTCTCCCCTGAGTGGCTTGCAGACGGGCCAGTGGGCGGTGCCCCACCCCAGTGCCCAGGCAGACACAGATGTATGTGTCATTTCTTTCATTTAAGGAGGGACTGTGAAGGGGATCCCTTTGGGGTCACGGGTACCAGTGACTGAACCAGGGACTTCCTTACACATGTGCTGAGCAGATTGTGTCCAAGTGCTAAATGATACTCTCAGCCCCATAGATCTCACTTTTAATTCACAGAAACTCGCCTTAAACATTACCACACTGCTAATTGTTCCTTCCTTATAGCTACTGGAGACCTCCGTGGCAAACGCAGAGCTCTCAGTGGAGCCACAGTGCACCTCCCAAGGCACCTGCTTTCCCTCCTCCAGGCCTTTTTCCTCCGGCTGTGCTGGGTGGATTTGGAATCCGGCTAAGTTGTTAGCCTTTCATGCTCCTCAACCCTGGGGACTGGAAAAGCTAGCTTGTCAAATAAAAACAAGTCAGAGGGGTAGTTTCTCTGCGAGGAAAATCAAAATTTTCTGAAGTCAGAGGGAGATGGAAAGGGGCAAGAGGGGCAGGGACTGAAGCTTGCCCCTCGAGTTTCTGGAACATTCAGGTGCTGCGTTAGTTTCTACGCTCTGGCTGTTGTTTTTTTTTCTGCTTCAATCACGTGCGACTCCTATATAGAAGAGTTTAAATAGGCACCTGCTTTTTATCTAAGTGGGTTTGACATACACAATGTTCCCTGGGGATTGGAAAGTGGGGCTTAGTGGTAGAGCACTTGCCTGGCACTTGATGGGCTGTCTAAATCTCCAGCACTGTGAAATTAATTAATTGATTGATTAATTAATTAAGCAGGTCTTTCCTGCTCCCTGCTGGGTGTCAAGGCAATTTCAAGGATGCTTCTTTGTGTGATCTTTCTGGACTCAGCAGTTCATGCTTGCTATTTAACCACTGATTAAGAGCAACCCCTGGAACTGCTCTAATTGGGTTCCTGCTAGAGCTGTCTAACTAGGTGAGGTGGCCATAGACTGGAATATCCATAATTCTGTGCAATTCAGGGTTCATAAAAATCTTATTTACATAAAGACATTGTAGCAATGCTGTATCGCCTGCAAGCAGAACCACCTGTTGGAACAAAGGGGCTGCTGTGTATAGATTCTGCTTATAGGCGTGCACATACAGCAGAATGAACTTCTGTCTCACTTGCCATTTGATACATTGTTGGCCAATTTTCCCTTGTTGCTTAAGCTGAAACTTTTTATTTTTATGGACTTTTAGTAAATGAAATTCGTTGTGTATTTCTTGGCTTGGGTCTCTCTAGACCTGTGTGTGTGTGTGTGTGTGTGTGTGTGTGTATGTGTGTACAAAAGCCATGGTGTGCAGGCTGAAGTCAGAGGACAGTCTATGGGAGTTGGTTTTCTCTTTTTCCTTCTCCTTCTACCATGTAGCTCCCTGGGCTTGAACTTGGGTCATCAGGCTTGGCAGCAAGCACTGAACCCATCTCACTGGGTCTCAACTCATATTTAAATCATAATTTTCTCACCCAACATTTGATCCAATTTTGAAAACATGTATATCTCCTACTTTTCATCAAAGCAAGAAGTTCAATCTCTTCCGGTTTTCCTGGAAGTTCTCTCACTAATGAGAATCTGTTGTCATTTTGACTGGTGATATCCTTGAGGTCCTGCAGGTGAAAAGCTTGAATCCCAGCCTGTGGCACTGGGAGGGGGTATTAGCGTCTTTAGGAAGTTAGACCTCACCAGAGGAAGTTAGTCCCTGAGAATATGCTCTTGAAGAGAAGTGTGGGGGCCTTAGCTCTTTGCTCTCCATTTGTTTGGCTTCCTGGCCACCACAAGATAAGCGGCTTCCACTGCAATATGCTCAGGACTGTGTTCTGCCTTGCCAGATCTAACAGCAATCGGGCAAACTGATCATAGACTGGAACCTCTGAAAGTGTGAACCAGAATAAAAGTTTTTTTGTGTTTAAGTTGATCATCTTAAGTATTTAGTATGGCGATAGAAAGCCAGTGTGGTTGTTATGCTGTTTGCCAACAGTTGATACAGTTGTGTGATTTTTTTTTCATTGTAGATCGCTAATGTGGGCCTTGCTTTACACCCAAGGATATGAGTCTACCATTGTAAATCCATATGTGTATTCTGTTGCTGTGTGGGCCATTTTGTACATGGGGACTGTTTGTCAAGGGTGTTATATCATATTCTCGCTAATTATCAGCTTAATTTTCTGTCAGATGTTGAATAAATGATATTGAAATTTTCAGTTATCATTGTGGATATTTTTTCCATGATTGCTCTGTTCTTCACTAATTCAGGGACCAGGTATGTCCCACCTGTAGCCCAACATAAAACCCAAACTTCCTTAAAACATTATGAAACCTGTATTTGCAACTGTTAAAATTTTGAACTTCATACATGATAGTATCATGTCAAAATGTTACAAGACTGAATCCACCTGGGAAACTTCCTGTCATGCTATTACATGCCTGTCTGTCTAAGGCTAACTCAGTTATTGGAGATTAAAACTCCTCATGTTTGTATGAGTTGACTTAATTTATCCTTTTTTTTTCCCCAAGCTGTCTATATTATTATAGCTGAAGGGAGCATTTAGGTGGGTTAGGATTTATAGTACATTCATTTATTTTTTTATGTCAAGATTTCACTGTGTATTGTATCAGAAACTCAGTCTATAGACCAGGCTAGCCTTGAATCCATCTCTCTCGGCCTTCTAGGTGCTAGGATTTAAAGTATGCTCTACTATGTCCAGCTAAACCTTAGATATGCTTAGGTAAATTACTTTCTGTGTAAGTATTAATATGTTAGACCCTTTCAAATTGCTTTCTGCTCTTCTCATGTTTATTTTATTTTATTTACTTGTTTATTTATTCATTCATTCACTCACTCAACCTTTTTTTTTAAAAAAAAGATTTACTTATTTATTAAATTTAAGTACACTGTAACTGTCTTCAGACACTTAAGAAGAGGGCATCAAATCTTGTTATGGATGGTTGTGAGCCACCATGTGGTTGCTGGGATTTGAACTCAGGACCTCTGGAAGAACAGTTGTTGCTCTTAACTACTGAGCCATCTCTCCGGCCCTGTTCTTCTCATTTTTAAATGATTTATTTATTTTTATTTCGTGTGCCTTGGCATTTTGATTGCATGTATGTCAATGTGAAGGTGTTAGACACTGTCTTAGTTAGGGTTTCCATTGCTATGAAGAGACACTATGACAAGGCAATTCTTATAAAGGTAAAGATTTAATAGGAGCTGGCTTACAGAATCAGAGGTTTCATCCATTATCACCATAGCAGGAAGCATGGCAGTACCCAAACAGACAGGCTGCTGGAGAAGGAGTCAAGAGTTCTACATCTTGATCTGAAGACTGTCTCCCAGGCACCTAGGAAGAGGGTCTCAAAGCCCACTCTCACAGTGAGACACTTCCTCCAATAAGGCTACCCCTCCTAACAGTGCGACTCCCTGGGCCAAGCATATCAAAACCACCATAGATCCCTTGGAATTGACTTATACACAGTTGTGAGCTGCCATGTGGGTGCTGAGAATTGAACCTGTGTCCTCTGGAAGAACAGCCAGTGTTCTTAACTGCTGAGCCATCTCCCCAGCCCTTCTCTTTCCACCTCCATTTTGAACTTTCTCCTTCTCGTTTTGATATGTATTTCATGACTGTGTTTCAGATGTTCCTGTTGATTTGGTGATTTAAGGGTTTGTTGTTGTTTTGTTTTGTGCTTTGTCTTGTTTTCAGATAGGGCCATTTCTCTTTCATTGTTCTGTTTGCCCTTCAGTTAACAGAACTTTCCAGAAGTTTGGAATGTGTCCTGCTATGAATTTCTTTGGATGAGTCTGGTTTGGGATTTGCTTGGCATATTGACCCCAGGTTTGGGTGGCTTTCAACCATTATTCTTCTGAGGGTTTTTGCATCCTCCCCTCCCTCCCCATTTACACTGAGACATTCTTTGTTATTAGTATCAACGATTTTTTAAAGGTTTGTTTATTATTATATGTAAGTATACTGTACTGTAGCTGTCTTCAGATGCACCACCAGAAGAAGGCGTCAGATCTCTTTATGTATGGTTGTGAGCCACCATGTGGTTGCTGGGATTTGAACTCAGAACCTTCGGAAAAGCAGTCAGTGCTCTTAACTGCTGAGCCATCTCTCCAGCCCTTTTTTCTGTTTTTTTTTTTTTAATTTTTTGTTTTGTTTTGTTTTGTTTCGTTTCGTTTTGTTTTGTTTTTACTGAAATGTCAGGGCAGCAGTGGCTTAGGAGTCAAGAATCCTCACCCTCACTATGCTTAAAGAGGACTAGAGTTCAGTTCACAGCACTCATGTCTGGTGGCTCACAACTACCTATAACTCTAGGTCCAGGGATCTGACACCCTCTTCTGGAGCCTCCATGGGCATCCACACATATAGATACACATACATATATACATTCACATGAATAAAAGCAGATTTAGGGTCTTACACAAGTCCTTTGGAAAAGAGTGGGATGACTCATTACTTCCAGATGATGGAGAATTTCTGATGCCAGTTGGCTCCATAATACACAACATGTTGGCCAGCCTCTATTGGCACTGTCCTGGCCAGAAGCAGTGTAGAAAGCTTGTTATAACGGCCCTCGTGGCTTTCCTGAGTACCTGGAATGAAATTCTTGGAGGCTGAGGCACAAGGGTCACATGAGTTGGAGTTCAGACTGGGCTGGCTAGAAGGTCCAGGGAAATCTGGGCTATGTGGGTGTTGAAGCTACCATTGGTCTCCTCTGAAAGTGATACTGCAGAGAGGGGAACTCTATCCCTCCTTGGCAGGTGTGAGACCACATGATCACAGTAAACACTGCACAGGCAGGATGAGAGTGGTCCATTTCTCTAACTCTCCTGCTGACACCAGCATAGTGAGGGGGAAGGCAGTAAGATTGGCTGGACTGCCATCACAGCTAAGCACAGTGGAAATCCAAGCTTCTACTCAGTTGTGGTGCAGGAGGCACAGAGGTACTTGTGTTCACAGAAAACCACTAGGAAAACCAGGAATGTTAAACTTATCTGTTCAGAGTAAGAGATGTATAACTTGTTTTCTGCCTAGCAATCTGGGAGCAGGTGTGACCAGCAGCCTGGTGACCTTTAATGCTCTCTGTGTGACCAGGCCACACCGGCTCCCCAGAAACTGTATCTGAACTTTGTTTCCTCAGTTACTCTATAGAACGTCTCTTTCTAGAAGATGCCATTTGTACTTCACAAGAGCTATGATGTGGCCATGTCTTAAGTTTTGTTATCCTCATGGATTCGGTTATTTATCATTGAGAAATTGTTTCCCAAATTGTGCTGTGCTTAAATATGCCTAAAATAAACTACCCGGTGTCAGCCTTTTGAAGTTTGAACCAATACTGGCTACGGAGTCATGTTGAACTGACTGTCTTCTTATCTCTCCAGGGTGGTTACTCTGCCAGCCTTGGTGTTAACAGAGACCCATAGTGTGGCTGTGTTGAGAAGACATAGCTGTAACCTTTTCCTCCCGTGGTACTTGGCTAGATCAGGGCAATTGTCATGCCATTCTTTTCGGCTTCTCCATCAGATTGACAAAGTGGGTGCTGTTGTTGTATTTCTCTTTAGTTTTTGGTTTGCCACGTTTGGTTTAGTTTGGCATGCACACGTTTAGACCACTGATTTGCCAATTTCTTTAGCTACAGATCAACGGTGGATCAAGGGGAACTTCAGCACCTTCACTGCTGATCAGCAGCTAATCTAGTTCCATTCCTCTTCTCAGAGTCCTCTGAAGATTACTTTGGTAGCTTGTCCAGCATTCCCAGTCACCGCTAGTCAAAGTACTAGGGAATTACTACACTCCAAATCCTCAGGTTAAAAAAAAAAAAAACCTGCGGGTGCTGGAGAGATGGCTCAGTGGTTAAGAGTGCTGACTGCTCTTCCAGAGGTCCTAAGTTCAATTCCCAGCAACCACATGGTGGCTCACAGCCATCCATAATGGGATCCAACGCCCTCTTCTGGTGAGTCTGAAGAGAGCAGCAGTGTACTGTCATACATAAAATAAATAAATATTCTTTTTAAAAAAAAATCTGCAATAAGTTACTACCGTCAACTAGGGAATGACTACACTCCAAATCCTCAGGTTTAAAACAAAGAATCTGCAATGAGTTACTACAGTCACAAGAGGTCTCTTCAAACATGTTTCTTATAATTTAGCTAAGAAAGACTTGAGTCATATAAATGGCTTGGCTATTAAAGTCTAAGCTCACAACAAAACATAAAAGAGAAAGTAATTTTCAGCCCTTTCAAAGCCAATTCTGAGGGATTTGATTGCTGTTTTATTTCAAATTTCTAATGCATTGGAATTCTCCCCATTTCATCTTTTAAAAATTCAGATATTTTTACAGTATTTTTTAGCAAAAGCAAATAAAATGTTTTCTCAAGGTTACATTTCTCAAGGATACTTGTTTTCTCAAGTGGCGATCAAACTGTGCCCTGCTGTGTACTGTATACTGCTGCCCTGCTCCAGGCTATTGTGTACTATGTGGCTCTCCCAAGTGACCCCACTTTACAAAGCAACAGTTGCATCCATATGAGTAGAAATTTGGAGGCAAAACAAGTCTGTATCTAATTTGTTCACAGTGACACCATCACCTGCCGCAGAGAGGTGCCATCTATGCAATCTTACTGAACTGGAAACATTGGTAAATGGGCATACTAAAACCTTATCAGAAAACAAAAACAAAACATACCTGCAGACACACAAGGCCAAAGAGGGATGCATAAATAGGTCACATAAAAGGAAGTATACCTAATGCCTCAGTGGCAGAAACCATACCAATTTGTTATCCAAACTTCCTGATTCATGCATTATTGATTGACAGGCAGGAAACTCCCAGCTGACCCCAGGGCTTCAGTTCAACACAGTTCTCACATTCCACAGAGCCCACTCAAATTGCCATTTATCCTCATCTTTTTGGGTCGTGTTGATCCGGTCCTAGGCCTCACCTTGAAGAGTCCAAATCCTCTTGCACTTCCCGTAGCTCTCCAACTGGGTTCATTAATACCTTCCCTAAACACCTGCTTTACTCTCTGCTGAGCTCTCTGCCTCAGCCTGCAAGGAAGCCTCTTTGAACTCAGCCACTCTTCATGGCAAAATGTGTGACCTGAGTTCATCTTAGCCATTGAGATTAGAATAAAGGAGGCTGTGATTGCCAGTGGCCACACTATCAAAGGAAAATGGGCTGACTTAGTAAATAGCAACACAGACGCGGAAGAAGCTTGTGAACTCACTGCTATTCAGTAAATTCTGACTTTGCAGAATGGCACCAATATGTCTGTCAGCGCTCTTGACAATAAGAGGCTATAAGCTGATGAAAATAGGCATTTTTACTGCTCAACATGATGGGCTTGGCTTTGACGCATTCTGTGCAGTAAAATCTCTAAAGGAAACCACTCTCTAAAAATCTCTAAAGGATACTACTCTCAAAGAGGTTAACATCTGAAATCCCTAGTAAATTTTTAAATAAGGTTTCAGAATTTTGAAACTGTTCAGAGTTGAGTTAGAAAGGCAGACGATGGTTTCGTGAATGTGGTTAAGGACATCACAGGCATAGCCCAGTCTTTGAGCCCTTGCCTAGCAAATGTGATGTCCTGGGGTTGATCCCCAGAATGACCACAAAGTATTTAGTGTATATTTCAAATAGATAGAAAGGTGTATTTTTATATGTTCCTACCATGAAGAAATATGAACATGAGGTGATACTTCTGTCAATTCTCCTGTTTAATCATTCTATAATGTATAGCATGTGCCAAAGATGTCACCACATAACTCACAAATAGTATACACAGAAACACAACTCTCAAGGGGGACACAAGTTTCTTCTGGAACCAGCTATGAGTGGCCATGGCCCAGGAACACAGACTGAGCGACCCCCAGTTTTCTTTCTTAATAAAATCATTTGAAGTGAGAAGACCACTTTAATCTGGATCTTTTTGTTTGGTTGTTTGTTTGGTGTTTTTGTTTTTGTCTTCATTTTTCAACCGGTGTTTCTCTTTGTAGCCTTGGCTATTCTAAAGCTCGATCTGTAGACTATGTTGGCCTTGAACTCTGAGATCCACCTGATTCTGCCTCTCTGTCCTGAATTCTGGGATTAAAGGCCTGTGCTGCCACTGCCTGGCTTAACCCAAATCGTTTGAAATGGGAATATCCACCTTTAATCTGGGCTTTGCCTTCTGGTGTGCATTTGCTTATTTGCCTGTTCCGAGCTCACACTCACTGACTTTAGAGCCTACTTTCCATGATTCTAATGTAAACTCAAGACCAGCTGAGACATCTAGCTTTGTGAACTGAACAACTGCTGGATTCTTAGACCTTCCATTGGTAGATAATTATTGTAGCACTTGCTGGATCACGGCCTGTCAATCATTCTAATAAGTCCCCATTATGTCTATTCATTCAGTGAATTCTGTTCTTTAGCGATCTAATGCTACGCTGCTTTCCTCTGCTCCCAGGAGATAGCCCTAGCCATATGGCTTCCTTTTCCTTCTACTGTGGACTCTTCCAGATGCTTCTGGATATTCTTTCTCTTTTGTCAACAATTAAAAACCTCCCTCCTGATCATGATGCAGTCATCTCAGTGGCCTATGAGCCCTCTCTAAGGCTATTAAAATAAATCAACATTAGCCTAATGATGGTGGCACATGCCTTTAATCCCAGAACTCAAGAGGCAGAGGTAGGTAGAGTTCAAGGCTAGCCTGGTCTACAGAACAAGTTCTAGGACAGCCAGGGCTGCCAAGGGCTATCTTGGTGGGGGAAAAAATAGAATGAAAAGGAATACGAAAACATGAAAATAACCAGACACAAAAACCATGCCCATTTGGAGGGAACCTACTGGGGACTAGGAGATGGCTCAATGGTAAGCCACAAAAGCTAGATGCCTAAGTGTGGATCCCCAGAATCCACCTAAAAGCAAGGCCAGACTCAATAGTGCAGACATCTGTGCTTTTAGCATAGCAGTGAACATGAGGTCAAGGTAAAAGGTTAGGACCTACAGCCAGTGATGCCCTATGACCTTCATACACACACACTAGAGCAGACATGTGGACATACACAAGTACTAACACACAGAGAGAGAGAGAGAGACAGAGAGAGATATTAAAAGAGTCTAATGAAGTTGCAATAAAAGATTTACAATGAGCCTAAGGATGGGAATTGATGCATTAAAAATGCCCATAATCAGAAGCACTCTTCATTAAGGCGTGGATTCTAATAATAATAACTATAAAAGGAACTGTTTTTCCAGGGCAAAGTGGGTGGTACAAGTTAGATGGGTAAGAAAAGATGGGAGAGTGGGGAGATAAAAGAACTATTTGTGGTAGAATTTGGAAATATTCGTAGAGTAAAAGGCGCCACAGTGGTTGATGTGTATCACTTCATTGTACCCCATTCCGTTAAAAAACAAAAACAAAAAAAAAACAGCTTAAGGTACTGGATTGAAAATCATTCTAAAGCCCATTGAAGCCCAAGTCTCTCATTGTGGCTGCCACAAAGGGGTGGGGACTTCCTCTCTGAGTGGACAAAGCCTGATTTAAAGATAGGGCAAGCCACCCAGCATTCAGAGGCAGGAAGGTGGGGCTGGCTCCTCCAGGGCTCCAGCTGGGAAAGTCTCTTTGAAGGAGTCAAGGGCGAAGGGGTGGAGTCCCAGTGAGCGGGCAAAGAGGAAGGAAGTTCTCAGAGCCATTGTGAGAAGTGAAAGTTAAAATCCAAGGCTTAACCCACAAGATGGAATGACTCCTTTTCTGCAGTTAGGGAAGAAAAGTAAAATACTTATAAATATTTGGTGCTATTTGGGACTGATCGGGACAAGCACATGTACAAACTGCTTCCTCCATTTAAAACCAAAGTTCAGATAAAATAAGTGTGTTCACTTTATTGCACAGGGTCCCTATAAAGACTCTGGTTTGAGGGAACACTGATAGTCAAATATTGTAAAAGAGAAGAAAGGAAATGACTACACGAATACCTTAGGTACAACCGTACACTTGAAATCAATGACTAGGTTCAGCTAACAGTTAAGAAAATTATGTTCATGAATGGTTTTGTTTTATTTTGGCAGAGCTTGGGATCAAAGCCAGGGCCTCTTGCTTGTTCGACCCCTGCTCCGCCACTGAACTATAGACCATGCTTTCAGCCCTTTAAATATCTGAGCCAGTAAATAAGCTTACTTGGTAAGTTCCAAGGTCTGAGATGCCTTGGGCGTGTCCTTGGATTGCTGTTATTGAATTTGTGTGCTACTGTCACTCCCCATTCATAGGAAATTAGTACTACTGGTCCATTTTACTGTGTGAGCTTTGGGGGGGGGGGAATTGAAAGAGAAGGAAATTTCTCAAAGATGCAGCTTAGAACTTTTAAATGCTCACATTATAGCAAACAATCCTCAATTATAGCAAAACTGCTGAGGCTTCTTATCATAGATCTGTTGCCTCCCAGCCAAAAGAACAGAGTCTGCCTCTGGGTGGAGACATGCCTTTGTTCACTCCCCTAAGAGTTAATTTAGTTGGGCTAGTCAGTGCCTGGCTAAGAGATCACCACCTGGCCAAGTGTGTGTGAGAGGTGTTAAAGAGATGGAAGGAATAAATAGCCATTTAGGAGGAAGTATATTTTTGCTTCCCAGAATTTCTGCCTCCTGTTGGGGGATCAGGAATCACCACTCAAACCAGATAGACACTGATCTCACGTAAGCAAGAATAGTTTGTTAAACGTACACCATAAAACTGTATGTCCTGGACAGCAAAAAGGTCCTCGTCTTTACTCCGAGTAGGTTTTTTATAGGAAAAAATAGATTCAAAAGTTTAAAGGGCACGAAGTGGAGTAGTTAGCTTACTAGGCAAAATATTATCAGGTAACTTTTAGGCTGATTGGTCCTGAGTAAGGTATAAGGGAGGAGGATGTGGATGGGTGTCAGACAGGGCATTTTCAGAACACTGAGATAACAGAGCGTGAGTTCTATAATCATAACTTTTTGGCTTATTAGTCGTATTCTTTAGTGTCAGCCACAAACATCAGTGAGCTCATATGTAGGTGGAAAATGGGCTAGCCAATGGTCACCTCTGAATCAAGCCTTTTTAGACATAACAATTCATATTGACCTTTGATTTGATGGGCCCTACGTTGTAAGGGTCCAAAAATCGCTGAAGGAAGACCCCAGACTCAGATGGTATGCAAAGGCAAAGAGCGTTTATTCTGCAGAAACCACCAGCATGCAGGTGTCAACCATTCTTTGAAATGGCGACCCCAGATAAAGCCATGCAGGCCTTCTTATAGGGGACTGAGAAAACTCTCGAAGGATTAGGTAATCTAAAATTTCATTGATGGTTGCTAGGGGCTCACAGGTGATCAGTGGTCTACATTCCTATGTCATGAGCATTCAATCATATGGTGAGATAGGGCTGCTCAGTGCAGACGGCCCATTCTGAGATTGTAAGATACGAAAGAAAAAACGGGGTACTCCTGCACCCCATGCCTCGGAAACCGGCACCCCGAAACTCTCATGAGAGACAGACCTGATGCAATTTTGCAAGAGGATTTTAATTTCCAGAGCTCTGGGGGGTTACAGTCTCCCCAGCAGAGTAAAGAAGTAAGCCCGCCCGAGCTGGCTTGCCTTGGTCTTTTATAGACTTATAACAGAACCCGCCTACCACAAGCTTCTAAGCCAATCAGTTCAAACCTTCCGAACTCGTGCTCTGATAACCTATCAGCCTCTCAGAGAGGCCGGAAGAACTAGTTAAGTCATTTCCGCTTACGTGGCCGCCACGCAGTGTCGCGCCCACCCTCCCCCACTGGCGTTGGGGATCCAAGTGCCCCCCACGTGCCCAGGCACGGGGGATTCCTAGCTTATAACCTTATCCTTTCATTCCCCACTTCCTGTCTTGTTAATAGTTCTAACCTTAGAACTAGGAGAATTAAAGGTCAGCCTCTTCTTGTCTCAGAAGGCTCTTATACTGCTGCCTAAGTACCATAATCTGGACCGTGCTCACCTGGTCCCTGATGAAGGCAACTAATCTATTGACTGTATAAGTCTAACTGTAAGAAACAGGAGCATTATCATTAGGAGTCCTATCAGGGCAGAAAACAGGGTGGTCAAGAGTACAAGATAAGTGTCTTTTCACTGAGTCTTAAAGTTTCCCGCGTGGTGGCATCTAATGTAGACCATATCTCCAACTTGGAAGCGATGTGGGACTTGCGGATCTCCTCCTGAGTAGGCCTCCGGGACCTCGATGCCTTATCCATTGGAGCGCCTCGAGCCTAGAGAGCAAAGGTCCAGTCTCTGTGATCAATTTGGTGAGGATCTCTTTCACCAGGGTTCCAGCAACTGTTTCTGAAGCCTTCTTTGACAGATCCAGTAACCTGTCTGGAAGCAGCGAGGAGTCTCTGACATGCCTAGAGCATTAAAGCGGACAGTTTGAGCCAAATCTCATGTTGTGGTACACCTCTTGGGCGGACCCAGTAGATGACAAAGAAATTGGGGTAACAAAGAGGATTAAAATGGCAAGGACTATTCAGAAACAAGGGAAGAGGCACCACCCAGCCTAAACCAGTCTCCAAGGTCAATTTAGTTAAAGTCTCTCATAGAGTTTTGTTTATTTTCTCTAGCTGTCTTGAGCCCTGGGGACAGTACATCCAATAACGTTTCCAATTAGTCCCCAATATCTGTCAATTTCTGACTTACCTTAGAAACAAAAACAGAACCATTGTCTAATCCAATTACCTTGGGCACTCTGAAACTTGGGAAAATTTCTTTTAACCCTGGCTGCTGTTTCCTGCCTGCTAGGGGAAGTCTCAATCTATCTAGATTAACTATCTACAAGTGCTAGAAGATATTCATAACCATACTTTCCTGCCTTATCTTTTATAAAACCTCTATATACTCTAGGTTGTTCTCTTCTAGGTCTTCTGCCCTCTCTTTGCTGCATAAGCATTTGCTCGCTGGCATACCTTACACTGTTTTATTGATCCCTTAAATGAGTTCATGTGTGCATTTGCCCTGGCGAGTCCTTGGCTTACTTTCTGGGGAGTATAATTCTCCCTTCTTGTGTGTACCTTTCCTTGGTAATAGTTGGTCAGATGGCTACCAATCTCAGTCCTTTTTTCTTCAGCATATTTTAAGTGAGGCTATCTCACTTTGTCCCATTTTTCAGTGGGTGCCTCTCGCAGACCCACAACCAGTATAGGCTCCTGTATATCTATCCTTGGAGCCATTTGCTCTGCTGGGCTATTGCCCATTGAGTCTTTTCCCTTTTGACATCCTGGGCAGAGGGTGATACTCACGGTTGTTGGCTTCATTAGGGCATCTAAGAGGTCCAAGATTTCCTGTTGGTTTTCTCTGATGTGAGCAGTCCTTTTAGCATATACGCCTGTGGACGTGGGCTGTAGCAAAGGCATACCTGTTATCCATGTGGATGTTGATTTTCTTGCTGTCTCCAAGTTCCAAGGTCTTGGTAAGGGCCATTAGCTCCACTTTCTGCGTTGACATGCCAGGGGGTAAAGATTCTTCTACCCAGATGCCATTTGTGCGGCCCACCATAGCAGCACCTGCTTGTCCCTGTCCTTCACGAAGAAAATTGCTCCTGTCTGTAGCAACTTTCAGCAGGGGTCAGTCTCTCTTTTTGGGCCAGTTGCTGCAGCCCTTTGGACAGTAAGTATATCTGTCCTCCCCACCATTTTGGAGAGTATGCCTTGCTCCAACAGTTAGGAACATCCTGGGGTGACCTTAAATGAATGGGTTACCCATCCCATCCCTAGGTCCATTGTTCTTCGGGTAGTCCATGAACATATTTTGGTGCCAGTGGCTTCTTGGACCCTAGATCTTTTCTTGGAAACAGGGCCATTGGGTTGGAAGACCGTGTGTTAAGCCCCTGTGTCCATCAAGAACTGAGTGAGTTTCTCTTTCCCTCTCACAGTTATCCAGGGTTGGGGGAGGTGGTCAGAACACCCATCTCCCCTAGTCATTGTCTTTATCCAGGGATAACACCTTTGCCATTTGGGTCTTCTCCCAAGACCTGGGAGTTCTTGATCCCAGCTTGTTTTCTCAGGAAAATCATCAAGGTCATTATGGAGGAGCCTAGGTACCTTCCAGGTAGCAGGTACATCTCCATCATCTTAATGGATGCCGAGGCCATTTGGATTATACTTCCTGCTCGATTTTCTCCTTCTCAGATTTTGGATGGTGACTGATGACTGGTTGTAGCTTTCTCAATTTAACAACACCAAGCAATCCAGCTCTTCCCCACAAGGCTGGCTGCAGCTGCCCGCTCAGTCCGTTTCATGTATAAAGACAGGGCTTTGCTTTTTCCAGAACTACCAGGTCTCCTGTTAACTCACAAAGAAGGTTTAAAAGCAAAAATCAAACTCAAGCTATCATGCTGCCATCACTAACTAAAACTTGTGCTTTTTACTTTCCCTTTAGTCAAAAGAATTTGCTTTTCAATGACTCCACCCAGTAATCACCCAGGCCTCATGGTAAATGGTTGGATGAAAATAGAGAGGGTTTAAAATTTATGAAAGTTGTGAGGATCTAAGAAAGTGGTTTAAGGTCTGTGAACTCAAGTTGTAAAGGTCTGAGGGAGTGACTGAAGGTATGTGAAAATGACACTTAAAGAAAATACATAAGGTTAAGACTTCTAAGCCGGGCAGTGGTGGTGCATGCCTTTAATCCCAGCACTTGGGAGGCAGAGGCAGGCAGATTTCTGAGTTCGAGGCCAGTCTTGTCTACAGAGTGAGCTCCAGGTCAGCCAGGGCTACACAGAAAAACCTTGTCTCAGAAAAAAAAAAAAAAAGACTTCTAAAGTTTGGAGTTGTAGCATGTCATTGGAGTTCTGATATGCTATTAAAGCAGGAGTTACTATTATAATCACAGGTTCAAAGTTTTAAGTTTCATTTGGCCTTGAGAACAGGGATAAGGAGCAAGGCATCCCTGGGGCAGTGTTTCCATGGCGATGATTCGGGCAGGTCAGAGCATGTCTGATAAGAAAGGTCTCATCACTGCTCTGACTTTTGGCTCATCACCTTTAGCCAGCTACCTTTCTTTCTTTTTTTCTTTTTTTCTTTTTTTTTCTTTCTTTCTTTCTTTCTTTCTTTCTTTCTTTCTTTCTTTCTTTCTTTCTTTCTTTCCTCCCTCCTCCCTCCCTCCCTCCCTCCCTCCCTCCCTCCCTCCCTTCTTTCTTTCTTTCTTTCTTTCTTTCTTTCTTTCTTTTCCTTTCTTTCTTTCTTTCTTTCTTTCTTTTCCTACTGAGAGCTGTTCTTGCTTCATGACTTCTGTGGGCTCACATCTTTCTTCTGAACAGAATTCTCAAGACTGAGATGAGTTAATTCTTACGTTCCATACCATACTGAGCCCTCTTACTGACTGCTCCTGAGTCTACCCTAACAACTTGTAGAACCACAAATCACCTGGCATTTGGCCTTGATGGCACCCACACCCAACCTCCTGGATGAGATCACTAAGTTCTCCTATTCCTAGAGCCCTAGCTATGTGAAACACTTCCCCAAAGAAGATATCACTAGAAGGTATGTCAGGTCACCCAGGCAAAATCTGTAAGCATAGACATCCAGGCAGGAGCCAGAAATGAGTTCACAACTGTACCTAGTGCTCTGTCCACACAGCCACTGAGTGACAGATGGGGCATGTGCCAATCTATGGGTTTTAGAGGGAGAAAAGTCCTCATCTATAGAAGAGAAAGCTGAAACAGTCTGTGATGCTGTTACTCTATTGATCCCCACCAGCACACATTGCTTTCATTTAACACCTTGGTGTCGAAGTCAGATAGTCAGTAGCTTAGAATGTATAAGGTATCTGAAGACAAAAGGAAGTCACTCAGTCGAGGCACTGAATTTCACGTCTCCTATAAAACTGCCTTTAGGTATTCTGTCTTTTTTCCAATAAGGTTTCTTAAAGCTCTGCATGTGTTGCTGCTAAATAGGCCCAGCATTGCGAATGACAACTGGGCAATATGGGTAAATCTAAAACCCAGGCGGGCTTTCTATGGCGCCTTCCTGCTACTGGCTAAAATGTAAATGTTTAAACAGGTATAATTCAGAAATGGAAAGATTTCTCATGTTCCTGGATCAGTAGGATTAACAGTAGAAAATGGCCATCTTATCAAAAGGATCTACAGATTCAATGCGATTCCCATCAAAATTCCAACACAGTTCTTCAAAGACCTTGAAAGAACAATTCTTAATTTCCTATTGAAAAAACGGAAAACCCAGGATAGCTAAAAGTATCCTATACAATAAAAGTGCTTCCAGGGGCATCACCATTTCTGATCTTAAGCTGTATTATAGAGCTGTAGTAATAAAAACTGCATAGTATTGGCATAAAAAAAAACACACACACACTGGTTAATGGAATTGAATGGAAGACCCAGATATAAATCTATACACCTATGGACACTTGATTTTTTAAAATAAAGAATCCAGAAATATTCAATGGAAAAGCAAAAGCATCTTCAACAGATGGTGCTACGCTAGTTTGGATGTCAGTGTGTGGAAGAATGCAAATAAGTCTATACCTACCACCCTTCACAAAACTCCAAGGGGATCAAAGGCCTCAACATAGAACCAGAGATAGTGAACCTGACAGAAGAGAGAGTGGGGAATAACCTTCAACACACGGGCCCAGGAGACAACTCCCTGAACAGAACACCCATAGCTCAGGCACTAAGACTGACAGTGAGTAAATGGGACTAGTGAAACTGAAAAGCTTCTGTAAGGAAAAGGACAGCATCCAAAGGACAAGACAGCAGCCTACAGAATCAAGAAATATTTTCACCAACGTCACATCTGATGGAGGGCTAATATCCAAAATATATAAAGAAATAGAATATATGAAGAAATAGACATGAGCAAAGCAAACAATCCAATTAAAAAGTAGGGTATAGATCTAAACAGAGAATTTTTTTTTTTTTTTTTTTTTTTTTTTTTTTTTTTTTTGGTTTTTCGAGACAGGGTTTCTCTGTGTAGTCCTGGCTGTCCTGGAACTCACTCTGAAGACCAGGCTGGCTTCGAACTCAAAAATCCGCCTGCCTCTGCCTTCCAAGCACTGGGATTAAAGGCATGCGCCGCCACCACCCAGCCTAAACAGAGAATTCTCAACAGAGGACTATCAAATGGCCGACAGACTTAAAAAAAAATGTTGTTGATCCTTAGCCATCAGGGAAATGCAAATCCAAATGAATTCCATCTTACACCCATTAGAATGGCTAAGAACAGAAACACAAGTGACAGCTTATGTTGACAAGGATGTGGAGCAAGGGGACTGCTTCACTGCTGACAGGAATGTGAACCTGTATAGTAGTTACTTTGGAAGTCAATATGGGGGTTTCTCAGAAACCTGGAAACCGATCTACCTTAAGACCCAGCTATACCATTCATGAGTACTGAAAAGATCAGGAAGCCTGTAGGGGTCTGGCTTAGGTCCTCTGCAGATGCTATCGCTAAATAGCTTGGTGTTCTTATGGAATTCCTCACAGTGGAAGCAGGGTCTACCCCTGACTCTTTTGCCTACTTGTGGGTCCTTTTCCCTCCTACTGGATTGCTTTTTCCAGCCTGGATGTGATGGGATGTGCCTGGTCTTCCTGTAGCTTGTTATGCCATGTTTGGCTGATATCCCTGGGAAGCCTCCTTTTTTTCTGAATGGAAATGGAGGGACGATGGATCTGGGGGTGGGGGAGGTGGTGTGGAGGAGCACAAATATACTCTGAAGGAATTTTAGATGAAGTATGAGACAGAGTCTGAAACAGTATTAAAGAGGTGACAATAATAAGGGGGGGGGGAAATCCCTGTATGTCTTAGTTAGGGTTTTATTGCTGTGAAAAGACACCATGATAAAGGCAACTCTTCTAAGGACAGCATTTAATCAGGACTGGTTTACAGGTTCAGAGTTTTAGTCTAGTGTTATCAAGGCAGGAGCATGGCAACGTCCAGACAGGCAGGGTGCAGGAGGACCTGAGAGTTCTACATCTTCATCTGAAGGTTGCTAGAAGACTGGCTTCCAGGCATCTAGGAAGGAGGGTAGCCCCATGCCCACAGTGACACACTTACTCCCAAAAGGCCACACCTCCTAATGGTGCCACACCCTAGGGCAAGCATATACAAACTACCACTCTGTTCAAATTTGGGTCAAAATTGGGCCAATTAATTTGGGCTGTTATTAAAATACTTGGGAAAGATAGGGAGGATATCAATCATGAGAAAGGGATGGCTAACTCTTTGAATGACTAGAAACTGGGTGATCAAACCTTAATATTGGTGAGAGGCAATGAAGGAGGTTTTCTCTGTGCAGGCAAAAGTAAAAACAGTACGACCTGCGGGGGTGACAGTCCCTTCAGCTCTGTTATTGGAGTCTCCTTTAGACACGTATCCTCCATTGCCTGAAAATGACTCTGAAGCATGGGATGGGGAATTTGGTATCAATTTAATACTGAATTCTCGCCACTTTCTGATGAGGAGAGCTTATGAATATGCTAACTTTACAACCTTGGCAAAGCCAGGAAAACAGAGTTTAGCAGTTCCTCTCTGGCCTCATGAGCTCCACTTGGTATTTCCAGTGTAATTTCAACAAAATCAAAAATGTTTTTAAGGTCTATCGTCTCTATTTCAACCTCTCAAAGGAAAGGCAGCATTGGGCAGTCCTTCTATATTATCTAGAGAGGTGAGAACTACAGCTATTTGATTCCAGACTAAAAGAGGCATTTGCTAATTGTGTGGATCCTTCACTGCCTTTAAACTTAATTTTCCCCAATAAATTGTGTCCTATAGGTGTTATAGCACAAGAGCATAAACTTTGGGATGAATTTATTTACAGTGCAAGGGCCATAAAATACTAGCTCCTTACCTTACTTTCCTTGCTAAATTTAGTAAATATAGGGGGAACCTGATGTCAACAATAATATGGATTCCATCCTTGCTGTATTATATTAACCTTAACATTTTAAAAGAGCATTACAGAACTCTATAGATTTTTAAATTTCACTTGCAGATTACAATGGAAGGACAGGAAACCATTATCCAGCTGGTAAGCTATAGGGCTATAGGATTCTCTCACAAACAGAACTTGTAATTAGAAAACTTGTCCGACCTTCTCCCATTCCACAGATCCTTATTTGATTGATGGGTCATCTAAGGGTATGAGAAGGATTCATGGTATACTTCTGCTTCCTCAGCCCAA
Source organism: Apodemus agrarius (assembly GCA_964023405.1). Lineage (NCBI taxonomy): Eukaryota > Metazoa > Chordata > Mammalia > Rodentia > Muridae > Apodemus > Apodemus agrarius. The sequence continues at coordinate 89,363,295 of OZ030007.1, read as the reverse complement.
CGAGTGGAACTGGTTTTGGTTTATCCATTATAGGGAGGGCCTGTACAATAAGCAGGCTGGTGCATTAACCTGCCCCATTTTTACTCTTCCAGAAGTAGGGCAGGGGATGCATCCGTCATTGCAGAGGGATCCACTAAAACATCACATTCCTCTCCAGCTCCTCCAGCCCTCAGCCAGCAAAGACACCTGTGGAGTGTGAGCAGACAGTGGAAGCCACCAGAAAGATGGCGAGCCTCCCGCTAACAGACAAAAGGAGACGTGGCTCTACCATCAACAGTCAAGTCTGCCCACCTGGGCCCAAGTGATGGCACCAGGGGAGAAGGTACCGAGACCTTGCCTTGTAATATTCACTCCTTCATCTGGAGAAGGGACTTCAATTTCTCCTTAGAATCTGAACCACTTCCCAGTGGCATTATTACTATTAAAGGCAAATGTGAGATTATATTCTACAAGATCTACTAGAACTACTAATCGTCTGAGTCTCTTTTCAAGCTATTTTCTAGATTTTTGTGGTCCACATAATAATGTAATTAGTAGTACTGGACAGTGTTTGGTTCTTTGTTCTTGGTGGCAATGTATTAAACACAATGCTTTCACGGTTCTAATATCCATCTAATATCCATTGCTTATAGGATACTCATGTACCAAATGAGAATTAGATTTATCTACAACATCTCAAGTCAAAATCACTCTGGATATCTTGCTATCAAAAAAAAAAAAAAAAAAAAAAAAAAAGAAGAAGAAGAAGAAAAAAATGGAGATGCCAGTGTGCTTTTGAAAAAACCCCAAGAAACAAGAGTCTCGTGACCTCATTTTCTTCAAAACACAGAACTGTTGTTGGAATGTGTGTCCAACCTCCCCTAGTGCAGCAGATAGCAGCGACTTTGCTTCTGTTTGTTCCTCACATGCTCCTATGGAAAACCTTACTTTTTCCACACGTGGCTTGTCCTTGTAATTGAAAATTTACTTATGTGATTCTTAACCCTCAGAGTATAAACTGTCTGAACAAAGATGCTTGGAATAAAGTTGGCTACTGCGTGGGACCTTAGTGCGCCTTCCTTTCAGGGCCCCCTCTCCTAGGTTCCTGCTGCCGACTGGAGCGGTAAACAGCAGTGACAGTATTCACGTACTGTATATGGAACCTGTCCCCCTTCCTAGTTGTATCTGGTTGGTGCTTACTGCTTTAGGCCCTCCAGATGGCTATTTGGTCATAATGGTTGCTTACTTAAGAGGGTGGAAGGGTAATAAGACAAGGATAGCAGCTACAAGTAACTTGCTTTGGTTTTGCATTTTTTTTTGCAGAAAATAAAAGGCGATGAGGAGAATGATCTCTTAAATAGGTGAAGTCGCTAGGACAGCCTTTCCTTTTTCTTCATAATCTCCGAACCACTTTCATAGACAGCTTTAGCAGGAGTTGGGGGGTGGGGGGCCACCCTCCCACACCTCTTTCAGTTCCTGGTCTCCTAATCTCTGTACATTCAGTCCAGCTTCTCAGACTTTCACTTACATCCGCCGAAGGAAGAATCTTGGCTCTCAAAATGTATTTAAGCAGGAAGCTACTTAACTGATTGTTACCTACTAAAATATAAATGCCCCTTTTGTGGACTGAAATATTATTTCCCAGTCTTAACAGTTAGACTAAGCTTACTTAGTGGGCACAGGTCTTTGGGTTTAACCCCAGCAACGAAAACAAAGCAGGTCACCAAAGAGTAGCTCGTGCTAGCTGGATGTCTGCAATCAACAGCCACACTGTGCTCAGTGATCCTAACTTCAATGAAAAAGGTGTCACGATGTCCTATAGAGATTTACATTGGGAGAAGGTACAGAGGAGACAAACGCTACATTGAGCCTCAAGAAACATGAAAAAATTAGAACATGGATTAATTGGTGCTAACATTAATGGTATTAGTTTCTTTGACCCAATAAGTAGCCGAGAAAAGGAAACAGTTCACTTAGTTTCTCCCAAGCAAGAGACTTACTTCTCAGCCTCCTGAGGCCCCACCTTGTGGCGCAACCTCGGCTTCATTTCAGTAGTAAAAAGCATGCACAATTCATTAAAAGTTTAGACAAGGCTTTATGTTATATTTATTTATTCTCCAGCTTGTACAAACTGGATGTAGAAGCATAAACATAGTACATTTCTACCATCTTCAACAAAAATATAACCAATATGTACAATTATTGTATTAAAAATACAAAAGGGATACAGACTCCACCAATGTCTTTCTAAAAGACATACAGGTACAAGTGGTATCAAAAGTATGAGGAAATCACCAGTTAATTTTACATTCTGCACTTGACATCACAGAGCGAACTGAGATTAGCAGTCCTATGTTCTACAATTACTTAATGTTTAGGTAACATCTGTGCAATTTGTGGTAGAGCTAGAGTTTTGTCTTTCTATATGCACATGAGGTCCATAGCCTATAGAGTAAAACTGGCAATAATGCATATGACATGTAAAATTACAAATGCGTAAGTGACAATGTGATACAGGAGTAGACAAACGCCATGACATAGAAGAGAATTATTAAATAAAGCACTGACATTGTTTGACACAGTGAAAAAACACTGCAATTCGACCTTTAAAATTTGAAGCTATTTACGTTTATCTACTGATCAATATGATCAGCTGAATTTAATGGAAAAATCCAAGATCAGCAGCCCCTCACATCTGAGTACTACTCGGATTGGCAGCCTTCACTTTTCCGGAGTCTGTGCAAAAACAACACAAGGATAGACCGGCGGGGTCCTTTTCAGTCATTCTAGGGCTAGCAGCAGCTATGAGCAGACGGGCGCTACACTGAGGCCTTCTCCGCGTGCAGCGTCCACAGAGCCACTTACAGGCCAGTCTCTGGTGACTGACCACTTTGCAAAGGCTGGCGTGTTTGACCATCTTTGTGACCTTTGATCGTGTTTAAAGACACACTCTCTGGTGCCAATCCAGCAAGGGGAGGCTGTCTCGAAAGAGCAGGACGAACAGCTGGCATTCGCTCCGACGCCCCAAGCTGCCTCACTGCAATGCTATCCAGTTATAAATGTTTCTTTCAAAAAATAAAAACAAAAAGCTCTAAAACCCTAAATTAAAAAAATTAAAAACAAACAAAAAACAACAACAACAACAATAACAACAACAAAACCCCAAACAAACATAACTTAAAAACAGGGGTTGCCATCCACCGTGACTGAGCAGGACACACTCTCGAATAACACCATCCTGCCTCACAAGGCTCAGACAGGACCTGCGAGTCCTAGTTCCCTCCCCCGGCCATGTGCAAACTGTTTTACATTAGAGCCTCACCCACTGGGGAAGGAGCGGGCGAGGAGTCTTGGTATTTAGGTAATTGGCTAACGTTTGATGCTTCTGGAATAGGGCACTTCACGGGCAAGGCCAGAAGGACACGGGAAGACAGGCTCACTGCCCACGTCTCCCCCTTGTGCGGCCAAACCCTGTCCGGCATTTTTGGTTTTTCAGAAACCCAGGCTGGCAATCCTACTTAAGGTTCAAAATAATACTGTAATCATTAAATGGATATAACATTTACTCTCTGAACACAATCTTTAAACTTTTTTTTTAAAGGATATTGTAAACAAGTGGACAAGCACTGTACTCAAAGGATTTCATATCATATGTCTTTGTCTCCCTTGGTGGGTTCGAGACCCCAAGTAGTTCAAAGGCTAGCTTTTCTCATCTTCCAAATGAGATCGAGGGCTAAGACTGGATTGAAATATGAGAGGAGGCCTGGAAACGCCTTCCAGGCATGGAGAAGGGCCGCCAGAGGGATCACCTTGTGACGGACGATCTTGGAATTTGGAATGATACTGCGTGATGGGGCGGGCAGCAGCTCAGAGGCTGCTGGGCTGTGCATTTCAAGCAACGAGTCTGCAAAGTGCCAGGGCGATTTCTTCACAGTATTTCACATGCAAAGGGGAAGGGAGAAGGGGAGAAGAAGCCCCATGCTGCTTTAAGGCAGGGAAGGAGGCAAACTGGTCCACCATCCTCAGATGTGCACGCCAAGGCTCCAAGGCTCGGGACGTCTTCTTGTGCTCTCCTTGGGGTGGCTCACTCTGGACCAACGAGCCTGTGCCTCAAACAGCGGACACTTGTTCATCTTCTGCAGACACAGCACGAGAGAAACCAAAATAAGGACTCAACGAGTAGATAATTTTTTTGTGTGTGCTATCACACACAAAAACAACAAAATGGGTGCACTGCAAATCTTAACAGAGAGCCACAAAAATATACGTATCTGTCTTTGGGGTGTGTTGGGAAGGGGTGTCTCACGTAGGCTTGGCTATGCCGGGACTCCCTATGTAGGCCAGGCTGGCACTGAACACAGAGATCTCTTGCCCCTGCTTCCCAAATGCTGGGATTAAATTTGTACATTGTCATACCTGGTTTATACAAAGTATTAAAAAGGCAGCTGGGTGTGGTCATTTAGGTCTATAATTCCAGCACCCAGGAAGCTGAGCCAGGAGTGAGTCTCTGAAGCTGGACCAGCCTACTGTCTTATAAACAGTGATAACTGCGATGCCCAGTCAAGGCTGCCACCTTGACTAACCTGGCAAAGGGACTTGAGGAACTGCCTCCATTAGGTGGCCTGTTAGATATTTTCTTGATTGCTAATTGATGCAGGAGGGTCCAGCCCTCTCCAGGTCCATCGCTAGGCCTGGCCTAGATGAGCTGACTGGTGAGCCTGGGAGGAATCCAGGAAGCAGTATTTCCCCGGCTCTACCCATGTCCTGGGCTCTACTCCTAGCATGGCGGAGGGTGTGTGTGTGTGCGTGTGTGTGTGTGTGTGTGTGTGTGTACTCCTAGCATGGCGGAGGGTGTGTGTGTGTGTGTGCGTGTATATGTGTGTGTGTGTGTGTGTGTGTGTGTGTGTGTCTGTCTGTCTGTCTGTCTGTCTGTCTGTCTGTCTGTCTTGTCGGGGATATTCTAAAACTCCAGTCAAGTCCATACCTTTTAAGTTCTTCCTCTTGCAAAAGAGGAAAAAATAAAATAAAAAAAGCAAAAAAGAGCTCTCTCAACAACAAGCAGTTAAAACTCCTGGAGCCACTGCCCACTCTTCCAAGCTGCCAGTGGGTTACCCCAGGAGCCCGGGTGGAGCGTGGGGGAAGCCTACCGTCCTCCTCCGCTCCGGCGAAGCCCTGCGGCTGGAAGGGCGCGAGGCGTGGGTCTGCATCGCTGGGCTTGTGCCACTGCGGCTTGCTGCCTGGCCGGCTGGCTGCGGCTGCAGGCGGTGTCTGGCCCGGTGCCGGGGCCTCAGTGGGTCGTGCCACCATGCGGGACCGCTGCAGGGCCACGTTGTAATCTGGGGGCTTCCTGGCTGGGTGGCAGGGCCCTTCTGGGAAATCGGCAATGGGGATGCCCACGTAGCCTGGAGGTGTGGGAGGTGGCTCCCTGTACCTGCCTTCCTTCCGTGCTGCAAAGACAAGACAGGGTGTCAGGTACAAGGTCTTTCAAGCTGCACAAGGTAGACATGTCAGGGAATTAGGCTGTCTGTAGCAAATACTCACCAGATCATTTCTGTGTAGTGTTATAACTTCTGAACAAAGAGAGCTACTATTGCAAACCATGGGAGTTCAGCTAAAAACAGCTGATGTTAAAACTGTTGCCCACTGAACCCTTAGCCCCACTGTGAAGATTAAAACATAACAAGGCACAAGAGGGACCAGGAACGCCTGGAACATATCAGTGTGGGGGAAACATCCCCTTTCCTTCTCCTCCCGTGCCTGGAGAGGGGTACAGTTCGTGTTTGTTGGGCATTTCCCAATAGTACCAAATGGAGAACAAGTTCTGTATTGCTCTAGCTCTCTAGGTTCCATGTTGGAAAACATTAAATTAAAGTAAAAGCAGAAGAATGGTTCAGGATGACAATGTATGAAGTCCTGGAAACCAAAAGCTTTCCTCAAAGTTCATGATTTCTTTAATGGAAAACTATTAATCTGTGACCTGCAACCAAAAATTTGTGAAACCAACTACAATTCAAGTTTTCTTGATTTTCCTTTAGGCACTAGAAATAACTTTTCTCTGTTCTTCAGCAGAAAAAAATTCTGAGAATTAGTTTGTTAACAGAAAATACTTCAAAACAATCAGCTGAAGAATTATGAACTGAACCTTACTCATCTTTAGGGCATATTAAATTTGACATCCACACACATCACTTTCTTATGTGAACTATTTCCTCATTAATACAAGTGAAGTGTGATATGGTTATATTCTAGACGGATTTCTCCATAGCTCATAATCTACACTGCAGCTCTAGACAGACATCCATGCATGCTGCACACACAGAGCACCAGCACTCTCAGGTACTGCTGATGGCGTCCTATGTCAAGACCTCTTCCATCCTCACACTAACCCTAGTAGGATACAATTGTGGGGGCTGGAGAGAGAGCTCCGTGGTCAATATCACTGGCTGCTCTGGGAAAGGGCCTGGGTTCCATTCCCAGCACCCACCAGGCAGATCACAACTGGCTACAACTCCAGCTTCAGGGGGTCAGACGCTCTCGCACAGACATAGTCAGGATGAGCAATAGCGGTGTCTGAAGTGTCAGGACAGGGGCTCTAGCTCTCACTGACACCCCTCCCCCCAGCTGAAGTGTCAGGACAGGGGCTCTAGCTCTCACTGACACCCCTCCCCCCAGCTGAAGTGTCAGGACAGGGGCTCTAGCTCTCACTGACACCCTCCCCCCCCCTTTTACTCATTTGTGAACTCTAGAATGCACAAAGAATTTGTTTAATTGAGAAACAATGTGTCTGTATAACAAAAATCAATGAAAAAGATTTCACAACACAAAGGATACAGAGTTCTCACTACAATTCAAGGGGACAAGAGAGTAATAAACCATTCTTATAAGTTTCAATGAAAGGAAGTCACTCTGTGGAGAATACAGATATCTATCTTAATAATTTTCAGGAAAAATGAAAAAGACTATAAACTAGATAATAGCCACACCAAGAACCTATTGGTTGTCGGCCGAGGGCTAGGCTTTACTGAATGTTTAATTGATTCTCTGACCACAAAGTTCGCTGCTGAGGCCGGGTCCCTTCAGCTCTGACCACACTGCTGAATTGGAACCATAAGTGGCCATGGACAACTGAGAGGGGAGCCAGTTCCCACAGTAGCTAGGTTACAGCCATGGTTCAGGGGTGCCCCAGCATTCCATTTTACACTTACCGATGAGCCCCTTTGTAGTGCTCGGTGTCACGGCTATGTGGGCAGGCATGGGGACCGGCTTGGCTTCCTCTGCAGTCACAGGCACCATGCTGCTGCTCTCGGCCTCAGCGGAGACATCCTTCCCACCCCTTCGCTTGATAGTGCCCGTGTCGCCCTCTGAGTCTTCGCCCCAGTAGCCTGTGGAAGATGCCCAGCTGGCCCGGGACTGGGCCTGTTCAAGACTCTCTCTACTTTGATTCTGTCTGTTGTATTTTGTGCTATGATCAGAAAACATCATTTGGTCCATGTGGCCACCGGAGGCCCACATACCCGCGGCATCCCCTGAGTAGTCAAAGTGAGTGTGCCCAAACGGCAACGTCTCCCAGCTTCTCTGGTGCTGAATGGTCTGTATGTTGTCATGGGAACCACTAGAGCATGATGTCCAGCTCCCGCGACCGCTGTCAGCGGCGTCGAGGGAAGCACGGTCCCCTTGGTCATGGGAAAGCTCCTCTGTGCTAGGAGAAGAGATGACTGTCGCTGCGGCGTACAGGCCTCGGCTCTCAGACGCTGGGGCATACGACCTATCCAGCAAACAGAGGAAAGGCAGATGGGAGGCGGTCAAACACACTGTTGCTGATGGACTGTTACGCTGCTTTGAGACGGGCTCTTGGTCTGAAGTCTAGGCTGGCTTTCAACTCACCAACCTCTTCCTCAGCCTAAGTGTTAGGATAACAGACATGAACCGCCACGCCTATAAAATCTTTTCCCTTAGAAAGGCGGCTTTCTTCCACCCAGAGAGGAAGAAAGTTCTCTTGAATGGGATCAGAGATCTGCCATGTCGTTCACTCATCTCCTTACAAAGCAGAGGTGGGAGAGAATAACCTGCTACAAAGGAGGAACACTCACACCTTCCTGACAAGGTTTAGGACGACAGAATATACTCTGTGACCCACGGAAGGCGTCTCAGACAGAGCCTGGGCTGTGTCTACTACTGTTATAGTCTTCCTCCAGCACAGAGCCACAGAGGACCACGGAGGACCACGGAGGACCACGAGGAGCGCACACACTGCAAAAGCAGACTGCCCAACAAAAATAGCACAGACCTACAGAGAGACAGGAAACAATGCAAGGGAGAGACGCTTACCCTAAGCTGTATTGATCAGGCTCCATCAGGGCCCGCCGCTCCATCCTGCCCACGCCTAGGTTGCTCTCCACAATGCTGACAGAATGCCTCTGGCGCCGTTCATCATGCAGAGAGACTGGCACCGAGTCAAAAGAGGAGTTGCTGACAATACTGGATCGTGAGGAAATCTCACTGTGACCAGAATCTGAGAAATTATCCACAGTCCCACTGAGAGCCAGCGCATAACCTGAATGAGAAACGTAAACACAGTAATTAGATATTTTAGGCTTCAAAAATTAAACAGGTCCACCACATGGGCAAAAAATGTAAGTTGACAATGAAATGGGGGTTTATTCAAGAACGTACAAATACCTGAAGACTAAGAGATTTGAATTTTACTCTAATAAAGTATAAGCTGTTTATCCAGTGTTGAGGAAAGTATCTATTGTTCCGCACCCTTGGTAAGACGAAGAAACTGTGGCGTGCCTCGACCACTCTTGCTTCCTTAGCTACACACTGCTGTTAGTAAACCCAGGGGCACACAGCCCCAAGACTAAGCACTTGTCTGTCACGTCTGCGGCATCAGTTGCTGTGATGATTTTATATATTTAATGAGAAATTCCAATCTTAGCAGAGTAAGACCAGACAAACAAAACGGGAGGCAAAAACCTCCCACAACCAAATTCCATCAAGAAGAACCAATCAGTCTTAGAAGCATGAATCTGACCCTCAAACTGCCGTCAGTGAGTGTCTTATTTTCTTTTTCAAGATATGGTTTCTCTGTATAGCTGTGGCTGTCCCAGAATTGGCTGTATAGACCAGACTGGCCTTGAACTCAGATCCACCTGCCTCTGCATCCCTAGTGGTTGGGATTAAAGGTGCGTGCCACTACACCTGTTTGAGTTTCTTTTTTTCAACAGATGTTTTGACTTTTCAAGAATGGCACAAAAGTTCAATAGGAAGCATCCACACGTTCTTTAGAGTTTAAGTGGACACATGAATAACAAGGATAAGACAAAGAAGTTACTTTTGGATTTCTGTCATTTGTTTTTCAACATTAATAACGCTTCAGTTGAGTGACCTACAAGACAGTTGTTTCCAAGGATGTAGCACTTGTTTCCTCAGCCCTGCACTGGCTCAGTAGATGTTCATTTCCTGTCCTGAGAGGACTTAACTCTCAGCTGTTCCTAAAAATAATTTTGAAAGTCACAAGGTTCAGGGGGAGGGGGAACTTGCTGTGACAATTTTATATATGTAATGAAAAATTCCTCAATCTTTCTGAGCACTCGATTTTTAAATTTCCATAATAATATAAGGCTGATAAACAGATGTAGACACACACGATGTAAATTTCTCCTCTTTTAGCCCAGGTTGGCATTTACCAATCTTTCTGTTGCTGCTACCTCAGTGTTGGGGTTAGGGGCATGCACTACCACACCTATTATAATTTTTCCAATGCCACTTACAAAACAACAACAACAAAAAAACTGGAGAGTGTCTGAAAGTTAAATTCTGTCATTTCAGTCCACATAGATCCTGACTTATATTTCAAAGGCTACACAGGTACTGATAAGGTTTAACATGGTTATTTATGGCATGTCTTTTTATAAATCACACTGCAAGTTCCAACAGACAAGGTGAAATCTCTCCTCACAAAGTAGGGCCCAATGCTCAATGCTTGGAGGAATTCTTCCATTTTCTTAACTAACAAGTCAACAAGCTTTCCCAGCAGGCTTGGCTCTACAAGCCCCACCCATCCTAGAACTTCCGGGAACACTGGCATTCTTGCTCCTGTTCTCAATTCAAACAGAAAACTGCCCGGAGCCAGCAGACCCCAGCTGACTTCCACTGCAAGAGGAATGAAAAGAACTCCCGTGGGCACCCAGTGGGCCTGCAGCCACTGCTCGCAGATACAGAAAGCTATGCAAGGCGGACTGCTCTGTCACACTCTCAGCCCCTTTCACACCTCTGTCAGGAAAACAATCTCCTTTGCTCCTGGTTGACACACATGCAACTGAAAGGCCAGGGGAGGGAGGGAGGGTCAACATGGAAACCGTGGAAAGAAATGATCAGATGTTTTAATCTGAAAGAATATCAACCCAAGGACAGATGCAGTCTCTTGAAAACAAGAAAGACAATCAAGACTCGTATTTGTATAATTAAAAAAAATAAGGAACATTAATTTTTCACACTTTCAAGGCCTCTTTTATATATTACTGTGGCATAAATTTCAATTTAAGTAAAAAAAATTAAATATAAAAATAATTCTCCCTGCGCTTATAATCTGTAAATAAAAGGGGGGCTGTATATATGTGGCGGGCAGGTTGTGGGCACTGGGGAAATTGTGGTCAGGTTGTAATATGAGGGAAGAATTAAATACATACATACATACATACATACATACATACATACTATTTTTAAAAGTTCTCCAGCAGTGGTGGCACATGACTGTTAATCTAGGACTCAGGAGGCAGAGGCAGGGGGATTGCTGCAAGTCTGGGGCCAGGCTGGTCTATGTGGCCAGTTCTAGACCAGACAGAGCTCATAAGATTTTATTTTTTAAAATTAAAAAAAAAAACCCACAAAATATTCCCCACTCAAACCCCCAAAGTTTTAAATAGTTATATAAGTGCTGCGGGCAGGAGCTGCATGGACCCAGCAGGCCGTGGGGAACCTGCGGCAGAGCCCCAAGGGAATGAACAGAGCACAAACCGAGAAGAATGCTGGCTGACAACACAGCGCCTTCTGTTTTGCTTACTGCTCATTTGGGTTTGCATTATTCTATTCTTTAATTATTATTTTATTTACTTCACTTTACCTTAAATTTTTATTATATATAAATATACATTTAAGTTTGTGTCTGTATATTAAGTGTGAAGTTGTTGGTCTGTAACCTGTAACTCATTGGAAAAAATATAATTTATCTTTAAATTTTTGTGGGTTTTTGTTTTTGTTTTTTTTTGGGGGGGTGGGACAGGGTTTCTCTGTGTAGCCCTGGCTGTACTGGAACTCACTCTGTAGACCAGGCTGGCCTCAAACTCAGAAATCCGCCTGCCTCTGCCTCCCAAGTGCTGGGATTACAGGCGTGCGCCACCACTGCCCGGCTAAATTTTTCTTTATTTATTTTATGGGTATGGATGTGCTGCTTTTGTGAGGCTGGTGTGACTTGTGGGTGCCTGGTGCCTGAGAAGAAGGCCAGCATCAGACCCCCTGAAACTGAAGCTGGAGGTGACTGTGAGCTGTCCTGTGGGTCCTGGGAACTGAGCCTGGGTCCTCTGGACAAGCAGCCGGCGCTGAACTGCCGAGCTCTCTCCAGTCTCTCCTGCCCTCCTGGTCCTCAGCACACTTCTCAGTCTTACTCCACTTCGCCCCTCTTCTCTCTTCTCTCTGCTCATTCACTCCTCACCTCACTGCTCCAATACTGATGCTCGTAACACACCTCCAAAAATCCCCACCTCGAAACGACTGTCCTCCCAACTAGTGCTCAGTAGTGCTGTCTCTGAACCTAACAGAAGAAAGACTATCAGTATCTTCCATAAGAAAGTAAGCAAAAAGGGATCAATGTACATTTGCAGATGCCTTGAAAACCCTACAGATCATACCAGATTTGATGAACAGTCTAGTAGCAGGATATAAAATCAACATACAAAAAGTCTGCACTTTTTAATATACTAGTAGTGAGCTAAGGAGAAGAAAATAAGGAACAATATCTCATTAATAACAGCACCAAGACACAGTGAAACCACCCAGGAATAAACCTAACAAAAGAGGTAAAAGACTACTACAATAAAAACTTTAAGACACTGGAATGATATTTGTCAAAATTCAAGATAACAGTTTTCACAGAACTAGAAAAAAGAATCCTAAAATTCCCACAGAGACACAAAAGATCAAGAGAGTCAAAGTAAGCAGAACTAATACTGCTCAGAGCACTATCATATCTGATCTCAAACTATTTTGGAGTCACAGTGACACCCATAGCACAGTACTGCATAAAAAGACACGAAGATCAGAGCCGGGCGTGGTGGCGCACGCCTTTAATCCCAGCACTTGGGAGGCAGAGGCAGGCGGATTTCTGAGTTCGAGGCCAGCCTGGTCTACAGAGTGAGTTCCAGGACAGCCAGGGCTACACAGAGAAAGCCTGTCTCAAAAAACAAACAACAACAACAACAACAACAAAGACATGAAGATCAATGGAACAAGGCGGTGGGGTGGGGGGTACAGAAACAAACTCACACAGTTATAGACACCTGAATTTTGACAGAAGTGTTGAAAGCATACACCGGGGATGAGGAGGGCAAAGGACACATTTTGGTGCCCCCAGGGACAGAGAGTAAAATTAGGTCCCCACCTCTCATCCTATGCAAAAGTCTGTCCCACGTACACCAAAGACCTCAATTTGATACTGGAAATGATTAAACGGCTTGAGGAAAATAATTGAAGACACAGGACCAGGCTAGTATTCAAATGGTACCAGAACAGCTCCAAGAACTGACCAATGGGATCATGAACTTCTCCATAACAATACAAACTACCCACTGGGTGAACACAGCCAACAGAATGGGAGGAAACCTTTGCCAGTTCTATATCAGACAAGGGTATAGACTACATATAAAACTGGAAAAACGAAACCCCTCAAACCACAATGGCCACCAATAAACAAGCCACTCAGCTGAAAAAAACAGTCCTCAAAAGAAGAAACACACAGGACAGGAAAAAGTTTACATTCCAGCATTGTTAGCCATCAGGGAATACTAAGGCACCACTGTCCGAATGCCATCGAGAAACCCAGTGAGAACAAAGGCCAGCGAGCATGTCGGGGAAGGAGGGTCCCTCTTCAGGGTCCTGAGGGTCCCTCTTCACGGCCCTGAGAAACGTAAACTGGGCAGCCACGATGAAAATCAGGGGAGGGGTTCATCAATAAAACTAAAACCAGAATTATCAATGGCCCAGCTACACTTCTAGCAAATACCCACGACTCCAAGTCACAAGCTCTGTGCACAGGTGCGTCTACCGGAGCTCTATTCGCAATACCCGGCGGAGGGGCGCACAAGGAAATGTGGTGCACATGCACAGTCAAGTTTTATTCAGCCATAAAGAATCAGAAAAGAACATCCATGGGAACCCCCTCCCCCCCCAAGTTCAGAAAGACAAATAAACGAGCATTTCTTCTAGTGAGTGGGCACTATCCTCTAATCTCTAAGATCAGTGTCTTGGGTTTGGCTGTAAGACAACAGATAATCTGTCTGTCAGCACTCTTGTTAGCACACTAGTTGCAACACTAGCACCTGTCTTTCGATAGTTAAGGGGAACCATAATGTTAAAAACAGCATCATCCTTTCAAATTTATAAACGAATGAGAAAAATCCACTGTCACAAACCATCGGATCCTTTGTACACAATACTGAAACTTCCATATCGAACCGCTCTGGAATCCTCTGGACTGAATGTGTGGACCTGTGCAGGGACAGGAGCCACTGAGCCCTACCTTTCCTCGGAGAGCTCTGAGGTGAGGTGGGGGGTGATGACAGCTGAGAGGATGCGTTTGATATTGTATCTTCTGCTTGCTTCCGGTGACGCTCCAAACTCCCTTCTTCAGACAAGGACAGGATTTTCTTTAAAGCTTGTGGAGAGTTTATGCCTATAAAAAAAATAATAATTCAGGCACCCATTTAGAGAATGGAAAGGACTGAGGGTGGGACTCAGTGACAGACACTCGCCTAGCACACACAGGCTTTCCAACAAACAAGCAAAGAGTGAAGACGGCTGAGAGGAAAGACTGGATATCAAAAGCCCTTTTTGTGTGTCAATATGCAGCATGGCCAGTTTCAGTCTATCTCTGACCTAAATGGTCTGTGTGCTCTTCTGGTGTACAAAGCACGGGATAGTTTCTGATTATTCATCAGAGCACTTGAAACACTGGTTCTGATGTGTTACTTGGCTATGAACCCCGGTCATCAGAGTTATTCCGCTGTGTCTCACTAAGCAACAGTTGGAGAAAAGCCAGAGGAGAACTGGACGTTTGAATCAAGGATGAAGGCAGGCGTTCCATTTCAATTCCAACCGAGCCTCAAGTTTGGGTTAGGAACAAGACATTTCAGTATTTTAGGAAATATCGGTTCTGAGGAAGAAGACAATGGGTGGGGGTGGGGGGTTGATGGCGGGAGGAGGGACGAGAGTTAACAGGAAGTAACCACAGAGAGTCAATGAAAGGGCTCTAAGGCAGCCACGCCATTAATATTTGATCAAATAAAGAGAGGGCCAAGAAAGCAGGAGACAGCCAGTCTTCTGTGGAGTACTCCAGAAGCCCAAGAGAGGTTTCTGAAGGGGTGGGCGGAGCCAGCACCAACACAGGAATACAGAGGGAAGATGGAGGAAATGGAATCCCTTGGCAATACAGTGAAATAAGGAAGTCATATTAAAATGTTTTACAGATTCATTATTTTCAGGCTGCTTTTGAACAATCAAGACATTTCTGGAAAGTCACAATGGCCTAAAATTATCTTGAGTCAGGAATGGTTTTAACGGGTCATAGACTTTACAGACTCATTAAAAAGGAGCTGACAGGATCCAAGCCTTCAATGTTTCCTCTATTAGTGGTTTGACACTGTTTTACTTTATTTTTTGCTTGTTTTGAAACAGGGTCTCACATACCAGGCTGGCCTGGAACTTATGCAGCTGAGGATGACCGAGTACTCCTGATCCCCCTGCCTCCGAGTACCAAGTGCTTGGATTACTGGCAATAGCAACCAAATCTGGTTTCTGTAGTGGTGGGGATGGAAGCCAGGAATTCACACGTGCCGGGCAGGCATTCTACCAATTGAGCCCCATCCACAACCCCTTGGTGCTGTTTTAATGTGATTCTATTACAAAACCAGTCTTAAAAGCAGTTCTTTGATTAAATATCAAAGTCTTAACATTCACAGTATGCATAAATGTATCCACTACATTAATGGCAACATGAATGGGTACTTTTTTCCCCCTTAAAACATTTTATAAAGCTGGGTGTGGTGGCACATGCTTTTGTCGGGCAGAGGCAGGTGATCTTGCTAAGTTTGAAACTAGTCTGGTCTACATAGTGAGAAAAAAGAAAAAGAGAGAGAGAGAGAGAGAGAGAGAGAGAGAGAGAGAGAGAGAGAGAGAGAGAGAAAGGAGGGAGAGAGGGAAGGAGGAAGGGAGGGAGGACACTTTTATTAATGTATGTTGTGAGTCTCTATACAAGCACACTGGCTTTTTACAATTTATTTACTTTTATTTACTGTGTGTGTACACACCATGTTGCATGTGTGGAGGTCAGAGGCCAGCCTGCAGGAGTGGGTTTTTCCCTCCATCACCTAGGTTCTAGGACTGGGCCTATCAGAGCTGGTAAAGAGCATCTTTACAAAGCCATCTCCCATTTGTTCTGTGGGGGGAGGGCACATGTGGCTGGTGGACAACTTGTTGAAGTTGGTTTTCTCTTTCCATGATGTGGGTTCCAGGGATAGCTCAGGTTATTAGGGTTGGTGGCAAGCCCCCTTCCACACTGAGCCATTTCACTGGTCTATGAACGAACAGTTTTGATAGGAAGCTATTTCCAGGGCCAGTCTCACACACACTTTCCACAAGACTTCTGTTATCTCTCAGTGGCTATAGATAGGGTAAATACGCTCCACATTAGCAGCCATGGTTGGTGCTTCCAAGTGGTTCTAGCCATAATCTATTTACTTTCTGAAACAGTTTCAAAGTCTCCCCAGCAGGCATTGAACTGATGTAGGCCAGACAGGCTGCAAACTCACAGTCCTCCTGGATGCTGGGATTACGGTTGTGTATGACCACACACTGCAGGTGATGACTTTTATTATAGTACAAGACACTGGATTTGTTTAGGAGAAAACAATCACATGAAACAGAATGGGGGAGGAAAACCTCTTAATATCTTTAAATTAGTATTTTTTTATAGTGCAACTTTAGATATATTAAACTTAATCTCAGGATGACAGGTGACATTTCATCCACATTATAAGGCTCACAAATTCAAATGAACCTAGAAGATATTTTGAGAGACATTCTCTTTGAGAAAATGGGAGACAGCTTTATATTCAGGAACGCCTACCTCACATTAAATATAGCTAATGGGTATTTGTAGATTAAAAAGAATGACAGTCTTCTATATGCAAAGTTCAGCAGAGAGGAGGAGACAGAAGCACAGAGCAGAGGGGTCAGGGATGTATGTGGACTGAAAATAGGTAATGGGAAAACGTGCCACTCAGTTTGCCTGCCGTAAGACGAACACAAGAGTTCGAAAGGGAAAATATGTCATGTAAAGATTCTTGTTTCCCACAAATACAAATGAAACACTCACTGATCAGGAGACAAGAGTGCAGGTGGGACACACTGCCTACTGTCAGCTCGGGAACAGGAACGCAGGTGGGACACAGTCTACTGTCAACTCAGAATAAGAACACGGGTGGGATACACTGCCTACTGTCAACTCCCGAAAGGAGAATGACTTTCCAAATCCAACTTCATGGGCAACTTTAAATTTTTCTTTCCTTTTGTTCTAACTGTTTTCTTCTACACAAGTTCAGAAGCGAGCACGGTTGTATGGAAAGTCGGCCTGTTGTATATCTACACAGAGAACCAGTGAGTACTGCTGATGGGAAGAAGATTCCCGTCCCGCCCTAGTCAGAACGACCACCACCAAGAAAACAGCAAGTGCTAGTGAGGATGGGCTTGGAGGAGAAGCAGCCTTGTAGAACCAGGTGGGCAAGCCCAGCAGCCTCTAGGAAGTCGGTATGGACGGTCCCCCAAGGCTGAACAAGGACCGACCTACGGCACCTGTGCCATCCACATTAACGCACGCACTCCTCACACCAGCAAAGACATGGACCCACCCTAGACACCTATCAACACACCAAAAAAGAAAATACAGACGTACACACAGTGGAGTATTATTCATACAAAAGAATGCAATTATGTTGTTTGCATAGAAAAAGGGATGGCAGTAGAGATCATGTTAAGGTAAATAATTCGGACTCAGAAATACAGCTACACAGAGTCTACTTGAGGACAGGAGAAGGGGGAGGCATTAAAGTAGAATGGGGACATTGGGAGAGGTTAACAGGAAGGGAAGTGGGGCAGGAGAGGGTGACAGAGCCACCATTGTCACAGTGTAGTACATTTACGACAACTGCAGCAGTGACGTCCACTGCATAATTAATATATGCTAGGAAAAAAAAAACAACTATGGTTTACAAAAAGTTGTGAAGCTTAACTTGCTGTCTTATTAGAAGATAGTCACAGAGAAATAAAATGTCTTAGGCCGAGTTATCCAGAATAAACATTATTTCCCAACCCAAGAATGTCAGCGAGCACCTGACGAGGGTGTGTAGGAACTTACCAAAGGGCGGCAGATCCTTCACTGGCACCTTCTTTCGGGAAGGGTAGAGGGACACGGCGGGCACCTGCAGCCCCTGGCTGACTTTGTGTGGTGGCTGAGGCTGTGCCTGCGGCTGCTGAGGCTGCACTTTCTGCTGGGGCCCTGCACGCGGGGCCACTGGGGAGGTCTCAGACTTGACGGGCTTTTTGTCTCCAGGATTCTTGGGCACTGGTAGTTGTTTAGGGTGAAAACAGAGCACAGGGCCAAGGTGTCAGCATAATATGGAGACAAGTTCGGGGCTGCAGAGATGTGCATCACCGGCATGTGCCCCCACCCCCACTGCCACCCCAATAACAGAGGGAGGGGAAACCCTAGCTTCAGAAAATTTCAGGACAAGGGTATTTATTTGCCTTATGAAGAAAAAACAGAACAGGCCAATATGCATGGATGTTAAACACCCAAACACACTGGCAGGCAGCATGGCTCAGGGTGTTGCTGCCAAGTCTGACCACTGGGGCTCGCCCCCTGAAAAATATGGAGGGAGAGAGCCACGCTGCCCTCTAACTTCCACACGTACAGAACAGCGTATGTGATACCAACCATCCATACTTTAAAAATGAATAAATGTTTAAAAAACATGGTGAAAGTCAAAACAGGGAAATGGAGAATTCTTTTAAATGTCATCCAAATCTCATTGCCACATCTGAGATACTGCTGTTAGCCATCATCTACTTAATATCAAACGCTCCAAGGATGGAGCACTGCCTTTGAGCAAACAGTGGCCCGTGCTGCTTAGGTGCCGTGCGGCGGAACGGAGTTTACAGGAGCACTATGTGCTGTGGAAGCGGCACATGCAGAACTCACTGACACCACACACTCAGAGACCCAGGCTAGGGAACTCAAGTCGCTCATCTAAGCAAGCGCTCAGCCACGTCACATGGGGGCCTCTACAGGGTCCAGGTGGGCATGGGATCCCCTGGAGCAGGAGTGTGTGATGGTTGTGAGCCATCATGTATGCTGGGAACTGTACTCAGATCCCCTGCAAGAGCAGTGAGTGATCTCAGCCACTAAGCCATCTCTCCAGTCTCGTGTCCTGGGTCAACTGGATCACACAAGCTTCTCAAGTTACCTATCTCACGTCTAAGTTATCAAGACGATGAAATTCAAATGTGCCCATAGAAGTTCCCAAAGTGTCCTAAAAGCAAAACGCTTTCATCTTATAATATAGAAACAGACACAAAGGGAAGTGCTCCATGTAGAGACTGGCCACATTTTTAGTTTTCATTTTTAACAGTAGTTTTGTGTCCCTATGTTGTTCAGGGTGGCAACTGAAACCCTGGGCTCACATGACCCTCCAACCTCAGCCTCCTCAGAAGGACACCACCATCTTGACTCACAGCCTGGCCAGTTATTTGAGCCTATACAGCGGGTTAAGACGTGGCGTGCTGTGTAGAGGGTCCCTGCTTGGGCGGGCAGGTGCTGGGTGGTGTGAGAGCTGAGGCAGACCCAGGCCCAGCACGCACAGTACCGTGCTCCTCTGATGGGACTCTCCCTAGGCATGCTGCCCATCGCTTTGGGAGTTCTTCTGGGAAGAAAAAAGGCACCCCAACTGGAGCCACGGTCACCTCTGTGTCGCTCTACCACACTAACTTAACTGGACACAGAGACTCAGTCAGGCACAAGGAGAGTGCGCCTCAGGCACTGGGTACCTTGCTGCTCTGAGCCCCCTCTGGCCCTCCCCATTACACATGGGGCAGTGTGCGGCTGACTCGGGGAGGCACTCACACGTGCTGGTGGCTGGTTCGCACTGCAGGGACAGTGTCTGAAGACTCTCCTCATCCATCTCCAGCTCCAGGTTGGACAGGTACTGCTTCACCTTCCGAGCCATCTGGGCATCTTCGTACAGCTTTTTGGCGTTGAGGAAGGAACTACGGCGAACACGCTTTTTATGCCCGCCTGTCTGAGCAACATCCAGCACGGTGGCGTTCGCGCTGCCCTGACTCAGCGACCTGGAAGACGGAAAACAAGCCTGCAACTCTCTGGAGCACACAGGCTGATCGGCAGAACTGCCAGGCTTGCGTAAAGTCTCTGCTCGAGAGGTCCCATGCCCCACTCCAGTAAGTAAACTGCTACGGGGGAGTCCAGAATAAGTTTAACAGAAATTATACATAATACAAAGACATAAATATCTTTGCCATATGTTTTGCTCCTACCAGTAAATTCTACTTTTCATCTCACAGAGCATTCAAAGTCCGTTCTCTCACAGAAGCCAGAAAACATTATTGCATATAAAAGCTTGTGCAAGGATACTGACAGATCATAGTGACAATATACAAAACGAAACCTGCTTTTCTTAATGGAGGTATTTTATACAGATTTCATTAAACCCAGCTATTTACACTGGGTTTATTTCATAAGCCCAGCTATATAAACCCACTGTTTTCCTACTCTGTGGGTCGAACGATGTGGTGAGTTTTTAAAACAGTAAATCTGTTAATACAACGGTCATGCAAATGTAAACATTTATTATGGAAACTTCTTAGTACATGAATTGTTAAGAATTATTTTTAAAGGGGGCTGATTCATATAGAGTGAAAATAGTAGTTAGTGGAGCTGTAGAAACTTTGGTTTTCAGGCATGAGGGTGCCTAAGGCCACTCCTGCATCTGTGCAGTACGGTTTCTTTAGTTGCACAATTTCTACCTTCTGAGAGCATGCTCCCCTTCCCAGCTTCTTAAGCTTTTCCATTTCAAAACACACAAATTATATTACAATAGGAATCTTCCAGACAGCCAAGAAATATGTCTGGTCGTCATTTTCCCAGAATAATAGCAATCATTTCACAGCTCTTGTGGATGTGACTTCAGGAATGCCCCAACAGATTAAATCTGAAGTCAGTTTGTGTCTGAAAGTCTGACAGAGCAAGAGGGTTAAGACAAAAAAAAAAAAGCAAAGCTTCAGAAAAGAGCAGGTGAGAAAACAGCGCCATGGCGAGCTGAGCAAGAGCTGAGCATGCAAAGGCGCCGCCACTTACCCCAGACTCCGCCACTTCTTCTTCCTGTAAGTGAGCCACGGAGATTGAAGCACGGGATAGAAAGAGACAGAGATCACAAGCTCAGAAAGAAAGGACCAGACTTCTGGACAAGCAGTTCTGAAGCCCACAGACATTAACTGCATGGTCGCCTCGCACGCATCCACTACAGACGTCTCTCTGGCTTAGAGGACTACAATGTTGTCCCTTCCCTTCTCTGAGCTAACCACTGCCCCTGCACCAACAGATGCACACAGTGTGTGGACATCATGACGATCCTGCTCTAGCTGGTGCCACCGGATGACAAACTCTAACTCTGCACCTCAGTGTTCTGAAAACCCGACGTTCACTAAAACTGTCTGAAGGACAAGCTGCTGGCTCTACTGTCACATGGGCCCGGGATCCAACTGAGAGACAGCACCACCAACTGAAGCGTGAAGGCGACGGTCTCAGCACATGCTAACATACCTCCTATCTAACAATTCAGCCTTTCTTTGCTGTGGGCAAGCTCACGCCAACCCTTTTACCCGACACATGTCATGGCCAACAACTCACGTACCGAGTCCTGAACATAAGGGCAGGGTCCATGTTGACTGAGGCCATCCGGCCAACATGACGGATTTCTTTTGCAATCATCCTCAGCTTCTCAAAGTTGACCAGTCCATCTACCTTTGAGTCGTTTCCTGAGATTGACAGAGGAGGAACAAGAAGTCACACAGGGTCCACTCTGAGTTCCCACCAGAACAGACAGCGCCCACCTGCGCTCACCCTCGTGGAGAAACGTGAGATCCTTCTTGATGACAGGGAACAGGGGAATGACAGGGGGCTGTAAGTTCTGCCCACTCAGGACGTTGCGGTACTTTGCCATGTTTCTGGAAGGATCAAACAGGTCTTGCAGGTCCTGGAATAGCTTTTCATATTTATTGGGAAGTTTTTCCCAGGTGGTTCGTAGTCTTGCCACTGGTGCCAGGTTTAGGCCACTGAGGGAGGAGCAGAGAAAAGAGATGTGACTAAAGGATGCTTTCTGAAAGGAAGGAAGACATACAAAGCAACACCTCTGTGTGTGAGCCCTACACGCATGGAAATTTATACAATGCCTGAGTCCGCCTCAGTCCTGACTAGGGAGGGAATGGCGGCTAAAACTGGGTAAGGGACAAACCATCTGCCTTTATACTTCCTTTTATGTTCTCTTAACATTTAAAACATTCATTCATTCATTCATTCATTCATTCGTTCATTCATTATTCCATTCATGTGAGCATGTGTGTGTTGGAGGTTATCCCAGCAAGCATATGAAGGCGAGAAGATGAATTCCAGGAGCCAGGTCTCCCGTCTAATGTGTGGGTCCAGGGATTAAACTCTGGTGACCAGGCTTGGTAGCTGGCACCTTTAGTGGCTGGCCCTTCTGTTTTATTTGTTTTCTGCAATAACAAATGGACTATTTCTTCATCAGGCTGTGACATGTGATAAGGACTGACTGTGACAGTCAGCTCTGTGTTTGGACCTAGACAAAGCTTCAAAGCACTTCCCAAACTAAACTTTGCACCAAATAGATCAAGGTCACCGTTAGGTGGTCTGCTGCTGGTCTGACCCACTGCAGCTTTTTGAATCCTGGCTAAAACCATGACATCCAGGAAGAAAGCTCAACCAGTCATGAGATACACCAACTAAAACACGCAATGCCTTCATCCAGCATGGCCAACAGAGAGGGCCCAATTCTTCTCCATGACAACACTCAACCACATGATACACATTGCTTCCAAAGTTGAACAAACTGGTCCAAAAGTTGACCTTTATCACATCGTATTGACCTGACTTTTACCAACCAATTACAGCTACTTCAAGCACCAAGATTTTGGTAGGGAAATGCTTCTACAACCATCTGGATGCAGGAAATATGAAGATTTAGTTGAAGATTTAGTCTGTATTAAGATTTAGTTGAATCCTGAAACAAATTTCTGGAAAAGACAAACCTTTTTCTCACTGGTAAGCATATTTTGATTGTAATGGGTCCTATTTTCATTAAAAAACATGTTTGATTTTTATTAGATTTAAAGTTTTGAATCTATTTAATTTAAATGTAATTATAAGATTTAAAGTTCAGAGTCTAATTTGACAATTCCCTTTGCAACAGACTCTCACACACATAGCAGTGTGTAGCTCATAACTAGTATTTGAATAAACGAAGATTGGGTAAATAGTTCATCACAAATATTACACTAGCCATGAGCATGAAGACACCAGAGACATAAAATGATTCCTAATCACTTTAACACCAATGAAACTGACGTTTGCATCGCTCCTAGGTCCACTGTTAACACTTCTAGAAAAGAAGGACAGTAACTTTGAACATCTACAGTAGTGCCGCCTGATGAAACCCCATACAAGTTATTATTACATTCAATCTGCTTTATTGGGGGGGCAGGTAATTGTTATTTTATATATAAAATGAATGGTATTCAGAGAAATTCAAACAATTTGTCAGAAGTCAGAGTAAATAAAGATCGGATAAATGAATATTCAAATAAGTGTAGATACAGACTTTGTCTCTGAATCGTGAGAGGTTTTTAGACATGTTTTTAAATTGTGATCTTTAAGTGCATGTGTCACGCACATATGTTGTATGTGGGGTGTGTCTGTATGCATATGGAGACCAGAAGTCAATATGGGATATGGGACCCCCTCTGTCCCTCTCCATGGATTTCTTTGGAGAGAGCTTCTCACTATATTCCCAGGTTGCCATTTCTGCCAGACTGACTGCCTCCCAGAGTGAACCTGTCTGCCTCCCAGGAGCTAGTATTAAAAGCACCCGTGCTTGGCTTCTATGTGGGTGCTTGGGACCTGAACTCAGGTCTGTAAGCTTGCACAGTAAGCACTCTACCCACAGAGCCATCTCCCCAGCCATCAAGAAAGTTTAAGTTATAAGAAATAAGAGGAGGGCAGGGTGGTGCACATATAATCCCAGCAATTGGGAAACAGGATTCTGAGTTGTATGCCAGCCTGGGCTACTACAGAGAGAGCCTGCTGCAACACTTGTGTCTTAGTTAGGGTTTTACTGCTGTGAACAGACACCATGACCAACGCAACTCTTATAAGAACACCATTTAATTGGGGCTGGCTTACAGGTTTAGAGGTTCAATCTATTACCATTAAGGTGGGAACATGAAGGCATCCCAGCAGGCATGGTGCAGGAGGAGCTGAGAGTTCTTCATTTTCATCTGAAGGTTGCTAGTAGAATACTGGCTTCCAGACAGCTAGGATGAAGATTTTAAAGCCCACACCTAGAGTGACACACCTACTCCAACAAAACTACACCTCCTAATAGTGCCACTCCATGGGCCAAGAATATACAAACCATCACATTCTACTCCCTGGGCCCCATAGACTTGTTTAAACACATGAGTCTATGGGAGCCATACCTACCCATAGCATAATTCAAAAAAAGTACATTTAGTCCAACTTCCAAAGCTCCATAGTCTATAGCAGTCTCGACAATTTTAAAAGTCCAAAGTTTAAAGTCTCTTCTGAGATTCATCCAATCACAACTATAATCCCCAAAGCAAGACAGGAAATCAGCTGGGCAAACTCCAAACTCTGCATCTCCATGTCTGATGTCACAGAGGTCTCCATTCTTTCTTCATCTTTATTGGTTGCAATAAAGTCCTTCCTCCTGGGCTGGTTCCACTCCGTGTTAGCAGCTTTCCCCAGCAGATATCCTATGGCTCTAGCATCTTGAAAGTCTTGGGGTCTCCAAGACTTCAATGTTACAGCTTCTTGTTTCAATGTCTGGGATCCACACATGAACTTTTGGGCTCTTCCAAAGGGCTGGCGTTACTTCTCCAGCTCTGCCCTCTGTAGCACTCTAAGCTCAGGTTGATCCACTCCACTGCTGCTGCTGTTCTTGATGATCATGCCATGGTACTGGCATCTCCAATACATTGGGGTCTTGCAGTGTAACTAGGCTTCACCAATAGCCTCTCATAGGCTCTCTTCATGGTGTCAAGCCTCAACTCCTTTGCATGACTCCTTTAGTCGCGGGCCATCAGCTACAACTAAGGCTGCACCTTACCAATGATCTTCCCTGGCTTCTCACAGTGCCTAGCCTCTGCTGCTCTTCATGACCCCTTCATACCTTCAAAACCAGTATCAACTGGGTGACTCTTACACATTACCAAGTACAGCTGCAGCAAGAGGTACAAGCTTGGCTGTCTCTGGAACACAGCTTTGTGCTCTCAGAAAACACTTCCCAGAAGACTTCACCTCAGTGATGCTGGTCTCTTCTTAATCACTGTTAATTTCTTAGCTACAACTATCCAGCATCATTGTCCCAGTAGTCCCTTCTACTTTTTACTCTAAAGCCAGAGTCACATGGCAAAGCTGTCGAGTTCTGCTGCTTTCTGGAGCTGGGACATGGCCTCCTTGTTCAATTACACTGTCACCAGCTTTCTGTTTTCCAACTCCTACACTGCCTAAGCTTGGTTGTCCTGGAACTTGCTCTGTAGATTGACCTTGAACTCAGAGATCTGCATGCCTGTCTCCTGGGATTAAAAGTGTGTACCACCATGACTGGATCTAACCTGAGCTAGATAGAATCTTGTCCTAAAGTCTCACTCCCTTAATCTACTATCTCTTAGAACACAGCTCCATTTCACTTCCTGGTATCCCTTTAATGCTTGAACCATATATTTTATATTTTTCCTTTCTAAGCTTGCTATGCTTGTTCAAAATGCTCTTCAAGAAACTTAACAAGAGAACAAAGTCTCTGCTGGGTTTTTTGAGACTTCCTTTGACAATGCAATTATCATAAATCTCTTTACCTTAGCCTTAGGTAGACTATTCAGACAAGGGTAAAAAGCAGCTACATTCTTCATCAAAATATCACAAAAACAGTCTCTATACCACATAATGAAATTCTTCTCTGAAACCTCTTGGTTTTGGCCGAGTCTGCACAAATCAAATCACTATCAGCACCAATGTCTTCCATATTCCTACTAGGATAGCCCACCAAGGCCATAAAGCCCCATTTAAAGCATTCCACTAGTGTCCAAATCCAAAATTCCCAAATACACATTCTTTCAAACAAAAGCATGGTCAGGCCTATCACAGCACTACACCACTCCTGATACCAACTTTTGTCTTAGGGTTTTATTGCTGTGAAGAGACACCATGACCTAGGCACGGGATATAAGGACAGCATTTAATTGGGGCTGGCTGACAGGCTCAGAGGTTTAGTCTATTATCATCAAGTAGGAGAACAGAGAAGTATCCAGGCAGGCATGGTGCAGGAGGAGCTGAGAGTTCTATATCTTCATCTGAAGGCTGCTAGTAGAATACTGGCTTCCAGGCAGCTAGGATGAAGGTTTTAAAGCCCATACCCACAGTGACACACCTACTCCAACAAGGCCACACTTCTTAATAGTACCACTCCCTGGGCCAAGCATATACAAACCATCACAACAACCCACCAGCCTCTGAAGAAAAAAAATAAGATTTTGAATCGGAAAGAGAATTGCTTCTTGAATCACCTATATCTTTGTGTACATGAGGCTGTACAGATACCAGCAAAACACATACACACAAACACAAACAGATCCATACACACAGTCAAATTATGATTATGAACTACTATAGTTCTGTAATTACATGCTATTGACATACATATATATTATATATAATTAGATAATATATGTATCATAAAATTATATTATATAAGATTATATATATGTTTGTATATATTAATCTGCAATGTCAGTTTCATCTAGGACAGATCCTCTTACCTGATGATTGCAAACATGGAGTTAAAATTCTTGCATTCCCTACAGTGCAAGGCAATCTTGATGAAATGCTTAATGATCTTCATTCTCTTCAGCTGGTTTGTTTCTCGAAGGATTTCAGAAGCCACCCAAAATGTTTCCTGGTTAATGACTTCCTCAAATTTCTTCAGGTTGGCACAGCTGGTTTTTGATTTGAGTTTAAATAAATCATCTATGTATTCGGTAGGCTCAATGTTGCGGAAGAGTTCAAAGTTCCTCATGGAGAGCTGCGTGGCGACCTCCACGGTGCTGAGCTGAAGAAGGGAGATCTGGCTCTCTCGCAATAGCTCCTGGGCGTCTTCGTCCGAGCAAAGCGTTTCCGTTTCCATGTTGTTTTTCAGATAATACCTGAAAGAGACAGAAACTCTTCAGATGTCAAGCTGAGCAGCAAGCCCGTGGGACACTGCTAGTTCCTGGGGTGGCGGTAGGGTGGGGAGGGAGTTGGGAGAGGACGGGGAGAGAGTGATGTAAGAGCACTTTTCATCCAGCATGGGCAGTGCAGATACAGACCCAGCCGCCAGTTCACAGCACCACTGGGTCAGCAGAACTGAGCAATCCACAGGAAATCCCTTTCTGCCAGTTCTGTAGCGCGCTCTCTCTCCCCTCCCCCCTTTCTCCCCCTACCATTGAAATACTTTTAGCTTGTTTGCCAAAGGTGACAGAAGAGAGCTATTTACCAGATTAAATAAACACCAACGCAAGCTCAGTTTCCTAGTGAAGAGGGAGGGAATCTGCCAATTGCTGGGTCTACACTAGCTCAAATGAAGTTTACTTATTTATTTAAGGCCTAGAAGATGTAGTAAGTGAGCTGGCAGGAAGGCCCAGTGAGCACAGAGCCTTCACGCAAACTCAGAGATCTGAGGCTACAAAGTTGTCTTCTGACCTCCACACACTTACTGCAGCACATGTGGCCAAACAAATACATCACACACACGCACACGCACACGCACACGCACGCGCACGCGCGCGCACGCGCACACGCACACGCACACGCACACACTATTGGGAAAGGGAGACCCAAAGCAGTTTTTTTCCTCTATTTGATCTTAAAATAGATTTTAAAGATTTGTTTTACATGTGAGTGTCTTGCCTGCATGCATGTATGTGTATCACATGTGGGACTAGTGCTCTCAGAAGTCAGAAGAAGGCGTAAGATCTCCGGGAACTGGATGGTTGCAATCCATCATGTGGGTGCTAGAAACAGAACCCAGGTCCTCTGCAAGAGCAACGAGTGCTCCTAACTGCTAAGTCAGCTCTCCTGCCCCAAGGTTTTAACTTTCAAAGATCTAGACTGTCGTGAAACTCATCTAGGGAAGTGGGAGGTATCACTGCAATTTGTCAGAGTAGCAAGCAGACAAATGATGCCCAATGGCTGGTCAATATGGACAGTACTGGGGCCCTTTTAAGGAACTCACTGAAAATAGGACCCCCGAAGTTTGCTCTGTAGCTTCTCTCCCCGCCCCCTTCAGCAGGCAGATGCCTTTTCCAAACTCTAGGGCAATAGAGCAATTGGGGGTGGGGGTGGGGGTCCTACTAACTTGTCTTTTAAATACTTCACAAGACATTTAGGATAGAAATATGTGGCCTGTGACTAATGGTCTCCATTGTGATTACTCTGATGCCCAGACTCCCTTGAATAATGAATGGGAATCACAGAGCTGACACTCGGTAGAGATTTGCGGGACTATAAATCTATCAATGTATATGCAGGGGATCCCCAACCTCTGACCCCATAAAAAGTATTTATTAGCATTGGGGCTGGGAGATGACATGACGGAAGGCCAGGGCATTTCCATCACAAGTTTAAAACACAAGGTTTGAAAGTCATGGTTGAGACCCATACCATGCAAAACTCAAAAACAATGACATCCTGCAGAGAACTAGGAG
This sequence comes from Apodemus agrarius, assembly GCA_964023405.1. Classification (NCBI taxonomy): domain Eukaryota; kingdom Metazoa; phylum Chordata; class Mammalia; order Rodentia; family Muridae; genus Apodemus; species Apodemus agrarius. The sequence goes on along the minus strand of OZ030007.1, from coordinate 89,334,921 downwards.
GAGGAAGAGGAGAACAACCACCACCCACGTTATTCACGTGACTGATTTCCCTGAGAGTGCTTGGCTGGCAAGGCCTTGGGTTCAAGTTTCACTACTGTAAAAACAAAGCAATCGCAATAGCACGCGGGTTGTCTCCTCGCCCTGCATGCAGACTTGGAGAAGGGGGAACTCTGGTGAGACAGACTGTACCTTCCACTCAGCTGTATTCTGTCAGCAAGCTTGGAAAGCTGGTCCGGAAGTCGGCGTTGTTTGATAACTCCCTCTGGTGTGACCGAGACTTCACAGAGGGAATACTGCTCTGGGGTGGCAGTGACAGCAAACTCTCTGATGGCCTGGATGACCACTTCCTTTGCTGTGGTGTCCTTACTGATCATGATGTACCTGCTTTGCTGGTCAGCCTTGAAAACTCGCAGTACCTGATCTGGCAAGTCTAGAGGAAGGAAAAGGCCCACAGATGCAGGGACAGCGTTAACAGATGGCAGTATGATTAATTAAGTAACACACCTCACTACCCCTCAAAGTGACATCCCCCTCCCTGACAGAGTTCTGACATGCTAAACTGCAAAACCACATTTCCCTGACTGATAACTGCATGGTTAAAAGACAGATGCAAACACATACACATGAGCACATACAAAACCACCAAAATGAGCACATACACACATTTATGAGAGCATCAAAAAATTTCCATCTACAGTTAATCTTCATTGTAAGGAAAAGGTCCTAACTTAACTAAAATATGCCTAATTTATATACTTAAATTAGTAACAAGTGTATAGTATGTTATTCTTCATTTTATGAAAGGTTCAACCACACCCGAATGATTTTCAGAATACACCAAGAACTAGTCCCAAAATTTGGAGTTTGAGTTCATTCTGAATCTTGGTGAACGATAACCATCCATGCCGAACCGCCCAACATGCATGCAATGCCACTACTGCACCTGAGAGGTGCAGAGGCCTGGGAAAAGGCAGGAAGGCTGCGGAGCTCACCGGGAGTGGTGCTGAAGTCCAGAATGCGGTGGTGTGACTGCAGCAGGTCAGGGTTACTGGAGGACAGCGTCCCACTGACAGGCAGGGCAGCTGGGATGTGCTTGGTCTGCCTCAGTCCTACGATGCTATCATCTTGAGACTGACCAATCCCAATATCACTGAAAAGAGCAGATTTTTAAAAATAAATTACTGGCAAGGCAGAAGCTCTAAGTCACCACAGATCATGAAATATGCTATTTTCATTTCAACTTGCAGTCAATGTAGAAATGCTGAAAACTGTTAAGGCCCAGTAAGCGGAACATATTCAGCCCAGTTCACTGTCTCTTAAACATACAGTGGTGGGTTTCTCTGCAACCTGCCTTTTTACTGTTATAGCCATAACCAGGATTTACTTTTTCAGTATAGAAGCACAGCAGAGGAAATGTGCTGCGGTGACTGACTGAAGGAATGGGAATGAACCCCAGACAACGCTCAGGGCAAAGAGTCCACTCAAGTTCACTGCGCCAAGAGCTCGGCACCAACCCAGACGGCTGCGTCCTCGTCTGATCTTCACGATGGAGGGACTGAGGAAAAAGAAAGGGGGAAGGAAACACACACTGTTCTTATACTCTTCTAGGGAGCAGAACAAACCCCCGAGGAGGCCAAGTATGAGGACACCCTGACACAGTCTGCATCTCTCCGTGACAGAGCACGACTGTGCAGCGTGCGTGAACACACTGCGGGCTCGGAAGGAGGGCAGTGCCAACGCAGCGACCCACTTCTACCCCTGCTCAAGGTTTTCAGTTACATGTTTGCATTGTCCGTAAAAATGTGTGCACCGCTGATGGCTGCAGACTCCCTTCTGCTTATAGAAAATGTGTTCAGTGGCCGTGTGTGTGTGTGTGTGTGTGTGTGTGTGTGTGTGTATGTACAGCATCTTGCGACATGGTTGGGGAGGACTGTGGCTCTAGAGCCTCCTGCTCTTGAGCTAGGATTACACCACCACACCTCACTCAAGGATAACGCTCAAAACCCAACTTGACAACATAGAAGATTATTTCTTGATTGAAAGATCCAAAAGAAAGTATACAACAAAACAGGTATTACATGCAAATGTTCTAGTTGCACAAATACATTGAAACAAAACAGAGAATTCTACTAAAATTGGGATATAAACTGGGTATCACAAATAAGACAATTTTAGTGTATATTCTCCTTCGCATATAGGAGGGGCCTGGACAAAAATCAAAGTTCCGTTTAAGCATGTACATGCACAGTTGGACAGATAAAGATGAAATATTAGTGTTCTGGGCATGATAAAAGTCTTTACATTAGAGGAATTTTATTTTTCAATCATATAAATGTCTTTGCCAAAAATATGAGCTCTGATATATGACCTAACACAACTGCTGTGGTTAAAACAAAGGCGTGTCTGGCCAGGTCAGTCGCAGCAGAGTGGGCTGTGAGCACCGGTGCTCTCCAGGGATACTTAGCCCGGCAGAGCAGCTGTGAGCTTCAGCACTCTCCGGCACCTATCAGAGGGTTTCTTACCACATTTTCCCGAACCTCGTGTAATAAACTGGAACCCGTCCTACTTCTCGGTGCCTCACCTGTACCTGATACCTACAGGCATAGGCCAAAACTAAACTTTTGCATGTTTTATGAAAAATCTAACTGAGAAATGTCCCTCCTGGTCATGTCTTCTTGTCTAGCTACTAACTGTCCTCTCTAACTGGTTGACTGCTGAGGAAGCCCGTCTGCTGGTTTTAAAGTGTGCTGACTACTCTTTTCTTCCTCTGGGTTTCATTGAGCTTTCTTGATCAACCTACTTGGCATCCCAATTTGATGCTTTTGACCTGCTTTTTGCTGTGTGCACATCATATGTGCACCCTGTTATACAACAGTTCAAGCCCAACCTCGCCAATCTGTGAGTCTCTAGGACCTTAGTTTTTGTAAAGGGTAAAAAGGAACAAGTGTATTATAACTAGGAGATTTCACTAATTTACTAGGTCATTATTTTGTTAAACACAATAACAAAGAAAATGGGCACCCAGCTCAGGAGCGGACCACAAAGCATGATCAAGGCTCTAGGTTTCCCCTCAGAACTTCATAAACCCGTGCTGTTGTCTGCCAAGCTGAAGTGGTAGTCAGTACTAAATCAAGGCAATTATAACATGGCGGGTCCTCGAGTTTCCTGAGCCTGTGCTTAAATATTACTTTCCCTTCAGCACTGATTTCTCAAATCGCTTTCCTAAGGAAAATACTTAAATGAGCCATATATTTGCCACAATGTTCCCCTAGTATTTAAGTTAACACAGCCAATTACTCTTTCTTACATTTCCCTTGTCTAACTTTTCATCTTTGAAAGTACACACACCACTTCCCACCGCATTCCTCACCAACATCCCAAGCTGGGAACGGATTACAGCCCAGTTCTTCTGTGTCCCATTTCCAGCAACACTTACCAGTGTCACGCTGGCTTGATTTTTTTTAAAGGTTGAAATTTAACACCGATGATTCTTTTTTTTTTTTTTTTTTGGTTTTTTGAGACAGGGTTTGTCTGTGTAGTCCTGGCTGTCCTGGAACTCACTCTGTAGACCAGGCTGGCCTCGAACTCAGAAATCCGCCTGCCTCTGCCTCCCAAGTGCTGGGATTACAGGCGTGCGCCACCACCACCCGGCCCGATGATTCTTTTATTACTATGCTGCTAGTAATTCTGCGTTGCAGTGACTTAACTTTTCTATACATTTACAATTTTTCAAGAGGGGGTCTCTAGAAATTGATTCCTAATTGTAAATGTTACTGTCCTAATCCACTATCTCTAAGAAACTTTCTCAAAATAAACACACTCACAACCCCGTATTTATGGAATCATCACACAACAATGCTTATCTTCAGGACTCATAGAATTTAGAAACAGCCATCATTACTCTTAGTTTAATTGGACAATGTGAACTTGACAATTCATCAATGTTTTAATTGATACGTCTCTAGTCTGTGACTAAAATTTTTATCTGAAATGGAATTAAGAAAGGAAGAAGAGAAGAAAAGAAGAAAAGACTTGCTGTCATCTCAGTGTGTGAGTGCATGTACTTATGTGTGGGCGTGTACAGGGATGCCAGAGGATGGTGACCTAGGGTCTCCTTTATCCTTTCCACCTGGTTCCTTTCAGACAGTGTCTCTCTCCGTAGCTGAAGCTTGCCCCGCACTCCAGGCTGTCATCCACTGAGCCCCAGCAATCCGCTTGTGTCTGCTGTCCACAGTTACAGGCACAGGAGACCACACCTAGCTTAGTGCTGGAATCTCAACCCACCCACATCTTTGCAGTTTGGGGGCAAGCACTTTAAGCACTGGGCCCTCTCTTCAGCCTTTGAATGCCTCTATTTATTACTTCGTCTTCGCATAGAGCCATTAACTTATCAAAGAAATAAATAAGCTAGTATCTTCTCAATTCAGTTTGGAGAACGTATCATTAAAAGTTTGACTGCTGGCTCCTGAGCTTCACAAAGAGCACTGAACCCAAAATGAACTACACTGAAGACATCAGGCAGCAAACAAGCAAAGCTCCACAAATTCAGGGACACCTGAGGCCCGGTCGCCTGTGCTTCTAACAGGCATACGCATCCAAGAATACATTCAAGAATGCTCTTGACATGCTAACTCTGGTGGACCTGAGGAGAAGGGAAAGAGGCCTGAGGTTGGTTACCGACGTCTTCCCACAGTTAAGTCACTGAAGTGGGGAGAAATATCTGTGATAAACAGGGGCGCCTGGAAGAAGCAATGACTGGCAAACACACAGGAGATGTTATGGAGGGTCACCAAGAAACACAGAAGCAGCTAGGTCATGGGTCAGTCAGGATGTCGACAAACATCTGTAAGAAGTTCAAATGTAGACACGCTCAACTGCCTCTCATGGAAACGGGGCAGGCAAGCCCCAAAGCCGAGCTAAGCAAACCCAACCGTCTATGCTTGCTCTAAAGACACTCTGCTGAAGAGACATTTACTAGACTGCTGGGTAAGCACTCCCCACACCCATAGGCGTCTGTATATCCTCCTAGGGAACGCAATAAAACACGGAGCTGAAAACAGCTTCACATACTTGTATGGTTTCTGAGGTAAGATGCTGATCCGGGTCTTGTCGAGTATCTTCTTTAGCTTGTTTCTTCCCCCCACGGTGTTGGCTTTGCTTTTCTTGTTGACCTTCTCAAGGCCTATCACCTGTTCGACATCTACGGCAAGATCCGGTATGGAGTAGCGACTGGCCTTCTTGATGTCTCCGATTTTAGGAAGGTGAGGGGCACCATTTCTTTTCTCTTCAGACAATCTTGTCAGAAGTTCTTTAAATACTAAAAGAGAAATGCCACAAACTATCAGCCGCAAAGTGGAAACATTGCTGGGATGTCAGTGGAGCTCACAAATACGTAAGATGTACAGACGAGCTATAAAACGTAAAACCTGTAGAGAAACTAGTCTCTATCCAGATGACCCTAGGAAAAGACAGACAATCTGCCACCCTCAAGATGACCGTATTCATCAACAGAAGACAGGCTGGACTGCCCAAGAAAATCATTCCATGCTTCTCAAAATGATACTTTTTTTTCTGAATGTAATTGCATACACATACACACACACACACACACACACACACACACACACACACACGCAAAGAATTCTGTATTATCCATTTTAGCATAGCCCTAGAAAATACTAGAATCCTCACAAGTTTCACTATTCATAGAAATTACTTAGTCCAGGATTAAGATCTAAATCTAAAAAACAAAAGCAGGGCAAACGCAGTCTGAGTCAGAGTCTGCAGAGTGCTTACCAAATAAGTTGGTTTTCACAGTGATGGACAGGTGTGTGTTATTTCTGAGAATTTCCATTGCCTTTGAAAGTTGGATATTTTCAAAATTTTGACCATTCACTTCTAATATCTAGAAATGAAGTTAATAAATTAAAGTCAACATCATCACTGACTGGAGAAAAGGGGCTGTGACATTCACACGGACCCAGAGCTGAGCCCCTTTACCTGATCTCCGCGCTTCAAGCCCGCCTCAGTGGCTTTGCTGCACGAGTCAACGCTGTCCACAAAGATGCCAAAGCCCTTTTCAGAGCCTCCCAGTAAGATGAAGGGCAGAGGGGCTTCCCGGGAAGGCTTTGTTAAGGTCATCAATCTTCGTTTGGCCTTAGCTGCACAGGCAATGTTTAACAGCCTTAGATGTCCACCCATTTTCTACAAGAATTCAAGAGTCACATCAAGTTCAGGACAGGCGGAGGAAGAGAAACTTGGACACTATCCATAAAAGCCCGCACATATTACCTCTCTTTCCAGATTATTTTCAAATTCTTCCAGAAATCGGGTCATCGCAGGATCTCCTTCAAAGTCATTGAAGTGGTTGTTCACCCACAGCAAGACTACCCGTGTCACCTAGAAAAGCAACTAAGGTCAGTACATGTGGTTGTTGTTAGTGCTAAATATCTGTGATTTAAATCACTTTAAAAATAGATCTTTTCAAACATTTTATGAATAATATTGAGCATCAAAAATAAGCCCTTAGCTACACAGAGAAACCCTGTCTCAAAAAACCAAAAAAAAAAAAAAAAAAAAAGCCCTTAAACCTGGACTTGTAGAAAAATGGCTGTGGGAACGGGAGAGATGCTGGGTTGATAAAGTGGCTGGCTAATCAGGCGTGAAGACCCAGTTCAGACCACAGTGTCTACCTAAAGAGGCAGGTATGCCAGTGAGCCTGGAGCTGCAGCACCGGGTGGAGACAGGAGGACCCTAGGCTCACTGGCCAGTCAATCTAGCCCACAAGAGTGAACTCCAGATTTAGTGAGAGACTCTGTGTCTGAAAATAAGGTAACCAATGTTGACCTCTGGCTTCCCACTGCATATGCACGTGTGCACACAAACATGTACACACACAACAAAATAAGTGACCTTCTCAAAATATATATTTTTTAAGTACTGACTGATATTGCTTTGCTCTGGATCTTTAAATCTGTGGAGATATTTAGCTTACATTTATTTTATTTTGAAAATATATTTAACAAAATATATTGGTACAAAATCGGACAGAAACTACAAACTATAAGGGCAGACTAGACAAGGAAAACAATAGTAATAATCTGGAAAGATCTGTGTGGGAAAGGGTTGCAAAGGGGGGAGCCAGCACTACAACGTGTAGTTGATTAGCCTTGACAGGCTCCACGGTCAGATCAGAAGAGGACCACGGGCCTTCAGCAGCACAGCAGGACAGGCTGTGCCAGTGCCACCAAACATCTAATGCCCACCAGGCACACACTGCCCACCAAACCACGCTGCAGAGTCTGCGGCATGCAGACATTTGCTTACGTCTTACCACGTCCCCCAAAGAACCACATATTGGCCTTGCATTTAAAGTAAAAAGGTGTTTCTGGGACTGAGACCACAGAAATCTGTAAGAATATCTGCGTCAGTTATTTCTGTCATTTTGCTTAAGAAGAATGTTCTTGTACTTCATCACATTGATCTGAAGATAACTGATGTCCCAAATTTTATTTTCACATTTAGGGGCTGAAATCTAGTGCATCTCCAACCTTATCCCTGAGGCTCGGGTCATTGAACCACTCCAGTAACTTCTTGCCCACTTCCATCGGGCTGGAAAGGAACGTCCGGTATGTCAATAGGAAGTCTTCTATGAATGTTGGATCCACTACAGAATGCTCTTCCACCAAATGCATGGTCAGCCTTTCTGAGGTGCCCTGCAGCAATAAAAGGTCTAGTCACCACTGTGAATGGATCACTGATATGGACCCCCAATTCCAAACCTTTCATGTAAAACATGCTAAGTAACAAGACGGATAAAACCTAGTCAGTGGCCATTTACCCACCAGTAACCAGCACTAGGTATCATGCAAAGGAAACAAGGGGGGAATGAATGAGAATGGGATTTAATGACAACTAGGTATGCACAGGCCACACTGAAAGCCACTCCTCTCCATGACAACCTAAAAGATTTACAAGGAGGAGGAGGGGAAAGTCAGGAGAACTGACCAGCACAGCCTTCTCCCTCCCTCAGCAGGAACACCTCTTTACCTACCTTGATGACGATGTGGCCCTTCCTTGTTCCAGTCCGGTCAAGTTCTCGGTGCTCCTTCACCATTACAATCTCTCCTTCTTCCTCAACTTTTTGCATGTTCTTTTCTACTTGGTTCAAAATACGGCAGTAATCTTGCTGGGCAATGCAGACAAACTGGAATAACACAGAAGTCACGTGTTAATGATGAAGAGCTTGTAAAAGACCTACCTGCCTAATCATTCAGTTTTAATTATTTAGAACTGACATTCCCCCTTGTCGTTCTCCTACTTTCTAAATCAATGCAGGGATGAACCTTCATCAGACTTCTCTGTTTTTAATGCATCTCCTCCTTGCTTTTGGGTTTTTTTTTTTAAATTTATATTTTAGATTAAAAACCTAACCATCTAAAAATCTCAAAAGACCTCGTCCATCCTTCAGTTAGAAGACAGTGGTAGAGAGAAAGACAACGCTAGGGCAAACATGATAAAACAATTACCATTTGACTTTAGACATTTTGAAAACGTTAAGTATAAAAAGTAGTGGTTTTAGCGATGAAGAGGTTCAAGCATTTGTATGCTGGAGTAGATATGTTATCTGTGCTAAGCGCATACACAGATGACAATTTCAGTAACTCTCCTGCTTTAAAGAAGGTCACAAATGAAGTCAGGTATTTATTATATTTCATATTGTTACTAATTTGTATTAAAGGCAATCCTTTGCTCTTAACAGAAAATGTTAGCAGCAGGATGCTATCAAGTAGCTATTACTCCATGAGAATACTCCACGGCTTGAGCACACGCAGAGGCCAGGTGTGTGTGTGTGTGTGTGTGTGTGTGCGTGTGCTGTGGAAGCCACAGAGGACATGTATGCTCCTCTATCTCCTCTTCACTCTTGAGACAAGGTCTCTCAGGGAATTGGAGCTTGCAAGGCCAGCGAGCCCCAGGATCCTCGTGTTTCCAAACCGCCCTCTGACTCTGGAGCTACAGGTGCGCATGGCCACACCCAACTTCTTACATGGGTGATGGGATGCCAGCCTTGCTTGGTGTTTGTGTGTGTGTGTGTGTGGGGGGCTCTTACTGATGTTTTGTTTGTAGTTTATGGTTTTTGTTTTTAGGGTTTTTTTTTTTTTTTTTAATTTCTAAAGAGAGGGTGAGTTGGGAGAGCCAAAAAGCCAGCAAAACAGACAAACAAAACCATCAACAAATAACCAACTCCACCCCCCCAACACACATGCCAAAAGAAGCAACTTTTAATGAAACCTAACCAAGGATATAAAGATCTCTCTACCAAACGCTTTAAAACAACAAAGCAATGAACTGAAGACACTGAAGATGGAAAGATGCTTTGGGACTGGAAGAATCAGGATTGCGACAACGGCCGTCCAGTAGATTCAGTGCAACTCCAATCGAGAGTGAAGCATTCACAGAAATACAAAACAGTCTTAAAAAACCCATGGAAGACAAGAGGCCCCCAGGCCTCGGCAGCCTGAGCAGTGGGGGAGGTTCATGACTAAGAGTCCCACCCTCCCGGCCGTGCATCCCATACCTGGCAATCATCCACCTTGGTCCTCATGACCCCTTTCATGTATTCTTTGTCCATGGTAGGCGAAACTCCAAAGCTGTTTCCCATGCACAGAATTTCTGCTTTCCCATCTGGATACGTCACCTCCACGGAACCGTTGAGAATCACTGACCAGGAATCCAGCTGAGCAAAATAAATAAAAATAGCAAGACAATGCAGAAGGTAACTAACACTGTGAACACCGTGGCTAGAACAATGCTGAATGCTAGAACAGTCCTAAACTATAATATTAAAATTATATATATTAAAACTATAGATATTAAATACCCACACAATTTTTAGGCCCAGTACAGAGTAAAATCATTTAAAAAATTAAGTATTCTCTAAAATGGTACATGAAAAAACTTATTCTATAAATTAAAGGAAATGTAAAGAAGATAAAATGGTCATCGTGGCCTTGATACAAACATCCTTTTGTTCTGATGAGAGGCAGTGCATTTATGATGTATGGTCAAAAAGTAAAAAGCTAATACAAAGTTTTGGAATGGCCGTGCACCTCAGGGTGAAGGGCCTGCCTAGCACTCGAAGGGCCCCAAGTTTGAGCCTCGAGATCAAGAAAAAGCAAAATCTCCAGCAGCACTGCATGAACTGGTGACACATGAGAAACAGAAGGATGGATCCTGGACGCCATAACAAATGAGCGGCCACCAGTTTCCACCTATCCCAACTTGTCACTGCGGAGTTCTTAGAAGGGAGAACCAGGAACACGGTTTTGTCCGGGTGCCACTGACTCCCGAGCTTTCTAGGCGGTAGAAACCCCTGCTGACCTCTTCTCCATCGTTCAACACAATGGTTCCAGCTCTCTCCACCACGGCGAACACCATCACGGCGCAGAGCTCGCGTCTCACCGACATTGTCATGTTGGCGAAGGCCGGCAGCTGGTGCATGAATTCCAGGAGTTGTTCTGAAAGGAAAAACCGTAATTCACACTGAAAACACATCTTCAGAAATAAATACTCTAGGAAGACAGACTGGAGGGCTTCCTCAGAAGAACAGGCTGAAGGGCTTCTCTGTCTTGGGTAGGTAATGTCAAGTCCGACTAGCTCTGTATCTCAAACCCTAGGCAGAAGGTTTCAGTACACCGGTGGCTCTGGTAATCAGTGGTGGGTGGTACCCGCGGATTCTGTCTGATATGGCAATCTTCAGAGAAATCTCAAAGTATATCTTAAAGGAAGAATAAGTCTGTCTAGTGAATCTTACTTCTGGAATGGCCAGGCATATCTGTGCCAGGCCGTATGATTTTTTAATCTTGTGAGTAGCACAAAATAATTCTGCAATGGATGATCCACATGGAATCACATAAAGGCATTAGTCTCCACACTTAGAAGTGCAGTGGCCCTCTGATTTTAAACCTAGAGGGGAAGAAGGAGCCATGATTCTTTGCTGCCGCATCACAAATGTCTTGCTCTTTCTAGACTGTTCTATGGCTACCAGCCCTCACCCTACTGACCACACCTTCTACCCTTTCTTTCCCTTTGCAAAAGTCTTCAAGTTTCCTTGCAAAGTTCAATAAGTATAAGAAAAATATGAGACAATAAAATTTTTCAGAAACATTCCGGGTTTAAATATATGCTTAGACAATCATGGAAATCAGATATTACTCCATGTATGACTAGAAATGAAATAGAGTATAAAATACGTTTTACTAATAAATATTATTTCTAATGGATTATGTCGTTCTTCTTAAGGCCTTACATACACCGGGCAAGTACTCCATTCCTGGGCGACATCAACAGTCCTACTAGAATGATTTTAAATTATCTTGAACAGATATGTTCATTTGCTTCTTGATAAGATTCCTATTCAAATAATGTCTAATGAAATCAATTTGTGAACAGAGGTTAGCATTAAAAATTAGAATTGGATAGGAAATGTCTACATCATATGTAAGAACAAAGGCTAAAGGGAGAGAAAATGTCTAATACTAAACGTATACCATTTCCCAGATTCAGCTGAAACACCAAATTCAGGGACTGGAGAGAGTTGGGAGTTAAAAGCACGCATTGCTCTTACAAAGGGCCTGAGCCCAATTCTCAGCACCCACATCACAAAAGCCAAAAACACTAAACACCCAGTATCTAAAAGGCATGGTGTGTGGAACAAAACCAACTATGATAAATTCATTTTCTTCAAAGTAACTGAGACAAGGGCACACATCCAGTGATCTTTGGAACCCAAGGGGAAGTTGTTTTCTTTCTGCAGTGGTTTAGAAAATAGCAGCCATTTCATCGACTCTAACTTAAATGCTCATTTGTGCATGCGAGCCCCCACGCCGGCTCTGTTGCTTCGCTGCTGAGTAGTGCTATCAAATAGAGGTTAGCCCTCAGAGATGCTCGCATCGGAGAGCCGGAGAGCCGGCCGGCGGCTTTGTGTTTATTTGTAGGAACATGAAGGGCTCCTGCTTCCCGGGAATTCTCAGAGAGGCTTTTCAGATATAAAATAAGTCCTACATTTCTAGGAACAATAGACATACTGTACATACTTTAAAAATCACTTACAACCATTCTAAAATTAACACATTAAAAAGAGAAGATGCACCAGTTAGTTTACAAAAAGGAGGCCTCCGAGTTGATGCATTTATAAGTCTACTTAAGTTTTTAAAAATGCCCAGGGAAAGCCGGGCGGCGGTGGCGCACACCTGTAATCCCAGCACTTGGGAGGCAGAGGCAGGCGGATTTCTGAGTTCGAGGCCAGCCTGGTCTACAGAGTGAGTTCCAGGACAGCCAGAGCTACATAGAGAAACCCTGTCTCAAAAAAACAAAACAAAACAAAAACAAAACAAAACAAAAAAAAAATGCCCAGGGAAAGCACTGTAAAAGACAGAATGCTGAATATATAGACGTTTACTAAAAATGATAATAGATGGATTTGCTTTCAGTGTTGTCCTAGAACAGGAATAGTAGCCATTGGAAGTAGATGATATGTTTGACCCAAGGAAGCCAAACCGCATGACCAGCATTCCCCTGGCGCAACCTTCTGCCTCCTTATGTGGAGGTCACCTCCAAAGAGAACCGGTCCCTTCAGCAGGGCGTGGGGCAGCTGCGACCCAGCAGGTAGACAAGTCTCACATGTCTCGGAGCCTAAACTCAGCTTTCCCAGGGTCCGTCTCAGGGGTGCAGATGCTGTAAGGAACTGCTGGGGGACGTGACTGGCCGCCGAACCCAGGAAAGGAGTCTCTACCGCGTCCAGTGTCCCGGCTTGCAGCTCTCCTTAGCTGTTAGCCACACTGTGGTGAGCTTCTCAGGCCATCCATGTTCCTGTAGTAACCCCTCAGCAACGCGTCTGCTAATAACCCCCAAATAAAACTCACTGGCTCATCAAGTTAGACTTTGGTGCAAGTATTTCTTTGGTCTATCTCCCGTTCCCTACCTGGTGTGAGTGGACACACGTCATCTCCCCAGGACATGTCTGTCTCATGATACTCTGTCAGCCGAGCCCCTGCTGTTTCCTCACAGAGCCCAGGCTATCCTCCGTATCTCCCCTGCCCCACAGTATGCATTCTGCTGCACACTGCGGCTTCCCCTGCCTAGAGCAGCACAGGCTCCGCCCCATCTCTCCTCTTCACCCCTAAGAAAACCTGCCTAAAATAAACCAAGCAAGGAAACAAACCCCACTGCAGCAACAGCAGCAGCAGCAGCAGCAGCAGCAGCAGCATCATCATCATCATCATCATCATCATCATCATCATCACTATCACCATCACCACCACCACCATCTTAATAGAAGAAAATGATAGAGTAGATAGAAAGAAGAAAATCTCAGCTCCTCAGCTCACAGGCTAATAACTACCTCAGCTTTGCTATTTTCCTTCTACATAAGAATAAGCCAATCACGTACAGGACTGTTACAGTTGCCATTCTGTGAACTAACACTACACTAATGTTTACTCATGGAATAATGCTTGTAAGAGAATTACTAAAGGTAATACTGTGCTAAGACTACTTTTAACTTACAGAGACAGGGTCAGAAATTAAGCTAAGATAAATGTTATGTGAATGGGTTTTACTAGAAGTTTCACTTTCAAAAAAGAAAAGTTTCACTTTCAATATTATTTGTAGATACTCGCGGAATAAGACTCAGCAAACATGCTTTATACCGAGGAAGAGTTTTGCAAGCACTAGTCACACTTAGGGGATTCTGAGAAGCCAGGCTTGACAAAGCCTCCCAGACTGAGGCTGCCTTACGTTGAACTTACCTCTCAGTATTTCTGCCTGCTCAAAGGGTGCAGCCTCGGGCACTTACCGATGTCATCGTCAGTCCTGTCTATCGGGTCCTTCTCCAGGCAGTCCCTCACGATGTCCCTGCTCATCAGAGGGTCTGATGCTCTCTCGATGTCTTCCTCATCGTCGTCGTCCTCAGAGTCGACCGCCGTCTCTGGCAGTCCACTCAGGTCCATGTCACCAGCCTCGCTCTCCGTGGCCTTAAGTCAGACGCAAAAGCAATTTTAGGAACTATTGGCACTAGCGCTTTGGGGCACCCAAGTGCTAAGAACATTTCTGATCGCCATAACCGGCAGTTTTGACTTCTCTACAGCATCAACAAGTAGCTGTGCCCTCCGTGAGAGGACGCTCCGGAGACAGGTGGCTGGGCTTCCTATCAACATTACAGACAGAGTAATCTTTGCCTCAGAGATGTGATTTATTATACAAAATGCAGAGAAGACTGAAGTGAAAAACATAGTGTTTGGTTTCACTCTGTTTTTAAAAGAGATGACTTACACTAAGAGTTTAATGATTTACTATTTGGAGTGATCCGTTTTCCAGGAGGACTGTGGAGAGGATGACAGAACTATTTTGCCCCAGTTGATCTTGAGAAGGAGCCATAAACTGAAGGTAGCATGATAACTGCACACACCAAACACAATATCTGGATTATTCCAATGGCCACTTGAATTTTAAATTACTAAATAGAGCAGAAGGATGTGTGTGTGTGTGTCTGTGTGTGTGTGTGTGTGTGTGTGTGTGTGTGTGTACTACATATATACATACATATAGAAGGATATATACATATTGTATATATAATACACACACACACACATATACACATACACACACACACACACACACACCCTGGAAAGCATAGACTCTTCTGTTCCATTAGCACAGAGCTAAATTAACAATTTGACTGCAAGTTAGAAACACAAGTTAACTGAATACTTTCTTAGCTACCAAAATTGCTGATTTCAAGATGGCCTTCCGCCTGATCTGAAGACTAGAAACCGCTACCCTTCAGGTTAGTCTAGTCTTCAATGATTTATTGTTCCCAGTTTATCCATCAAACCCTAGCCCTTATTTTGTAGTCATGGAATTCACTAACTGCTTCCGCATGCTGAGAATGAATCTACATACATATTAACTGCACCGACTTTAAACATCATTAATGTCTTTCACCTGAGAAAGTAAACTTAGGAAGATATTATAAAACTAACTTAGTAAGAAACATATTATTATAAAGTTTGCCAACTTAAAATCACAGCTCACATGATGTTCAAAGATATTTCAGAATTGGACAATGGAAATTTTTAAATATTGAGTGTAAAATATTGAATTTAATAAGAGACCAGCACTGAATACTTTAGGACTCATCACCATGTCATTTCTAAGGCACCACTAAGCTCAGCACTCCATGAAGGGGCACCGTGAAGAAAAAAATGGAAACCAACAAAAGGCCTGTCTTTTAAATAATTTATGTGATTAGAGGTTATGTGTTACAACTGATAATACATGTTAAAATATTAAATATGTTTTACATGGAAGAAATTATTATCATTTGGATGAAATATATTTACACTTTTGTTGTTTTGGTCCACTTCCTCCTGCAGGTCCTGGGATACGCCCAGCATGCCAGGAGCTACAGGATCAGTCTTCCCTCATCCTTCCTTCCAAAGTCTGGCCATGTCTTTGCTTACTCTTACTTTTGACTGGACTCTTGGCAATCTTTGTTTAAGGGATTTCTGACACCATGGTGGGCATCATCTTTAGAGACATTGAAAAGCTTTCGGATTCGGCTGGCTCTGTGGAGGTCCACTGCCAAGGCAGTATCTGTTAGCCCAGGAATATCCTCCCCCACCCCCTTTAAAAATAAAATAACCAAGGAGTCTTAGATTGGAAGCCAGACCCCCTCTCTCCAGTTCTCTATTTAAAAAGAAAAAAGCCCCTTCCTCAACAGCAGGTGCACTTAGCCACAGGTAAACAACAGCTTGCTTCACTGGAAAGCCTTATTTTCTGTTCCCACCACTAATTCAGACCACATGATCCAGAGCACCGGCAGCTACTCTACTCTGGACACAGCAAACCTCAGGAAGGCGCCTTCTCTAGCTGTCTGTCAAACGTGGAGACCTTCGAACGCTCAACGGATCCTCCTCTGCGGCACAGAGCTCCCGGCTCATCTGACAGAGCTCTCTATGCCTACGAGTGACATGAAATGGCCCTGGAGTGGGAGAATTGCACTTATTTAGAATACACAACCTGTTTGATTTTTAAATGGAATAAAACCCCCCTAATAGTACTTGTATGAAGAATGGGTAAGCAACCTCAGAAATTCCCTCGTTTCAGAATGCTGTTCTTAGCGGAACAAGAGAAAACGAGGAGGCTGGGCTCGGCTCCTGAGAGCAGACTGGCTTCCCTATGACATCTGCCTCTGTCCAGCGACTCCAATCTCCACCATCACCAGGAACCTTACGAGACAGTCTCCAGGAGCGCTGGTCTTAAAATCTGTCACTGAGAGCTATGCCTTCTCGCAACCCACAGGATGATCAGTAATCTAGTCCCCCAGGGCACACACTTTGACCCTGTTCTTACAGAACTCTCCATCTCCCACATAAGCCAAGAGCCCTGCACCTGCCTCACACTTGTACAATTCACAAGGAAAAACAAAGAACACCTAGTCTAAATTTTGTTAAATATCAATTCCCTTATATGTTTGTAAAATTTTTTCTTACAAAACTATCGTGCCTGTTAAAATCTAGCTGGACCATTAAAAAAACAAAAAAATCTTAAGACTCTCCCCCCACCCTTTATATTAGGTACAAAGTCTTGTTACATATTGCTGGTTAGTCTTAAACTTGTGGGTTCAGACTCAAACTCCTGCTTCAGCCTCTAGGATGCTGGGATCACAGGCCTGAGCTACCACACTCAACAATTAAAAAGTGAACGAATACCATAGATATAGCACTGAATTTTATATCATAATAAAAATCTTCAAAACAGTTCAAATTAGTGTTATATGCAGAAACACACACACACACACACACATACATTTATCCAAAGAACATAATCAAGTACCCAATAAATACAAGAAGGGATGATTAACATCTTTAACTATTAGAAAAATGCAAATAAAAATTTCAATGATGTATGATTACATATCTACTAGATCATAATTTATGTGTGTATATGTATTTAAATATAATACATACACATACATATAATACATATACATACACATGCATATGTATATACTTAAGTATACATAGGTATAGATATCTAACTACACATATGTATGTCAATGTTTATATGTATTTAAGTAGAACACTGTCTATTTTCTAACTTCTTCCAAGTTACACTTACCCTAAGATTACTGTGGGCCTTTAAACTGCTATAATTACTTACAATTACTTCATATTTAAAAGACAGTCTGAGTATATCTGTCCAAAAAAAAACAAAGAAGCCGGGCGTGGTGGCGCACTCCTGTAATCCCAGCACTTGGGAGGCAGAGGCAGGCAGATCTCTGAGTTCGAGGCCAGCCTGGTCTACAGAGTGAGTTCCAGGACAGCCAGGGCTATACAGAGAAACCCTGTCTCAAAAAAACAAAACAAAACAAAACAAAAAACAAAAAAAAAAACAAAAACAAAGAAAAAGGCTTACATCCTCCTAAGTACTTAGCTTAATATTGATTTACCTACTCGTTAATATTTAAAAATTAATGTTCTCTTAAATATTGTCAGATTGGTGAATATAATATGGCTTATTTAAAACAAAATGCATTAAATGTTGTATTACTGTGAACAACAGATTTACAACAAATTGGCATTTGTGAGTAAAGCCAAGGGGTAAGAACAAATGAGGAATGTTAAAGACTTTATTTTACTGTATGTACTGTATGTGCTTCCATGTCTATGTAAGTGTATGGACATGTGTGAGGTAGTGTGTACACCCGGAAGCCAGAGGAGGTTATCAGGTCCTCGAAGCTGGAACCACAGGTAGTCACTGGATACTGACTTGTCACCTAGGTACAGGGATCTGGAGTGTCAAGTGACCCCAGTTACCAGGCAGAAGTAGACGCTGCAGAGCTCTCCTGGGCAGAGAGGAGCCCTGGGATGGGCAGTAACTACGGATGGGAGGCGAGTCCATGCCGGCCTCTCCCGTTTGCTGATATTTGAAATGACCAGCTCTTAACGGAGTTATGTTCAAAGCAAGCTTAGTGAGTCAAAGTGGTTTCCAAAGACATTTTTAGAGAAGCAGAAATATTTCTTTCCCCTTTTCTTTTTCAGATTTAGAGGAGAAAAGGCTTATTTTAATTTATATATTTCGTGTGTATGGGTGTTTTGCCTGTAGGTATGTCTGTGTCCAGTATACAAGCCTAGTACCCATGGAGGCCAGAAGAAGGTGTCAGCTGCCTTGGAACCGGACGTCAGGCGGTTGGGAGCCACTGTGTGGTCGCTGGGAATCAAACCTGGGCCCTCAAGAAGGGCTGCCTGTGGTCCTAACTGCTGAGTCCTTTCTCCAGCCCAGAAATTACATTTCTTGTTGTAAACTAATACATTCTCAAACGTTCAGGAACTTACAAAGGCATTTGCCACTAGCAAAACATTTTAAAAATATGTTTTTGGTTGTTTAAAATACAAAACAATGTATCAATAATGTCTCTATAAGACCATTAAATTATAGAAGTTTGTGTTTAATATACTATCTTTAACAAGAAGATTTAGTTCATAAATCTATTAAATTTAGGATTTGAATGTCCTGTACACAGTGTTGTATTATTCACTTATATTTAGTAATTAAAAAAGAAAAAATATTGCCTGAACATACTAATGATTCTGAGTATTTACTTTTAAGAAGGGTACTTTTTATGTCACCTACTGTGACAATTCTTAAGGAGCCTTGTAAAGTGAGCTTTGTAAAGGATACTTTGTGAAGTGAGCTTACTATTCCTCCTGCATGAAATCAGAAAACACAGTATTAATCGAATGTGCATGATGTTTCCAAAATGATCTCTGTAAAAGCAAAAAAAAAAAAAATGCTTTTAGAAATATTTTTGATGGAACAGAGAGGTGGTTCAGTGGTTAAGAAGGCTCACACTGCTTCCAGAGAACCTGAATTATATTCCCAACACTCCCTCCGGAAAAAAAAAGGCAGCTCACCGCCTCCCATAATTCTAGTTCCAGGGGATCTAGTGATCTAGTGTCTTCTGGTCTCTGCATATGTAAGCAGCTGCATATGTAAGCACACACATATACACAGGGAGGCAGGGAGGGAGACAAACAGGGAGAGAGAGAGGCAGAGACAGACAGAGAATGTGTGTGTGAGAGAAATAACAGTCACAACAAAAATCTTTTAAATCTCACAGTTACAGCTTTTCCAGCTTTCAGAAGCATAAGAATTTATTTTAGGGCTGGTGAGATAGCTCAGCAGATTAAGACATTTGTCACCAAGCCTGATGACCTGAGTTGCATCCCAGAGAAGAGAATCAGCTGAAAGTTGTCCTGTGAATTCCACATGTACATGCGCATGAATGTACCCAATAAATACACAAATGTGTTTTAAACATATAACAAAGCATGTTAACTTGAAAACAATTCAAAGGCTTGATCTTAATCAATGCCTTTGTTTTGTCATATTCAACATAGATTTTTTTTTTTTTTTTTTTTTTTTTTTTTTTTTTGGTTTTTTGAGACAGAGTTTCTCTGTGTAGTCCTGGCTGTCCTGGAACTCACTTTGTAGACCAGGCTGGCCTCGAACTCAGAAATCTACCTGCCTCTGCCTCCCAAGTGCTGGGATTACAGGAATGCGCCACCACGCCCGGCTTCAACATAGATTTTAATAAGAAAATTTTGCTGTGAACCAACATTCCTAGAAAGAACAGCTTCCGCTGAACCTTTTGCAAAGCTGATGGGAACTTCGATAAGAGATGTTGGAATGTTGCAACGCTCTGGCTCCCTAGTAGCCATCTGTTACTGCCTCTGTCTGTGACCTGACATCTTTTTGCCTGTTAGGCAAATCTTCTGGAGTGCAGACACAGAACACTAGCTTCCAACAACTAAAAGCTAAGGATGCATCTTAGACCTCGCTAGTTACGGTTACTACAGCTGTGAAGAAAAACCATGACCAAAAGATCAACTTGCAGAGGAAAGGGAGAAAGGGTCTGTTTGGCTTATACTTCATACCATAGTTCATCACTGAAGGGAAGTCAGGACACGACTCAAGCAGGACAGAAATCTGGAGGCAGGAGCTGACGCAGAGGCCATGGAGGGGTGCTGCACAGCCTTTCTTACAGAATCCAGGACCACCAGCCCAGGGGTGTGCCAACCCAAAATGGGCTCGGCTCCCCCTTCAGTCACTAATTAGGACAACGCCCTACAGGCTTGCCTGCCTACAACCCCATCTGATAACATATTTTCTCAATTGAGAGTCCCTCCTCTCAGATGACATTAGCTCCTGTCAAGTTGACGTAAATCTAGGACAGGGCTATAGATAAGATCTCCCCACTGTTCTGGTACCTGACTACCTTGTGTTTCCACCAATGTGTTTTAAAACAGTCTTGATGTCTTTATTAGGTTACTATATAACCTTTATGAGATGACTACAATACTGGAACGTGGATTTGAGGTAACCTGAGTCTGTCTCTGGCCAGTGACCACTTACATCTGGCTCTAACACGATGTCCTACCCCTTTTATGTGAGAGCTGATTTTCTGTCATCAGACACAGCGCTCCACTTGGAGTCCCAAGAATGGTGTTTTCACAGGGGGGAATCACCCCAATCGGAGCCATCAACCAATTAAACACCAGTCCTTTGTGTCCACGATGTAAAGTGTTACCTATGCAGGTAAATTTGGAGTGGTTCTTTCTGGGGATCCAGCTTTCCTAGGTTTGGCTGAGGGTCCATCTGTTTATACCGATTGCTTATGATTCTATTGGGTTAGGATTGCTTTTGAGGCCTCTGGTTTAAGGTAGCCATTTGAGTGTTTTTGCTCAATTTTAAAGCATTGGATGGGAGTGTTTCTATTTTCCTTCTGTGGCTGTCTTAAGACACTCTGACCAAAAGCAGCTTGGAGAGTCAAGGGGTTTTGGCTTACACCTCCAGTGCACGGTCCACCACTGAAGGAAGTCGGAGCATGACCTCACGGCAGATGGCCCTGGAGGAGGGCTGCATAGAGCTCACAGCTCCACAGTACAGCTCACAGCTAGTGACCTGGCTGTGTTATACAGCTGAGAGCCACTTGGCGAAGGATGGTGACGAGTCTTCCTGCATCCATTAGGAATCAAGACAATCCTTCACAGACATGCTACACACCTCTCTGAGAGAGACAGTTACTCAATTATAGGCTGTACCAACTTGAAGTTGACAGAGAAGAGAGAAGCATTTGGAGAAAAACAGATTTTTCTTTTGGTACTACACCTGATTTTATGTTTTATGAAGTGTGCTAGTTCAAACTGCAAATATTAGACAAATGGAAAAAATCTAAAAGTAATTTGGGTTTTCTATTTTCTGGGGGAACATTTACTATCTGCAATCCGTTTTACTACCTTAATTGGGGGGGATACAATAATTATAATTTGGCACCCCAGTTTAATTGGAATTTAAAAACATCTAAAAAGCACAAATAAAATCAGTAATTTATAAAATTTAATAGGAGCATAAAAACTACATCTAAGTTAAAAGGAGATGGCTCAGCAGTTAAGGGCATTGGCTGCTCGTCTATAGAACCTGGGTTCAAGTCCTGGAACCTACAAAACCAGCAAGTTTTTAATCTCAGTCCCTGGATATCTCGTTCCGTCTTCTGGTCACTGCAGGTACTGCATGCACATGGTGCACAGACATGCAGGCAACACACCCTTGCAGTCAACACACCCATGCACACAATTTTAAAAACAAAACAAAAATCAAAGAACAATCTTTAGACGTTATACTTGAACTAAAGATAAGTTCTGAGGCCAGCCTGTGCTGTTGCCTCTTTCTCTGAGCTTGCCTCTGCTCTTTATCTCCCAACAGAGCAAACTTCACTTAAAAAGGAAAGATTATGGCCTGATTTAAAATAAAGTCAGAGAGAAGAGAGATTGCTTACTAGATTAAAATTTGTAAAGAGTACTTTCCCTTGGCAAGTCCATACCCACATTTGGGCATGCCTTTTTTCTTCTTAAGAGTCTTTCTTCCTCAGGCCTTGTTGGGCATCAGTGGGAGGAGAGGTCCTTGGTCAGGTAAAGGCTCAACAGAGGCCCCAACAAAGGGAAACTGGGGGGCGGGGGGAGTGTGTCGGGTAGAGGGGCATATACATGGAGGCAGGGGGAGGAAGGAGGGGTTGGGAGTCTTTGGGGAAGAGGGAAATTGGGAAAGGTTTTACCATAGCAATGTAAATGAAGATGGTATTCAATAAAAATTTTTTAAAAAGAGTCTTTCTTCCTCTTAACCCTTGTGCTCAATCATAGGAAATATAATTTAGTGTCAGTGTAAACTAAGACATTGAGAAAGCCATTTTCATAAGTAAAGATACTCTATTGCTAGTCACTCTTTGTATCTGCATGACAAACATCAACTTTTGATCTTTCGCGATACAGACCTTGCTAAATCACAAGGAGATTAAAATGCCAACTGTCTACTTTTTTTTTTCTTCTGGGTATATCTGAATTTTGTGTAACTCTATTATGTGAGTCTCTGATAATTGTTTTCATATGTATTTTGTAAGGTATGAGGTTTCCAAAGAAGAGCTATGTAATAAAACTTGTGGTCACTTCAATTTTTCTCATTATTTTTTCTTGCATTCTAAAAATAATTATTTTAATTTATTTTTGGCATGTGTCATTAAAAAGTCTGTGTGTATATTTGTAAATTTAAGTGTTTTGGTGATACATTAAAAACATCTGAAAATGTATACTGCTTTACAAATGTGAATATTCTCAATTTCTTAAAAGCTATTGGAAAAAAAAAAACTTTTGGGTCCATAACATGTTTCTTAGTTAAAATGTTACTTATTTATATAAACAACACTCATTGGACTTATAAGATAAATGTTTCCTTAAGCTATAAAATTTAATATTATATACATAGACTTTGGTAGGGATTGCCTTCCAAAACAGATTTAAAAAAAAAAAAAAAACCTAAAATTTTATTCATTCATATAATAGTCAATGGATAACTCAAGAAACAATGAGCCCCCCTTCCCCTGAAATATTCTTAGACGCCAGGCTTGATAGCGCATGCCTTTAAGCCCAATATTCAGGAGGCAGAGGCAGGTAGATCTCTGAGTTTGGGGCCAGCCTGGTCTACAGAGTGAGTTTCAGGTCAGCCAGGGCTACATAGAGAAACAATGTCTTAAAAAAAAAACAATACAACAACAAAAACAAAAGAAAAGCTATATGATCTTTGATGTTTTTCACAATCTACCTTTCTGTCTAACTATGTATGCCTGTGTACTGTCTGCACAGGCTCAGGATTTATACCTTTTACACAGCACCAACCGGGTAATCTGAATCTCATATTTCCAGGCCATGGTCACTCATATTTGGCTCTAAAATAAACTACTTTTGAAGAAAAAGGGTTTTGTCTGTCACCATGACCATAAAATGGTAATTCTGCAGCTTTTTAGTTGAATCAGACTATACCAACTGTCCACAGAGGAACGAGCGAAACATTTAGAACACCAAGAACCAACCCCATCATAACCACTCTCACATCCTGCCAACTGATAACGGCGCAGCGGGAGAGCAGCTTCCAAAAACACGCCAGCATGGCAAAGCCTGTGAGACATAAACAGTGCCGCACGCACATACCATGCATGCATAATGTGTGCACATACGTGTACGTTATAGGTCTTGTCTCTGAGGATGTCTGAACCCCGTGAAGCGGACGGGAAGGAGAAGCCCTTCATACCTGGTAAATGTCAGAAAGGCTGCTGCTTCCAGAGTCACTGGTGATGCTACATCCTGAGTGGCTGGAGGAGACGTGGGTCACCTGTGGGTGCAGGCTGTCGGTGAGGTGCAGTTTCGTGAAGTCTGCAGGGAGCTGTGGAGGGAGCAGAAATAGGGGGGCTTATAATTTGTACTTCAAGAAGACATATTTTAGAACTATGATACTATACCCTGCCGCAAAGCATTGAGCTAAAGATGTTAGAAAAGATCCTTCTATTTACAAATTCAAAAAACTTTCCAGTATCGTCCTATTAACCCAAATCACAAAACGTTAAAGTTTAAGAACCTATGATGAATCTCACTAGTATTAAATTGCACGTTTACGTGGGTAGGTTAAATGATCCAGACACACCGATGTGCACTTAATATGGTAAACTGCAATTTAAAAGTAAAAAATAAATTAACAAATCACTCTAGTTCTATTCGTTAGCAATCGCCAACCAATACAACTTCATAGCAACAATTTAACGATTTATTTATTATTATATGTAAGTACACTGTAGCTGTCGTCAGACACACCATGTAGAAACAATTTAAATAGCTAAAAACAAAACAAAACAGACTTCTGGTTCACTCATGCTCAAATCATGTTTAAAAGCTTTTTTTTCCCTTAAAGCAAGCATCTTAGAAACACTGGATCATATTTCCATGATACTGAGTTATATGAAAAGAGATAAAACACCTTCTAATATAATTTGGATTTATTTGTTTACAGACAACATTCACTTATGCGCGCGCGCGTGGGGACACACACACACACACACACACACACACACACAAACACACACACATTCTCTTTACTTGTTATTGTTTACATAGAAACCACCTCTTGAACAGATTTCACCAAACATCCCTCAAGTGTGTGGCATATTACACACCTCCTCTGTAAGAGAAAAAGCACTACTCATTCAGCAACTGTTTACCGGCCCCTCGTCTCACCGTGTTAGTCAACCAGTGAGATGAGGACAGTCCTGCCAGGCCTGGAGTCTTGCCCTCTTACCAGTTATGTCTCTCCCTCTCTTCCCCTCCCGACTTCCTCTCTGAGACAGAGTCTCACTATGAAGACCAGGCTGGCCTGGAACTCTCAAACATCCACTGGCCTCTACCTTATGAGCACCACAATGAAAAGTCGTGTGGCCAGGATGGCTAATTCTTTTGAACTGATTTAAAAAAGAAACCACATTTGTGTATATTATGCCAATAGTATTGATTAGTAATTGATTAGAAAACATACCAAGATGGCTAATTCTTTTGAGTTAATAAAAGGACCTTAGATTTATGTACATTATGCCAACAGTATTGACCAGTAATGCATTAGAAAACATACCCTGGCTAGTATCATAAGACACCAATAATATTCTCTCTTTGCTGCTGTTTTCTGATCCTATTTAGTCAGTAAAACCTAGTAAGGGCTTGTTTTAGAAACATTCCAGTCCCGCCTTGGACTCTCATCCCCTCTCCAAAGCTTTCCAAGAGAGACGCTTGGGCTTTACTCAATAAAAAAAATGTATTTACATTTCATATTCATTCAGACTTGCCTAGATGCCAAAAATTGCTATCATACACACACACACACACACACACACACACACACACACACACACCAGTAGATACAAGTCTGTTTGGAAGTATTTTTTTAATTTGAAACACAAAGTATATAAAACTCAAAAATGAATTTAGTACATGGCATATAATTAGATACCAAAAAGAAACCAAACCCAAAACAAAAACCTCCTATGTTCATAGAAATCAGATGAGTAGTGAATAAAATCATCACAAACATGAACTATCTCACCAAGTGTGATCACTGAAGACATTGTGAAATAGATACAACTTAGGAAAATAACAGTTCCTCTACAGACACTAGACAGGTGCATAAGCACCTCTACAGTCAGAGTCAAGTCAGCATTTACAAAATAAGTCACCAAAACCTGGAGGTTGTCACTTACAGACATGACTCAGACTGACATGTACCGCAGGAAACTGTAAACACTGACAACACTGAATGAAGTTACAACTACCTAGTGGGTGTTCCCTCACTGACTGACTATATAAGGTTCTCAGGCCTTCTCTCCCTGGACATCCTCCCTGTCTGTCGCTATGCGGCGGAGCCTGGAGGCGGTCAGAGCTCCATCCTTCACAGGAGAGCCCTGCCCAGCGTCTGTATGCTGCTGCGGTTCACCTCTGCCTGTCCATGCTCTCCGTATCACAGCTAAACGACTCCCTAGGCCCAGAACAAGGCGGGGGACTGAGAGAGAAGCAGGCTTGCTCTCCGCAATTCAGTTCCATTTAACAAGTATTTAGTGCTCCCCCACACGCAGAGATAGATCCTCAGCTAGGAGCCGGAACCACGAGGGCGGGTAAGACATCTCCATTCCAGACTGCGACCTCCGCTAACCCAGAATCACCAAGACAAGTGTTAATGAACAGTGGAAAAGACATTCAACTTATTTTTTTTAATGTATTCTTTTTAAGTGCTGGAGATTAAGCTCAGGTCTGTACAGCAAGATCTCCCCTCTACTACTAATCTACGGCCCCGGTCCCCACACTAGTTTTAAGCACTTGCCCACTACCTGTGTTCCGTGGAAGAGAGCACAAAACAAAGGCGCACTACACAGAATAAATGGTAATTAGCTATTTCCTTACATTAGAAGTAGAAATACAGGTGCTCTGTTTAGGAAACTTAAACTTAAAATTATCTTTTTGTGTGTGTGTGCCATAAATGAGATTTAAATCTAAATTTTCTCAACAATTTTAAATCTTGCTGAGTTTAAGTTTGGATCAAGGTCTTAGAAAGGCAATGCTACAAAAGGTGTCCCTGTGAGGTACAGCGGGATGTGTGCTGGTGTGGCCCTACCATGCCTGGTGAAAAGCATAACGAGCTCTTAAGAGTCAAACCAAACAATGAACTGTGGGTGTTGGGAGTACTGAGGCTGACAGGCTCCAACCAGGCTTCCAGAACAGAGGGCCCTGGAGCCCCCAGGGGAGTCCCCGGGGGTCTAAACCAACATCTTCTGAGATGGAGCACCCTCACACCAAGACTCAGGACTCTGCTCTGCTCACAGCTTGATGCAGTGCTGACTTGTACGGTTTGTGCATTATGTAACAGAATTCAGTTACAGGATTCAGCTGGTTCTCTTCTTCCACCAAGTGGTCCCAGGGTTTGAACTTCAGCCATCAGATTCGAATCAAGCACCTTTACCCAGGGAATCATGGCCCAGCATTTCAATCCTAACACAAATACACTCACTAGAAATTAATTAGTAATACAAGTCAAAGGAATATGTTATATATTACATATATATTGCAGTGATTATATATGAATATATTACTGCTCAAATGGATCAAGAATCCTATAACCCTAAAAATAAATATATTACTGTAGACCACAGTGTTTGTTGTTTTGTTTTTTTGAGACAGGGTCTCACTATGTAGTTCCGGCTGTCCTGGAACTCACTATGTAGACCAAGCTGTCCTTGAACTCAGAGATTCTTACCATACTAGACCTGGGCTTCTGGCCCACAAGGACAGTGACAGCAGATTTCTGTAGGGTGTTTCTGGAGGCTTTTCTGCCGTCCTCACTGTTTGGAAGTTTGGTGGGTTTTGGTTTTCTTTTTCTGTTTTGTTTTGAGATAGTCTTGCTCTTAAGCCCTGGCTGGTCTGGAAGAAGTCATCCTCCTGCCTCTGCCTCCTATGTGCTGGGGTGATAGGAATGCACTATCACATCCTGTTTAGACCACATTTTTATAATCCACCATTATATGAATAACTGGACCACAGACTAACCACCAACACGGCTAAATAAATAAGAAACAAGAATTTTTATACAAGGGGCTGGAGAAATGGCACAGTGGCTAAGAGCACTGGCCTCCTTTCCAGGGACCCTGGGTTTGAGTCCCAGTAGCTCGCAACCTGCTTTAACTATAGTTCCAGTGAATCCAACGCTTTCTTCTGACATCCACAGGCACAAGACATGTACATGGTGCACATACATATATGTAGGCAAAACACCCACACACATTTAAAAAAATTTAAGAAATATTTAAACCAGAAATATAGTACATATATTTAAACCAGACTATCTTAACCTTAGGTTTTCATTCAATATAGAAATGAATGTCAACTAAATAAATAAAAACCTAAAACAAATCATAGTTGAATGAAACTTGGGTGCCCTCTGTGTCTTCATTTTATTAAGAACAAGCAGGGACCCTGCCAGAGCTAGCTCTAAAAGGGCTCTACAGGACTATACACATGAGTAGGTATACTTGATCATTACTGATTTGTTAATTTAATAGCTGGCATTTATAAAATTACTAGTTAACCTCTACTGAGAACACACATATAATGAGCAGGAATATCCTGGTTTTGAAACATCGCTGCGACCCTGTAGAACCAGTAGAATTCCTAAGGCTGGTGACAGTGGGCTGCGTCCCCTCCCTCTCCTGTTCTCTGTGGAGAAACTCCGGGTAGCAACTAGCTGAGCAACTCTGCCTCGGACCCACGGTCCAGCTGGGGCTTCTATTAACAGACATGAGCTTCATACTTCATAATGCAGACCACATCTCAGGACAGATTCAGAATACATCAACTCCATTTTATCTAGAGCTGCTTGGTGTCAAGCAGCTCAATCAAGCCATAGAGCACACAAGATTGGGACACGGCTGGGGCCTCTCCAGCCTTCTCACGCAGATTAACCGGAGTGAGACAACGCTGGGTGGATCATTGTTGGTGACTAAAGACTAGCTTCCTATCAAGTACACCGACGAGAGTTCCTCATCTGTTATGCCCATCAGAGCTGGAGTTTCGCCAACACTCTTTATGCTCACCTTTTCAAGCTCCAGAGGAAGGACTGGTGTAACAGTAGGTTTGTTTCCCCAGTGTGAGTGTGAGCACGACAGCATATTCCCAGGCGTCCGCCAAGTTTTTGCCGTTTGGGTTTCTGAGATGGAGTCTAACAGGACAACTCAGGCTGATCTCAAGTTTGAGATCCTACTGCCTCAGTTTCCTGAATGCTGGGGTACAGGAGAGCACTACCCCTCCCGGCGTATCCTTCACTACTTGAAGGACCGCCTGCGATATAAGGAGGAGATAAATCAGGGTACACACATCACTAAGACGTGTTCCTGCATAGGGCAAACTCTAAGACTAGAGATGACACACAGTAATTTAGGAAATACTTAACTATAGACAAAACCCTTCTGAAATGAGCTCAGGGTTTAAAAGCAATTCTAGCTGTTCCTGTTGGCACAGACCTGTAATCCCAACTACTTTGGGGTGCTGAGGCTGAGACTACAAATTCATGGCCTACCTGGCTACAAACTGAGCACAAGGCTAACCTAGGCAATTTAATGAGTACCCCCTACCCCCTCCACCCCCGCCACACACACATACACAAAGTAGAGAGCTGGGTGCGGTTCGGTGGTGGAGTACCCGCCTGGCTTACATTCAACCCCAGTACCACCAAAACTCGAAACCCATCCCCACTAGACACGTGCACACGTTCCTTAGACCTGTTTCTACTAAAAATCAGCCAACATTATTTTTTAGATAACATCTTGAAGAATACCGGGAAGAGTAAACATTATTTCACATCATAATAATAATTTCTAAGTATTCCACAAATGCTGAACCCAGGCGCCAGCTATAATCCTGTCTCTGAATGCCTCATTGTCAATATTCCACAAAGGAAACAAACAATTTTGTGCAATATAAGAGCTCTTTTAATTATTTTTTCTTTTTTGGCAGGGGCGGGGTAGGTAGTGGTGCTAGGGACTGAATCCAGAAACTCACACGCGCTAGGAGAGTGCTTGGCCACGCATTTCCAAACCCACAATGTGAATGTTTTTTGCTTACATACATACTTAATGGGAGGAAGAGGGCATGTATCATGAGATATTAAACAGGTGGACAGTGTAATGAATCCTTCGAAATACTAACAGTCTGTAAGACCTAAGAACACTCTTAGCTTCCTACTGAGTATAAAAGGCCTAAGCCTAACGTTAGACCTATACACAGACTGCCCTCTCTGCTGCCAACCTCTCGAGTCTAGTGACTCTGGACAAGTCAGTCAACGTGTGTGCTTGTGCTTTCTATGAAGTGAGCAGCATTTAATGAAATCGCCGTGCTTCTTCCTTGGTGACCTGTTCATCCTCGCCCGACTCATGCTAGCATCATAGGTGCTGTCACATCTCACACTATTAGTCTAGTAGCTAGCATACTGGATGGCTCCCGAAAATCTAGATAGAAGACTCTATAAATCTTTGTGTGGAGCTCACTGCTTCACTGCTTAGCAAATCCTGCAAAGTAATGAACACCCATTACACTGGATGTTTATCATCCAATGACCACTTCCTTAAATACGTGCTCAGATTTTCATTGCTCAGAATTCTTTCAAAATGATGAACGTTTTAGTTACTCTGTGCTTTGGGTGTATCGTCCTGCTATGGCTGACTGTAAATGACTACATCCGTTTCTACTCAGACACATTCCAACCGCAGAGATGCTGCCTCCCAGATAGAGGGAATGGACATGCCACTGGGGAGGCTGACGGGGACCTGTGCTCTATCCTATCAGTTCATCATCGTCCTATGTGTGGTGCTTTAGGAGCAACTGGAACAGAGACTCTCTATATAAGGACATGGGTTATGTTCAAGGGTATTCCATGTGGCTTTCTGCCCAAGCATGAACCTTTACATGCCCGACTCGCTGTTGAAATGCGGGATAGGTTGGGTGTTCCTGATCTGAATATCTGAAATTGGAGAGCCCTAGCTCTACAGGTAGAAAATGCCATATCTAACCTCATGTGATATCTTAGTCAAAATTCAGGTGTGCTAAAGAAATTGTACAAAATCACTTTTGAGGCGCCCATGAAATGAATGAATTGCGGGATTTGACTTTGGATCCAAGATATCTTATTATGGAAACATCCCAATCCTATCCTACCACACCTACAAAATTCCAAATCAAAATTACCACTGGCCCCAAGCATTCGGGGTACAGGACACTCAACGCGAGTGCAGGAGCTTTCTCCCAAAGCAAAGAGGTCACCCTCGCTCTTTTCTCGTTTAGAATTCTAAACTTTATTGGTTATAAACTTTAAAAACGGCTGGGCAAATATCCCCCACAACATACTTTAGGACACCTTCTGTACTTCAGGCTGGATTTGAACTCACTAGGCAATGAAGGAGACCTTCAACTGCTGATCCTCACGGCCCTGCCTCTTGACTTCTGGAATTATGAACCGAGGATGGATCCTAGTGCTTTATGTACACTACGCAAGAGCTCTACCAACACCCCACTCCACTGGCTAACGCTTCTAAACTCTAATTCCTACATCTGTAAGAGGGGAGTAAAACTGAACGCAAACAGGGTGTCCGGTATCTCTGAAGCAAACAAATTAGTAAGCTGATAGAAGAGCAGCCCCAGTCATAAATACTGAACCAAATACCTGGGATCTATTGGCTGCTGAAAAGGAGCCTTGGGTAGAAGAACGTGCAGATGAAGCACAGCTCAGAGGAGTGCTTCAGCAGACAGAGTGCATGACTCAACTTCGGGGCCATGGCGTCTCAGCTGCCAAGTCCCCCCAGGAGCTACGGCTGCACTAGAGTCTACAGACACTGCATGCCAGGCCCTTTTCTAAGTTATGACATATACATATATTATTCTGTTTAACTCTTACAACCATCTTAGTGAGTCAATAATATAGAAGAAACCACGACACAGGAAAGTTAGAGGTTCTCACACCTCACAACAAATCCATCCAAACTTCACACACGCATGACCCTCAGGGACTCTGGTGCCACAGGGCCAGCCTGAGCTACGGAACAGGCTCTACATCTTTGAGGCCGGTGTGCTCTGTACAGGATGAGGTGCTGTGTATCGTCAGTGGCTCCCACTTTTACTCCTCTCTTATTAAATATTAGTTGCAATACTAATTGTTTACTGGTCTCTTTTAAAACTAATCTTTAAAATGTTTATGGAGATACGCAGCCACTGCACCTTTAAGGCCACACACCCTAATTGTGAAACTTCTTCAAGTTCCTTCTGCCGGCCGATGGTGTCATCCAACCCTATAAGTGTGTGGGGGAGGGGGGGAGGGGCGGCCCGCACTTTTGATTTATGTTCTTTACTGGAAAAGTACATTTTTGTTAAAGGTTTGTTTGTTTTAAGGTAAAAAAATTAACTACATAAATAAAAGCAAAATAATGATAATGATAATAGTAATCCTTGAGATAGATAAGAGACTCTGTGGTAGCTGATTCTAATGGAAGTAAAACCTCGCCTTTTACACATGTGTCACTGAAATCGGGAGATGGGGGCTACCACGCTGCCAATACCAGCTTCCACCTGCTTATAAGTCCTCATCAAACAACAAAACTTCCTCTGAGAAACTCCAGAATATCTCTGGATCGCGCAGTCTAAGAATCTCTGCTGGCAAGTACGACAACCGAGAGTCTCTCTCTCAGGGAGCGCAGCCGGCGAAGCCTCTGTGCCCGAATCTGCTCCCCCCCTTTCTTCTTCCTTTCTCTTCCTCATACTCAAATCTGTATAAAGCCATTTTCTTAATAAACTCCAAATTTGCTTCATAAAAGGAAAAGGAAGTATGGCAACTGTTGGCAGATACAGGACTCAAAACTAAAACCATCTGTGGGCTAAGGGCATAGATTAGCAGCTAAAAGTGCTTTTTCCATGAAGCTCTGACCGGGTCCATCCCCCCAGCACTCTCCACATGAAAAGCCCAATGCAGGGGCGCACATCTGTAATCCCAGATTCCTGTGGGGAGTGAGACGGGAGGCAGACAAGAGAATCCTGGAGGCTTACCAGTACAGTGGCATGGACAAGAGAGACCCTGCCCCAAACAAGGTGGCTGCAGAGAGCTCTGAAAGGCTGCTCTCCTCTCTACCCCACTGTGGCACGTGTGCACCACGCTCATATACACAGACATGCTACATAAGTACAAATATTAAGATTTTTTATTTTAAACACCTGGCTGGCATGCCACCTTTTTAAACCACAGCTAGCGCCTTTGTTTGTTGTCTCTAAATGTTAGTGACAATCACTGTCATTACTGCGGATACACGCACTGGCCAGTGGGCACTGCACTGTCTGATCTAATATTTATGAGGAGCTCGGGTGCTGCCCCCTCACTACTGCAGACAAGGAAGCTCAAACCACCATGTGTCTTGTTCAAAGCCCCCAGGTAAGAGGCTC
This sequence comes from Apodemus agrarius, assembly GCA_964023405.1. Lineage (NCBI taxonomy): Eukaryota > Metazoa > Chordata > Mammalia > Rodentia > Muridae > Apodemus > Apodemus agrarius. The sequence goes on along the minus strand of OZ030007.1, from coordinate 89,301,967 downwards.
CACATGTCTAAGACTATGTATAAAGGCCAGTTACTGCATGAAACACAAAATATGTCAACTGTGCGGCTGGGTGAAGGTAGCCCAGTAACATCTTACAAGGACCGAGCTTCACTATCGGCCTCTTGTTTTCCGGTGCTCCCATGACGGCTGCTATGGAAGCAGTAATCCCTGAAGAGGGAGGGGCTGACGGTAATACCAGCAGGCCGCCGTTCCAGAACCAACTACACAGCTAGCTTGATGAGCCGCAGAGGAACAGTGCTCAGTTACCTCAGATGAGAATGCACAGTGGAGTGTGGAGTTGGGGAAAGGTGAGCTTAAATTCACAGAGAAAGATTTGTAAGGGCTCTGTGAAGGATTCTGTCTTCCTTGTGAACAGAAATAACTATGGCTGTTCCTTTAATATCTCAAATCCTTTGTACAAGATGGCATAACATTTGCATATGACTTCTGTTCATCCTCTCCTAGACTTGACCAATAACCTAGAGATGGACCATTTGTTTCTAATATAATGCAGATGTTATATAGGGTTGCACTGCATTGTTTCTGAAATAAAAACCTCAAAATATTCCCATATTCCACATAGGTATAATTTTTGCACTTCAAATATTTTTGACCTATGGTTGATAGGGAGAGTGAGTCAACTGCAGTTAGTTTAAGAAGAAAGCACTCGAACTTCGTAATACTCTCTTACACATGCACACAGACGTACTTGAATCTACAGACAATGCAATGGCTAGACTAGCTAGGTAGTCACTGATGCCCTCCTTCCACAGACACCCGGAGTGCGTTTCCATCTTCTCGTACAGCTGCACAGAAGCTGTGCTGTGTGTTGGAGTCACTAGTGGTATGAATAATCGGAAGTGATTGTGCCACTTCAATACTTTACTGCTGACAATTCCCCCAAAGACCCTCTGTTACCTCTCCCCTTCCCTCAGAGAGCCGCCCGCTTTACAGGAGGTCAGTGACTCTCAATTGGTACTTAAGGCAGGAAATGCCTATCAATCAAGAACACTGGATTTTCACAAAAGCTAATAGACTTCCATTGTATTCAAACTTCCATATTTTGTTTGGTTTGGTAAAACCATATTTATGAACTCATTAAAAAATTCTTGTTTTCATGACCGACACAATGAAATTTTTAAAATCTTTAACTTCTTATGGAAAAAGCTGTGATTAACATTCAGACCAAGCACTCCATAGGGTCATGTTCAGTCAGGATTAAACCAACACTAAAGTCCATTTGCCCGTTCACTTTATTATGTGGTCAAATATTTACTCACCGCTGCGTTTGCTAGCTACAGCCAGAAAGGAAAGCAGACTGTACACTTTCGTGAATCTAGCTGGTACATGCAGACAAACACTGTCCCAACGTGGTAAGGACAGCCTTCAGCAGTGGTAGAAGGGACTTCACGGCCATGGTGACGAGCTTCACATGTAATACCAGGAAGCTTTTTGTTTTATAAACTGCAATTATTTTCTAAGGGAGAAGTTCTAATCACACCACCTTCATCAAACACATACATGCATGTGTGCAAACACAAACCACGTATGTAACGTCGGTTTTCACATATTTACACACAGCAGTTGCTACAAAGTATACTTGGTATAAAGCTAAGTCTAGCAACATCATTAAGCTGAAGAAATGTAATAACTTGTTTATGAAAAAAATTCTTATGCTAGTCATTCAACTTAAAACTGTCATTTCAGCTGGGCATAGCACATGCCTTCAATCCCAGGACTCAAAAGGCAAGGACGCCGTGCGATTCATCTGTGAAGCTGTGTCTGGCATAACATACGGCTGCATGTTACTTCAGTAATTTTAAGAACTGAAAATTCCTCACCATCTTTACAATCCTATGCATGTTCCCACACATGCTTGCCTTAATCGTAAGAGACAGCTTACAGTCATTCTCTTTTCACAACCACTAAAATTGCCAACTAGAAAAATACTATATATTACTATTATTAATCTAACACCTCAGATTTTTCTTTTACTTTATAGTGAATAAAAATGTTTATTATAGGTTTTCTATCAAAAGATGCTAAACCACTTAATTTCACGTGTGTTTTCTGGGGGCTTGGGGTATCAACCCTGGCACACTAGAAAATTCTGCAGTTTGGCTGTCTTGGGGGCACTAAGAACTGGCTGGACATCGATGTATATTACTCAGTGTCTACGGCCAGTAGGAATGCATGCTTAGAAACTGCAAGAAGCACGATAAATTCCCTTTGCCCTTCACCGTCCCCTCTTTCCTTCTCTGGACACATGTGAAATGAAGTCAGCCACACGCCACATCACATTCCCCTGAGACTCTCTCTTCTGCCAGTGCCCCACCGTACCTCATGACCTTCTGTTATCATTTGCACAGATTTACTTACATAATCAATAGAGCAATTATCTCAGGTACACTCCTTGTAAAGTAATACCATTTTAATGTTTTATTGCACTGCTTAGCTGGGTTCCCTTTCTTCCAATCCTGCTACTCTCTGAACTTTTATGCCCCCTGTATATATGTGTATTAACTTGTTACCCTAGACGTACATCAGAGAAACAGAATAATAGCCTTCATCCAGGTACAGACTCTTACGATGGACTAGATGTAACCTGTGGTATCATTACTAAACATGTATGTGTGTGTGTGCACAAACACACACACACACACACACACACACACACACACACGCATGCATGAGCAAAAGCACTAAAAACCTTGAAACATCTTTAAGTATAAACCACTGACTTCTCTAACATGGGAGTCACATGAACACACGCGTGCACACTCCGCTGGGGTGGTAGATGGCATTCTGCTGCCTTCTGAGGCCACTGCCCGGCGTCTACCCTTATTTGCCTCCCTCAGTGATGTGTATCCCTTCCTATCTTTTCTTCATGCTGTCAGAGCAAACCTTGAAGACGGGATAGAAAACCCACACAGTCGTGTAACTCCCCTGTCTTCCACGGGCTCCCTCTGCTCTTAGAATAAGTGTGCGCTCTTGACAGCCTCATCTCACTGCTTTCTTCTGATCATTGCCCTCATCTTTTCCCATCAGTCTCTGCGCTGGGTGCATATGGAGTTAGTTTAGATCATTTCAACGGCTATGCTCAGGGCCTCTCCCTGGTGTCCACGGTCCCCGCTCCTGAATGTGTACGCTCTGTCTCCTTGCTCATTCTCCCACCACCTCAAGTCACAAGTTCCTGGGAGATGTTCCTGTGCCTCCTAGACTACAGCCCGTCACAGAACTTCCGATCCCTGTACAGCAGCTGCTGATGTAATGGCACTTCTCTTGCTGGATGTGTCTCTAGTGAAGACATCTACCATTAGCCTCGTGCTTTCCAAGAAAATATCAGCCCTAGCGTGAAGACAAAGAAACTGCATTTGGGAGAAGCTGAACGTGGCAGCCTGACCCCACTGTTCTCTCCCCAGGATCTGCTGCTGCCTGCCCACCAGCAATCATATGTGGCACCATTAGTTCACAATGGAATGATTTTTACAGCACAAGAGCAGTGGATTCTCTACCTTTAAGAAATGAAGCACTACAGTTAAGCAATAAATTTACATTCCCAGCAAGGACAACAGTGTTAAGAAGGAGACTTATGAGCCGGGCGTGGTGGCGCACGTCTGTAATCCCAGCACTTGGGAGGCAGAGGCAGGTGGATTTCTGAGTTCGAGGCCAGCCTGGTCTACAGAGCGAGTTCCAGGACAGCCAGGACTACACAGAGAAACCCTGTCTCAAAAAACCAAAAAAAAAAAAAAAAAGAAGGAGACTTGTAGGACTTACAATTTTTCAACTTCCTGACTTTCAGATTGCAACAGAGAAGCCTGGCAGATGGGACAGCTCAACTAAGAATTTCATCGCTCAGTCTCTCACTTAGCAAATCATGTAACAATTCACCAGGCATTTATTTACTGCCATGCAGCCACGAGCCCACCATGGAACTAGTGATGCCAGTGATCAGGACTGGTGGAATCCCCTGCCACCTAGAGCTCGAGGGCGGCTAGGGAAGGGAAGAAAGGAACAATAACCGAAGTAAGCTGAGGTGCTAGTAAGCACAAGCAAAGCTGGGTGAGTCGCTAAGCGAGGGCTGGGGTTGGGGGGTGGGGGCGGTGACCAGTGACATGGAAGGCTGCTCTGAGAACACTACCCTGGAGGTGAGAACTGACATGAACACAGAGGAGTCTGCCAAACCAAGAGCTGCAGGAAAAGCAAAGGGTAGAGGGGAGGGGAGGCCAGGAAGACAAGAACTGTGATGGCCCACAGTTTGTAGTCCGGAAGGTAGAATGGTACAACGGCTAGAATGTGGGCAGCGGGGACTAATGCCATTAAAGCACACAGAGAGATGGTGCTCTTTGAACAAGTGGTTAGTAATATTCTGTTACCACTTATCATACCACCCTAAAAAGGGCTGGGGTAGAAGCGAGAAGCAAGCCCGACTGTGGGACCTGGTGCCATGCAGACTACGACACACGCAAGCCTCGCAACACACCAGACAGCGCCCTGCAGGGGCCTTTGTAGTCCACTGTTCAACTCTTCCACAAAACAAAACTCTGTCTATTTAAAGCACCATAGGGGGTTCAAATATGCATCAAGGATTGCCACTAAATCTTAAAACGTAGTACTGTTATATTAACAGATAACCAAGTTTCTGGAGCACAAGTGGGTGGTCCAGCTAGAATTCTAAATTATTATAAAATGTTATTTTATCAAAAACAGACAGTTGCTTTGGTCAGTGCCTAACATCTTCAGGGTAGTGAGCACCCGGAGCCCACAGACTAAAGGGAAGCTGTAGAAGATACGGGCAGTTCCAGGTCAGCTGGAAATCAACCACATTCATGCTTGGTACTTCACTGTCCTCACCAGCGTGCACCAGACAAGAGACCTGCCTTCCGCACCCGACCATGGAATTGTAAGGACACAGAGCGGGCTAGCATGAAGAAACCCAGCAACATGGAACACCAGGCCCAAGCAAGCTGTATAAAATCACAGGCCCAGGCTCACTAGATTCATCGCAATCTCTTTAGTTCAGTTGATGGAATGGTCATGTGGAAGGAAATCACTTATGTATGGTATTGTTAACACTAGCGTTCAGGCTATTCTTTTATGTAATAAAAAAACTAATTTAAATAGCATTTAAATTTTCTACATTGTCAATAATATCACCTTTTAAAACAATATTTCTTTTAAAAAAAGAAAAAAACAATATTTCTTTTAAAAATATTAAAGGGCGCAGTGACTCACAATTCATTGTTAATGATGTTAATTGTGCATGCAAATATTAGTAATGTTCCAATCTTAATTTTATTATATATGCACATTCATACGGTTAAACACTGTGAGGAGACTTCACTGAAGAAGACAGTACGTAACTTGATAAAATATGATTCCACAGTGTTCCTATTTAATCAGTCAAACAACCAACCAACAAAGCAATCAACCAATCAACCAACCACCAAATTCCTGAGTTTCCTATCTCACCATCACGACTGTCTTATGCTCAGACACTGAAGCTTCTAGACAGTTTGCTGTCTGATATAATCCATACTTATATTCTCCTAAATTGAAAGCCTGAATTCTAAAACTTCACATAATCTAAAAATTCCTAAGCAATTTGTATATAGAAATGATTTGCTCCCAAGTGAAACAATGTTTATTTCCACTCTTCAGAGTACCTAGAACTTGCAACAAAATTCCAACAGCCCACAGTGCTAACCTTTGCTGCCCTCAGTGCTGCGCATGCACAGCGGTCAGCTGCTGATTGCTGGCGACTTCCGCCTTTAGCCTTCATTCCTACTTATGTTTTACCACAAAGGGGAAGGGAAAACACACTTACTATAAATATAACACAAGTATCTGTGACTCTACATTTATCAATGTTTACCTATACCTCAGCTTTTATATTTCTATTAATTCACCTCTCAAGGACTTCCATAAATACTTCTGCCTTGGCTTTTTACACTCCAGAGCAGTGGCTCTCAAATTCCCTAATGCTGCGACCCTTTGATACAGTTCCTCATGCTGTGGTGACACTCCCCACCATAAAATTATTTCATTTCTACTCCATAACTGTAATTTTGTAGCTGTTATGAATCATAATGTAAATATGATATACAGGATTATCTGATATGTGACATACACACACACCCAAAGTGGGTCATGGCCCACAGGCTGGGAACTGCTGTACACATTCAAGGTAGAGAGATTAATCTCAGTTAAGGAGCCTGCTCTCATAAGGCTGAGATTCCAGGAAAGAGAATAAATATAAAAACATGACCAACAAAAACCAAAAGCAAAGTAATATGTTTGGCAGAGAATTCAAGAATTCAAGTGTAATAGAAAGACCTTGGGATTGACCCCACCCCCACCCCACCCCCCACACACAGGACAGCACCACCAGCTGCAATCTCAGAGCAAGGAGTCAGTAAGGTAAAGGTGATGTGCTGATTTCTAGGCAAAGCAAACAATTAGCGGGCGAGCCCTGAGGTGTCACCTATTCTATGAAGCAGTCAAAGGACAAGGAGAGGAGAGCAGTGTGGGTAACGGTGTAACAGGCACTCACCAGCTAAAAAGTTCTGCACCACGTCTAGCCTGCACAGCAGCTCTAAGCAGGATGCAAGCCTAGAACACTGCTCTCACTGTGCCCGGCTCCTTTACTTTTGGTCAGTCTGCTTCTTTTCCTGCACAGGAAGTCTGTAGAAGAGTCTGTCTACCTACCCTATCGAATCCCTCTTCCAAAATGGAGGCACAGAGGTCTCAACATCACCTTACACTGCAGGGACAGCAAAGCTTCCCAGGACAGGCTCTGCCACTCATAAGGACACTTTTCTATTATGGGGAGGCTACACCCTGGACAACCAATTGCTCTCAAGTGAAGTCAGGGGAATCAGAACTGAGATAACGATCCACCAGAAGGCACTGACTAGGACTACTTAATCATGCACACCTCTTGCTCCGTACCCCAGTTCTCTTCATAAATCCAGAGCTCATGTCAGCTCCTAAAGACAACCCTGAATTAACTAGACCTCCTTTTCCAATGCACTGATTGAAATGGTTTCTGCTTCTCCGTGACTTATCTCTATCACTGACAACCACTGACATAGATGGCCTCACCTCATCTGTTGGAACTCATGGGCCAGGCTTCTGCTCTGAAGTTATGGTTACAAGAAATCACATAAAAAATATAATGATGATGATGATCAAGATGATAGATATGAGGAAGACAGTATTTAGATACCACAAGGGATAGATTCTTTGGGGTAGAAGGACTGTTAAGAGCCAGAGGATCAGGTAGTTTGCTGTGAGAATGTGTCTCCTGCTAATGTCAGAAGCAATACCCACCACAGTCTCACCAACATGACTGCCTAAACACGAGGGCAACAAGCTTGACACAAATAAACATGCCAATGTGGACAGGAGAAAGCCCACAAGGCCTCATCTCTACTCAAAGAACTATAGCAACTAAGGAATGCTGAGAGGGAAACAGCCTTCCCCAGGGAGGAGCTGACTGTGGTGTTGACCGAATGGTTAGCCCTGAAATGTACAGGCAAGAACCAGTTACAGACTGGGCAGGATAGATCTAGGAATATGTATATATACACCTACATATACACATGTACAACAATCAACTAATAAACAAGGAAGCCATGAATTTGAAAGAGAGTGAGGGGTAGTGTATGGGAGGGTGAGAGGGAGGAAGGAAAGGGGGGAAATGATGTAATTACATTATAATTTCAAAAGTGAAAGAGAGAAAAGACTCAAGAATTAAGTAATGCTAACAGGAGATAAGAATCTCAAGCTGTTCTTCCTTTTGAGCTAAAGCATTGATTACAAGTTGTACATGTGCGATTGTGTGTGTGTGTGTGTGTGTGTGTACACACACACACACACACACACACACATATATATCCATAGAAATATAAAACAAGAGTCCACTTACATTTTGTAAGTAAAGTTAAACACTTAACCTCTGCTCTTACAATCTTCTAAACAAGCTGGGAAATGTGTAGTGCCCCCGATACAGAAACATAATCAGAGTCTGTAAAGTTCGAATGGGGTTGGACAGTCCCATTCATATCACTATGCCTTCACAAAGTTCACTCTTCAGTGCTTTCAAGGTCACCAACAGGATCAACAAGCTTCCTGAGACAGGATCCATCCTTATGTATCCCACTGTAGAGTAGGGTCGAGAAAAACTGATACAAAAGATGGCTTGTGAAATAAAAGAAGAAAAAGAAAAAGAAAAACTGATACACACCAAATACAAAGCACCAAGTAAGTTAGATATATGCTCAACCACGAAGTCTGGTCTAGTGTTTCCACTAACTGTGGAAAACTGGAGAGCAAAAGGGAGAAGCCACCGGGATGCCAAGCAGTCTCCAGGGAACACAGGAGTTAATTAAGGAGGGACATGCTTAATTACAAGGTGACCAATAACGATGGCCACGAAAAGAGGGAGAAGGCAGTAAAGTATGCGACTTGTAGGAGTTTATATATTTTAGTGAAGACAGTTCAACTCTGTGAGAACTGACATGAGTAGACTCACACACCCAGCCACACTTGAGCAGGGTAAGAAGAGAAGAGTTACCATTGGAACAGACACCTCCAAATTCTCCCAAGACAGTGTCACTCATCCCACATAACGAAAGTGACAAGAAGTGACCTCTCATTACCACATGCCTCCTCTCCAGGTCACCAGGGCCAGGAAGTCGTATTTACTCATTTACTTATGAGATGGTGTTCAAGTTCTCAATTCCTGAAGGATTCTTTGGGGCCATGAGCAAAAGGAAGCTTACGAAAGTTTCTTCCTCCAGGACGGTGCTGCAGTGGTCGGGTGGGGAGCACAGTCAATGGGCCGGGTCAGTGGAGCACTGGGCCACTGGGCCAGAAAGACACAGGCGCCATTCTGGGCTGGGTGATGTTGGGACAAGCTCACAAGGAACAACCGGTACTCTGGGGAAACCGAAAGGAGAATCCAAAACAGAGGTGGAGGGGGTGGGGGGATTTTAGGGCATTCAGGTTATTTTGCTGATACAGAATTTTCAAACAGAAGATATGGACAGTTTCATCATAGCACATGAGGGTTTGGCATTAGTTCTTCTGTACAGTTTCTCAGTTTTTGGTTTTTTTTTTTTCCTGCATGTAAATTTGGGGAGGGGGTGGAGAATGAAGTCATGGCTCAAGAATCTGGCAAGCCCCTGAATCCCACTGTAAAGACGCATCCTTAAGAAGCTGAATCTGAGTCACTTAATATCAGGCTTCAGACGAATTCTTAAATGGTTACATAACGACACTAATTTTTAAGAACAAGAAAGGATTTCTTTATATAAAAAAAAAAAATGTTCTGGCCGCAGTGCTTTTTTTCTGCTCTCCATACTATGAGACTGCTATCTAGATCCTTCCATGTATTAAATTTTCAATTACATGCACAAAATGTCTTTGCCTTTTCCCTTAAAGAACGAAAGCTCACTCCTTAGGCTGACGCCCATTATTAATCAAATTCCCCAAGTAATGTCTGTCCTTCATGCTAAGCAACTCGTTTATTCTTCCGCAACAGTGATTTACGTTTGCAATGTATGGTAGAAATGATAAATTAAAATATCACAGAATTTCCATATCATCAAATAACTGTATTTAAAATATTAGACCAATCTAAACTCCCGAGTCTTCCCACAATGCAGACAGCACATCTGAATGAACAGCAGAAGTTTTCACTTGAACCCTAACAATCTGATACGGAGCAGGCGCAACCTTTAAATCTGTAAAAATGAATAACTAACTCATTTTTTTACATATTTATTTGAACTATTTCCTAAAACTGGGTGCCGTAAAATTAGCGGGAACAATTCTGTCTATAGTAAAAGCCAAGGACATCCTCATAAGTCCTCGTCCTCTGAGAACAAGTGTCACAAACAACATACACAAATAAGCATAAGCCAAGGGAGCATTCTCTCAGGACTGAAACAGGATGAGAAAAATCAGACAGAAGATATCACCCTAACTTCACACAAACACTGTGTCTAGAACAAGAAAGCAAATAATCATGTTTTTTTCTTATAACCTTCTGCATTAAATTATCTTCCCCAAACAAAAGGGTTTTTTTTCTTTTTAAAGGAAAATGCAATATGCACAATTAAGAAGTATATAACTCCCACATCCTGGCCTTTACATTATTTTCTTCTTCTTCTTCTTCAGAGAAAACAGCACTTATGAGCTCCATAAAATAACTATTTTAAATCCCTCAAACCATATAATAATAGCAAAGCTCTGTATAGCATAACACATAATGGCACAATGGCGCATTAAAATATGACCCTGTACCCCATGCTTCTGTAATCTATATTAAGTTAAGAACAAATAAAAAACATTCTACTTAGATTGTTTATCTCAGGAAGGTAAATTAGAAAGATCGGCCTTAGGAAGAAATAGCATACATACCATGATATAGTCTCTTTCGTAAGAAAAGGCAAGAAGAAGGGGTTTAAATTAAGAGCTGGTGTATAAAAGCTGAAAGCATAGAATTTGTATCCACATAATGAACTGATGTCTCCTCTAAAGACGTCAGATTGCTGCTCAGCTAAACCATCTAAAAATACCTCCTTGCAAACACACACGGCATGACTACAAAGACAGGTCTTACTAAGCAGCTCTACTTGCACAAAAATCACTTAATAAGTGAGGAAAATGGTGAAGTACTTAGGTAAAAATTAACGCGATTTTTTTTTTTGTCACATCAACTGTGATTCTTTTATGAGCTATTTTGCAACCAATTCCAATGTGCAGAAAGCAGTTAATGAAGGATCTTAAAAATGGATTGTAGCTGATCTAAGATGACCAACAGAGAGTCATGTTCTATACTCAGAGTAAGTCTCTCTGCCAGGCATGATGGCCCAGGCCTGTAATTCTGGCACTTGGAAGCATGAAGCAGAAAGACTGACTGCCACAGTTTAATGTCAGCTTGTTCACACACAAAGTTCGAGGCCAGCCAGGGATAAATAGTGAGAGTCTGTCTCAAAGCCAAGAGAGAAAAAAAAGTTAAAACAAAGACAAAAAACAAACTTCTGGATCAATGTTCACATGAAAAATCAAGAAACAGAAATGCTTATAGCTGGAGAAGCAAGAGGAATTCATGGATGACATCCACTTCTGTGGCACATGTGTGTCGCTAACAGAACTGTGAAAAAACAGTTCCAAACATGTAAACAACCTGCGACTATCACACAGCTACCAGGAAGAGGTGGGGTTGCTGCCCACAGATAAAGGACTGGAGAGGACTACAGTTAAGGTAGAAAACTAGCTACGCATAAGTTTGCAAGAAAATTCTGAGAACATGAACTTCTGAAAACATAAACATTTAAAACATTTTCCCTATTTACAAGCTACCATTTATAAAACACTTTTCCTTTAATATTTGTGGTGGTTTGAATATGCTTGGCCCAGAGAGTGACACTATTATGGGGTGTGGCCTTGTTGGAGTAGGTGTGGCCTGTTGCAGGAAGTGTATCACTGTGGGTGTGGGCTTCGCCAGTGTTTGCCTTTGAAACAAGATGGGGAATTACCTACCTATATGTACATATAAATACTATGCATGTATACATACATACACAGTTTCAGAGTTCACAGTTTCTGAGATTCCAGCCCACGGTCCCTTGGCTCCGCTGCTGCTGGGCCTGTGCACAGTGAGACAGAGCACCATGGCAGGACTCTGTGGAGAAAGCTGCAAGGCAGCCTAGGAGCTGGAGGAAGAGTCTGGGGATAACACTTTCCTCTAATGCAGCCGCACCTCCTAATTGTCCACTCAGCCATGGATCTGTTCATTAAGGGATTATTCATCCAGTGGTAGAGTAAGAGCTCCAACTCTAACCACCTAACAAGTGCTACCAGCTGGAGACAAAGACTTCCAAGAATGAGCCTTCTGGAAAACACTTCATTTCCAATCATAACAGAAGGCGACATCCTTTTTATGGCAGTTCAGATGACACATAAAGTAGGGAACAATAGTGAGAACAGACGTACGTACAAAGCCAGCACTTGATACAGCCCTTGAAAGAGGTGTTCTAATGCCACCCAATACAGAGCCCTACCTATCCACCAACAATGCATGTCTTTCAGCAAATCAAGGCTGAGCCCAGGGCCAAGCCAGGGCAAGAACAACTATCTTCGATGGATTTTTGGGTTTGTCTGCTACATCTAGGTGAAGATACACTATAATTCAGGGTTTTTGTTTTTGTTTTTGCTGCTGTTGTTGTTGTTTTGTATTGTTTTTAAAGGTGTCCAGAAAATAAGTGCTATGGTTAATGGTTATGGTAAAGAAATGTTACGATGGTAACCAGGGTGAACATAATTATTCATTTAATTATATTTCACATGGCTAGGTATGTAACTACACCAGGCAGGCTCAGAAAACTTTCTGCTAGATAACTAAAACTAAATCTTTTTAATGACTTACTTAACTGGAGGCAAACTAGAAGACCAACTGCATCATCCAAACTGTAAGCAAGAGCGGAATTCTCTAAATACAAGTCTAACAAGTAGGGCAATACAGAAGCCCCCGTAGAAACACATGTGTGGGCATGCTCAGCTAATTCCAAAGACTTTCTAAAGAGCTTGAAAATTCTTCAGAACAATGCATCATACTGAAGGGAAGGTAACAGCTACCACAGCACACATATGAAATTGATTTGAAACCAATACTAAAGGAAATCAGTTCTGGAGTAGAAGAATAACCATGCTTGTACATTCTCTGTTAAGAATAATAATCCAGAGACACATATGGCACAGGTATATTTTTTTTCAGGGATTGAATCCCAGGCCCTGAACATCCTATAACAAAAACACTATCACTGAGCTGCAAACATTCCTTCGGAGAACTATATGAATTATTTCGTTATTATGTAGCACCATAAAAACTACTGTACGGTATTTAAACCAATGTAAGAGCAGACTCTGTGCGACTCTACTTCATCCTGAGCTTCTGTGACTTGTGTTGGGTTTTTCTGTTTTGTGAGGCAGTGTCTGCCACTGTTACTCTATCTGCCAGAGAGCCTTTTTCTCCATGTCCACCCTGCGACCCTAGCTGCTGCCTGCATGTTCCCCCAACTGTTCCCACACAAAATAATCAGGAAAGTTTTTATTTATAAGTAGCCAAGTCAAATAAATGCTGGCACTGAGCTTTCTTTGACAAGCTGAATCTGTGCCAAGGAAGCTGGAAAGGCTAATGGGTGCCTGAGTCTACAACCACCTGTATATCATCACTGTTATTACACGGGAATGCCAGTAAACTAATCCTAGTTATATTAATGGCTAACATTACATTTAACTGATTCTAAAATAGTGTTTTATTTTCATATCTCTGAAATTAGGATCCATCTTTTAAGTAATGAAAAGAAAGTATTGCTGGGTCACAAAAGGAGGAGGAAATGGTAACTTGGATAAAAGCCACCCCCAGAAAAAGTCAATTCATTAAAATACATATTGTCAAAAGGTGAAGGACAATAATGCTAAGAAGTGATTGATCCTTCCACCTGCTCACATACAGTAGACATGACAGACAGCTTAGTATGTCCAGGTCAATAAGGATGGCTTGAGTCTCTTAGGCACCCTGAAACCCAACCCTACTCATGCACCTTATAACAGCACTGTTACCTTGGATACCATACACATCTTTACCAGGATCCTGGCACTTTGTGTAATTCTGCAGCTCATTTCATCTGCCACCCTAAATCCACTGTGTCGCGGGTCTCCTTCACACTGCCTCCATGTGCTGCCCTCCTCATTTTGGCTACAGTCTCCAGACTACTTCCTGTGTACTACTCAGTTTTATACACCATTCATCCCTATGTACTGCTGTGTGCTTCCTGCCACATGATACCCAGCACTCAGGGATAACCTAACGCATCAGAGGTGAAAATCTGAAGCTATTTTTAACTTTTTTTTCTAGAACTCTGAAGTAAACCTTCAATGCTCAAAATGAGTTGTTCCATTATTAAGTATTCTTTTCTCACAAAGCAAATAATAACAAATTCAAGCTCCTCACAATGGTAATAAAATGTAATTTCTCTCCATTTTTTATAATCTTAGTGTTGTGCAAGACAAAAGATGTTCTTGCATACAAATATATTGCTTTAACCTACATGGAGATTTTATGATCAGCAGATTTTCTCTGAGGATTACCCACACATTTACCATGCACAGTTAGCTTTATTTTTCATCAACACAACGTTTCACCATGCAGCCCAGGCTGCCTTTGGGCTTATGGTCGCCCCCCCCACACACACACACACTAGCCTTCCAAAGTGCTGGGATTATGGATGTGCACAAGCACACCTGACTTACATGTCTTCCCCTCAACCTCAGCCCCACTCCCATCCCTGACCCCAGGACCAGGCTGACCAGCCTTGAACTCACAGAGATCCACCTGCCTCTGCCTCCCAAGTGCTGAGATTAAAGGTGGGCACCACTATGCCTGGCTACATGCCAACTTTTAAAGCGTTATTCAGCTAACAATCCATTTTTAATGCGTGAGAACTATGATCTAATCCATGCTCTCCTACTGAGGAGAAACCTAAAGGACACTTAAAGTAAGCACACTCCCTTTTCTAGAGCACACCCCTCTTCACTGACTATCATCACTGTTCACTTTCGTGGTTTATTATTCAGCAGAGATCTGCTTTAGCTCCTACTTACATGAGATCATTACTTCTTTCAACGTGGGGGAGGAAATACAAAGAAGAATGCAAGGGAAGGAATCTGGGGGTGTGCCCGACAGCACAACGAGAGCTCTGTCTGGTAAAAGGCGCATGGTTGGGGGTTCGTGGTCGCCAATCCTATACTTCCCTTCCTGGGACATTTGTCATTTCACTTTTCTTTCTTCTGATACTGTACTATTCATTTTCTATACCTTTAAAATTTGCCCAAGCCTCCAGAAAACTACAAAAGTATAAACACACTAAGAATTACTAAAATGCTGTATTCTTTTCTATAATAAGGGTAGACCTTTTGAGACAGGGTCTCACCATATAACTGGCAGTCCTGGAAGTCACAGAATTCTCATACCTCTGCCTCCTCAGTGCTAGGATTCTACCTTCTAGTACGAAATGAAAGTCTTAACTAAGTTTCTTTCAGTTTAAGTCATATGAATAATGTTATCTAATACTCTGGTTAATTTTCAAAATGTTAAAGACCAAAGCTCCAGTACAAGCTTTAAATATACTTAATATGTTTAGCTGTTATGTAAGTGCATTAAATTACTTGCCCTTAAATACATCTTTTATATATATTTTGGGAAAAGGGTCTAGAACAAAAATCAATATTAGATTTTATACTATAGTACACTTTAAAGACGGTTTCACAATAAGAGTATTTATATACCAGTATGTTCTTATTAAGATTTATAATAGTAATTTAATATATAGTCATTTACAGGGCTGATGGTGGTGCCCGCCTTTAATCCCAACCCCTGGGAGGCAGAGCCAGGTGCATTTCCACTAAGTTTGAGGCCAGCATGGTCTACTCTAGTTTCAGGGCACCAAGGACTATGCAGGGAGACCCTGTCTCCAGAAACAAAAACAAGACGTAAAAATATTTTGTTTTTAATGCTGTGTATATTTATGTGTGTTATGTCTGCCGTCCTATGTGTGTAGCTATCCAGGGAGGTCAGAGAAGGTGTGCTGGATCCCCTGCAGTTAAACGTACAGGAAGCCACAGGAAATCCCGCGTTGCCTGGTGTGGATTCTGGGAAGCACACTCAGGTCCTCTGGAAGAGCAGCAAGTGCTCCTAACTGCTGAGCTGCCTGTCCAACCCCTGGACCATACCCAGGGTTTTGTCTAGATAGTGAAATTGGGATTCTTTTTTCCATCCTTGGTTTTTAACTGTCTTTCATCTTTCCTTCAAAACATACATATTAAAATTCTTTTTCTTCCTTTTCATGTGTGTGTACATGTCTGCATCAGATATATATGTTTATGTTTGTGTGTTGGGGGTGTAATCTTCCTCAATTGCTCTTCCACAGTGTTCTCTGAGGCAGGGGAAACAAAAAGAGCACTTATACGTATGTCAAGTATTGAAATCAAAGATTAAGAATGCCTGCTTTGTTTTTCTTTCTGGAAAAAGGGTAACCAAAACACAACTCCACAGCCCCACCCCCACCCCCTTAAACAACCATTGCTTGCCTTTATTGTGAAAAGTATGTCACTGTATTTGACACTTAAATAAAACTCAGTGAAACATTGGCCTACTGAAAGTGTTCCAGAATAAGGTGCCCACTGTAATCTGTATCTAAGACCTCATAAAAAGCAGTTAGAAAATGAAGAGCATTATCCCAAGAATTAGTACATGTTTCCCATCCCCGATAAATGACATCTACTAAAAATAAGTAGTTACTTCTACTCAAAATAATCTAAGCAAAACTTTAGCTTTTACTAGATATCACAATTAAAATTTATATTATGGGTTACATATATTTACAAAGACACATATCTCCCTGCTATAAAATATGAAGACACCTATAGACATATATAGTGGGGAGTATGCTTCATTCTACTATCAAATCAAGTGAATAAAAATAATGTATCTATGTAGCTTTCTCTACAAGAGAATATCATCTTAATAACGAAAATTTTACCCCATCACTTTTTCAATCAATAAAATACAAGACTTACATATGCCATACATTTTTTTGTAATCAGTTTTTCTGATAAACAGGAGAATCTGGTGCATTGATATAAAAGAAACTCATCTGAAGCACGTTAAAAAAAAAGAGAGGCACACAGCACACACTGTGGGATCAAGTAAGATTCTACCTATTATCTACCTAATCTACATGTCTATATTCATTCTCCCTCTCCCTCTCTCCCTCTCCCTCCTCTTACTCAGACACACACAGGCACACACACACACACACACACACACACACACGCACGCGCGCGCGAATGATATAATACAACATGACTGTGTGTAAGGCCTATAGTTTGAGGATCATTTTAATACACAGAAATGGCGGAGTGTGAAACAATCCAGCTCTGTGTAGCACAGATGTTTCACTGTCAACAAGAAGGGCTCTGAGCCAAGGTTGTGAGCTCACAGGGATGCCCTACCTGGTGGAGAAAGCCGCTTTTGGGAGCGCTCTGTTATATCACACATTCATGAGCAAATGAGTGGCAAATATGAATGTATACTAACTTCAACTTGCATTAACTTCAGTCTATATTCTGAAGACTAGACAATATTTTTTAACCTACTCTATACAACACTCAAGTCACTATTAAGCAGTGATATATTGTAGTACTGTAAATATAAATAATCATAAACATGTGTCATGTTTCCAAAAATAACGACATTTCTTAATGAAGAAATACGCCAGGCATTGTGTCTCTGCCCACTAACGCACAGGACGAGACAGGAGGATCTCTCTGAGTTCAAGGCCAGTCTGATATACATAGTGAGTTCCAGAACAGTCAAAGAGCTATATCAAGAGATCCTGTCTCCAAAACAAACACTAAACAAACAAAAAGATAGGACAGAGCAAGTATCTTAAAACACGGAACGTACTAGACCCTAAACACATTTACAAAGTTCATTTAAATCACACATATATAGAATTGTGTGTATTTACACATAATTGCATGGTAATGTTGACATCATACATAACTTATTT
The DNA here is from genome assembly GCA_964023405.1 of Apodemus agrarius. Taxonomy (NCBI): domain Eukaryota; kingdom Metazoa; phylum Chordata; class Mammalia; order Rodentia; family Muridae; genus Apodemus; species Apodemus agrarius. The sequence goes on along the minus strand of OZ030007.1, from coordinate 89,284,322 downwards.
TAATTTTAAAATACTTTTTAAGTTCATAATCAAAGCAAAATACTGAAATCTGCAGATAATGACTACTACTGGTATGAACAGGAACGCTGTAAAAACACACAGATTACCAGACACGACATCAGCTAGTCGTTCTCTTTTGAGCCAAGCTGGGGTCAAACATGGCCTCATCCATGCTAAGCACATGTTATACCACCGAGCTATGCCCACAAGAAGTGTTCTTAACAGTTTATCTGAATAAAATAATTGAGACAGTCATCTAAAACAACATGGAAGACTGTCAAAAAAGGAGTATAGCACTAATACTAAACTTCAAGATGATTTCACTTGATGCAAATTATTTATCAGGAATTCAAAGACCTAAGATAAGACATTGAAATTATGATCAGTGGTTCTGTAATAGTTAAACAGTTAAATCATGGGGGGGGGACTACTTGAGCTTCTAATAATATAATTCAAGTAATCTCTTTTTCACTAATCAATTAATTTTATCCTCAGGTATTTCCAAATGGATTGTTCCTGAACAATATTTAGAAGCCAGGCTATGAAGCATGCTACTTCCTTTGGCCAACAAATGAAACTCTCACTGATGTGTGCACTACAATAAGAAAGACCTTTTTCAGAACTGCACACATGTAAGCAGCACATGCAACGCCTTGGCCAGTTTCTAAATATATTTCTTCCCTTCGAACAGTGCTAAAAAGATCTAATTTGTTGCCAGGGTTTCTTGGCCCAAATCCAAGGCGAGGTGACCTTGTCCTTGAACAATACAATAGGGTCTCGATTCCGCTGGGCCCCTCTCTGAACAAGCACTGAGAAAAATCTCCCCAAGAGATAAGTTTATTTCATCTCAAGAAATAGATCTGTCATAATAGACAAAACAGGAATCAGATAAGAGGAGGAGGAATTTTAACCTCTGAGAATGAGTCCTAATTTACTGCCTAGTTAGTGCTAGAGCTGTGTTTCACTGTTAAGGACAATGTATCAACCAAATGATGTTAAAGAGACACACTAACCAATGCAAGCAGACAGGGTCAAACTGCTGCTGCGAGGAGCCTGGTCTTTTTTTTTTTTAATGAATAAAGTTTGCTTAAACCTGGTGTAGTTAACATAGATCATACTCGTGGCTGGGCCTTTGGATTCCAGGCTTCCAGCTCTCAGGCACAAGCAAACACCCTCTCTAACAACACAGGCCGTGCCGACCGTGAGGAGTCTGCTCTCCTTGGATCCTTCTGTGTCCTCACTCTGTGCAGCCCCTTGCTTTGAGTCCTACATGTTATTCTGCCAGCCTTGAAAAGCCTTCTTTATTCCGTATTCTTAACAGCTGAGTAACAGTTTTAAATTCCAAACATACTCATAACACACGGTATACAAGGGGGAAGAACTCCTTCAAGGTGGGATTCCCCATGTCTCCACAGAGGCCAAGCCTATCTCTAAGCACAATTAGAAGAACTAACAAGATTAAACGTTGTTACCTAGTGTGTGCTCCTGAATTCCTACTACTGAGACAGAGGGGCAACAAAACTGGAGGTGGAACAAGTCAGGCCAAGCAATGCACAGGGAGTGCAAGCTGAGAAACTAGAAAGGAAAAGGAGCCAACTGTGTAAAACCAGACCAGCTTGTCTGAAATTTAAAAAGCATAGAGGAAAATCATCCATACTGGGGCAAGGGGATGGGGGGGTGCGTGCATGCGCGCACACACTTAGGAAAGGGCTTTAGGAATTTAGACAATATAAGCTAAGTGATCGTTTATCTTTTTGGCCAAAGAACATATAAGATGTCAATGTAACTCAAACACTTGGGAGGCTAAGGATGGAGGATGTTCACACCACTGCCAACAAAGGAAGAGGAAGAGGAAGAGGAAGAGGAAGAGGAAGAGGAAGAGAAGTCTAAGGGATGTAGTTCAGGTGGCAAGGGCTGGCTTTGCTTGCATACAGCCCCAGGGTCCCTCTCCAGCAGTAGATAAACGAGGCATGCTGGTACATGCCTACAAGTCCAGCACACAGGAGGATCAGAAGTTTGAAGTTATCTTCTGCCAGCCTGAGATACAGCAGACCCTGATTCAAAGTAAGAGGGGAAGGGGAAAGAGGAAGGGGAAAGAGGAAGGGAAGAGGAGGGAAGAGGGACTGGGGAAATGATTAAATGTATCTAATGGTTCATCCAAGTCACAGCTAGCATAGATGAGGGAGGTGGTCAAGTGGGGAGGCTGGGTCTGTGGCAAATGCAGGACTCACTTCGCCACCAACAAGAGGTAGGAACAGAAGGGTTTTACGCTTTCACTGGGGCCAAGTGACTGAGGTAAAGTAATCAGTCAGAAGTTATAGAGGAGTGGCTGAGGAAACTAAGACATGAGGCTCATGTCTAAAGAGTTAAGCAGCAAGCGGGGAGAGGCGGCTCCCACCCCCACCTAGCTACTCAGGAACCTGAGGAAGAAGGATCACTTCAGAGTTAGTTGAACCACACAGGAAGGTCCACGACACCTCCAAAATAAAAAGAAATATCTGATTCTCTGTTTTCCACCTGTGGATTAAAGCAATGGCGGATCAATAGTATTAAAGAGCTGGGGCCTGGGGCTAGGGACAAGGACCCAAAGGTAGGAGGAGGAAACTGACCCCGCTCCAGCCTCTAGATACGTCACTGAAAAATATGGACAGGGCACTCTTGAGTGTGCCCAGTGACACACGTGCAGTTGTAGTAAATACTTCTCAGCATGGTATCACTACTGTTATAATAATGGTGACCGTGACGTCCTGTGTGCCAAGAATAAGGGAGTGGGTAAAAGGCCAGCGCTTTGTTAAGTTTTGTGGTCCATTCGTTAATACTGTGGCCAAGATTAAATAGCTGACACAGGAGTGTAAATTACAGGAGATTTGGCCTAATATGTCAGGAGTTTTACACCTAAGTTTAATGCAAGATAGCAGCCTGGGCCACGACGATGGCCAGCACACATTACGAGGCACTGTGTGCCCTCTTCCCTGAGCTTCAGTTTCACTTCTAAAGGCAATCTGGCCTTTTTCTTCGGAGCTCTGCTGTAGGGATTTCGTAAGATACTGTAAGGTGGTACGTGACATGCAACAAATGCTCTGCATGTGAGCTGTCCCGGCCATCCGTCCACAGAGAGCAGGCACTCCGTTCTGGACACCACCTTGCCCTAGCATTTAATCACGGTCAAAACACTGCACAAATCAATATTTTCTGTAAATTTTCTTAAACAGGAAAACAGGTTATCAGTTTGACAGCAAGTCCGTTATGTTGAAGTGGCCAATTTGAAGGATTTACAAAGTTTCAGAGTTGCCTCAAATTATAGAATTTTTTTAAGCTGATGTATTGAGTAAAGGAGACATTTTGTTCACATTATAGGAGCAAAAAAGAAAAAAAAAAAGCTTCTTACCCATTGCAGCCATCACCGTGGACTAACACCTACCACCGTGGACTGACCCGCCACTGTGGACTGACACCCGCCACCGTGGACTGGCCCCGCCACCGTGGACTGGCCTGCCACCGTGGACTAGCCCCCGCCACCGTGGATTGGCCCCGCCACCGTGGACTAGCCCCCGCCACCGTGGACTGGCCCGCCACTGCTTGAGGACCAGAGCTGCTGCTTTTCCCCTACCCAGCTCCTCATGCAGCATCCTGAAACCTGACTGTCAAGTGACATCATGTCAGTCAGAAGGAACTGGCAGCAAGACCTCAGAATCACAAGCTGCCTGTGTCCTGCACTCTGCTCTGGGTGCAAATCCTAGCATTTCATTTGTTCGGTGAGACAGGAAGTACTTATTGGGAAACAAACTCAAGTCTGGCACAAAGAATAGTCTTCCTGCCATGAGCCAGTCCTTGGTGCCACCAGCTCCAACGTGTCACGAAATCCAGGTGTTGCTTCCTTGACCCATCAATGGTTTTAATAATTTTCATTGTTAAATGTATATTAGGAACTTAAATGCTGTCCCTTCCCACTTGGGGAAAGGTTACATGAGACAGGTACACAGAGAGCCTCTGGTTTAAATCTCTGGAGCTGCCTCGAGTGCATATTAAGAGGCACTCTTTACCTGGAAGCCCTAGTTACAAGTAGCTGAGGGCGAGTGACCTGGACTAAAGCCAGACTCAGTGGAGTTCTTTTTGACAACCTTTCTTCTGTAGAATGAGGTATATGGTAGCTCTTGTCTAGGTTAGGTCTGAAGAAACTTAATCAAGGAAACACACCTAGAACCCAGCCAGGCCAGGGCTAGGACCAGGCTCAGAACTGAACTGGCCAGCCAGCAGCTCCCATAGAAGAGTCAAAGGCTCCTTCGCCAGGTGAGGCTCCACCTCAGGGTCACTGTGTCTGAGGAACTGTCCTGCACCCAACTACAGTGTTCATCATTTAGTGATGACAAAACCAAACCAAATCCTCTAATTCATGGCGTCCTAGTTGCTAATTTTCAAAGCTTTAGTGGATTGTAAGTATTTTTAAAGTTTGACACTATTGCATCACTTCTTAGAATACATTAAAACTAAATCCTATAATATACAGGTCTAGAATATATAAGGAGACAGTTCTAAAATGCTTATAACATCCACCTAAATTTGAGCACTTTAATTGGAGAAAAACATATATGTGTATATATACATATACACATATATGTGTTCACATACATACATGCACACACATACACATATCAATATCATAAAGTGGCAAAGTAACAAAAAACTTGTAACATAGTGACACAAAAGTCGCACCACAGGAGTGCCCATATTCCTGGAACAGGAGGCTCTGACCTGGAGTTAGACACAGAAATACGTTTCTCACAAATAGCAGTTGCTGCCTGTGGGATTTCAGCAAGACAATCACATAGCTGACTCATGGGACCAATTACAAAGGAGCAGTAATCTTTCCTGTGGCATTAAAACAATATAGTGTACTTTCACCACCAATTAACAAATGTTAAGAAGTCAGGAGTGTACCACCAATGGTTTTATTGCCAAATCAATAGCCAAAGACCCCCCACCCACCCAGCTCCACCTGCATTCCTGGCCAGATTCCCATGGGCCAGAACCTTATAACGTTTCACTAAATTCAACCGAAACAGGTTTCTCCAACTGCTTGGGCATTTAGTGAGAACTATATTATTTTCTAATGAAAAAAAAAAATCAGCTGTCTAGTATTTCTCAATGCTAGTGGTCTTGTTTAAATGAACTGCTGGTCTTGCTTAAGATTTTTGGAAATAACAGAAAATCAGAAGAACGAGTGAGCTGTAACTCGCCCTCCCTCCCTCCCTCCTCTGAGCAGAGGATTGCTACCCTCTAAAACACTGCTTCCCCTGGAGAAGAGCAACACTCCATGGAGAGAGCTCCCTGCCTGCTCCCCACACTGCTGCCCCCCAGCCGGGCAGCCGTGATGCCGGCAGCGCCTGGATACTTACAGACTGCTTCTCCTGCTGGCCCAGAACTCCATGGTTAGCAGGCGCGGCCAGCGGTTTCATAATGAAGAAACATATGCTGAACTGAATTTACACATCATGTACCAAGCTCTCACGATGGCAAGTCACCCTCTACAGCATGAAATTAAATGAAAAAGGGGGGAGAAAAGAAAGAGGGAGGAGGGAAAAGCAGGCTGCAGCTTAAAGTGTCACTACTGGGGAGCCCGGAGCCCTTCACACTTGTAGACAGAAAAGGAATCTGAACGGCAGTGCTCGGCGGAGGCTCCATTTTTATCACACTGAAACTCTAACCCTCCGAGGCTCTGACAAGGCTGAGGGAACCTCACCCTGCCTTCAGGCTTCCGAGAGAACGAGATCACTTCTGAGGCTGAAGAACAAGAGGCAAAAGAAAAGGGGGAAAAAAAGCTAAAATGGCTGACTGAACACAGACTCTCCTCCAAAAGGCTTAATACAGAATTATATTAGCCAGGGTGGTGAAAAGCCAGTCCCTAGCATCCAGCCAAGCATTGTTCACACTCGTGTTTCATTTGCAATCACACATACAGACCCCTCCAACCGAGGGGGAAAAAAGAGGAAGAGAAAAAAAAAAATCAGGGCAGAGCGTGTGAATCAGGACCTCCTCCCTAGCTGCTAATGATACTGACAGTGGTGACCGGTGATCTCTGTCCCACTCCACTAACCAAGTTTGCACAATTAATCTCAGCCGTATGACACTGATGGACATTTAATTTAATGATGTCTGTCCCTCACGCTCAACACAAGCATGCCTGCTAGCCGGAGTCACTGACAGAAACACAGAACATGCACGCACACAGGCAGGCACACACACACACACACACATACACACATACACACACACACACACACACACACACACACACAAAATCTCAAGAATCACGAGTCTGAATGCAATACACCAATATAATTACATTATTGTGCTTACTTTGGAGGACCATGGCTGCAGGCAGTTGGCATAGCAACGCACAAGGAAAGCCATTTCCTGGGTAGAGAAAGCTTCCTTTTCTAAATAAAAAAAAAATCCCTCTTAGGAAACAAACGGCATTGCTGCTTCCCGCAGAAAGCAAGACACTGTAGTCTGTCTCTTAACCTGCAAGCCTCACACTCGATGTGGTTCTAGTGATGTAAGTGGGTTTCTCTCTCTCCCTCCCTCTCCCCATATACGCTGGAATATTCAGCACGAACGGTACACACGGTCCTTAAGGCTCGCCCCTCCTCTACTTAACCATTTCACTCATTAAGGTAGCGATGGACAATTCAGATAAAGTAGCAAGCTCTTGCCTGTATTATATCAGCGGCTGTAGGTTAAGCAAGTCTCAGAGGGATGGAATCCATTGATTGCTGACTCCAAATAATATCACTGAAGACAGGGTGGGAAAACGGAGCAAGGACTTACTTGAACAGCTTTGAACTAAAATATGATTTTTTTTCACCAAGGTGGGGAGAATGGAATCAATGTGACCTCTACCCCACCCTCAAGTATTACTGTGCCATAGTAAATAAGAATGTCTTAAAAATTTATAAAATACATGCTTAGCAAGCTTTGTTCAATTTAGAAGATGACATCTTCACTCTCTCTCTCTCTCTCTCTCTCTCTCTCACACACACACACACACACACACACACACACACAGAGATCATGCACATATGGTCGTGTCAATAATATTATAATAAACCACCTGGGTTGATTTTTTTTTTTTAAACAAACCAAACTTCTAAAGGTGGAGCTGAAATTAAATGAAGAAATGTTATTCTCCCACGGTCTTAATTTCACCTATGCAAACAGTTTTTTACCTGGGAGGCTGCAATACAGCTGACGAGGAATAAAGACACCTCCATCAGCTCTCATAACCAGCTATAATTTTGAATGGAAGAGAGGACAGAGAGCAGTCATGAAAAACATATCATCTCTTACAGTGGCCTTTGGCACTGTCAGGGCTTCCTACTGGGTCTCTTGTCTATCTGAAGACTGCATCCATCCTGTTCTTTCTTCCCCTCCGTAACAAAAGGCAACTATTCTTTCCAATCGAGATGGGAGCTCCTTCTCCCTGCCTCCCACCCACTTCTTACACTTCTTACATTACTCATTACCTAATCGCCACAGATTTGAACATACTGCTCCCAGCCAAAGATCTGCCCTGTCAACTTTTAAACGTCCATTTCTCTCCTACATCAAATGCAAAATTAAACTCGAATCCTCCTCAGACACAGTTTGCTATGTCTACAGACTTACTCTCTTCCCGCACTCCACACCCAAATCTTGCAAGAATTCCTTGTTTCAAGCTTCCCCTGTTTTTCCATCCTGTATGTTATGCAGATCAAAGGCCACATGGACCTGGTACAGGGTTATACATGTTTGAGGCATGTTCAACACCCGTTCCTCCTGATAGCCACTGCACTGTTTCTAGTCTTTCTTGAGCTAAGCTTCTGTTCATCTCTGCTGCTATCATCCCCTTCCAAGAGTTATTACTTGGCCTTTAAAACCAAGAAATCCAACAGTCTGGATCCACTGTGCACACTACACATTCAACCCATGTGCCATATTCATTGCTAAACTCTGAAACCAAAGCCTCCTCATTTCACATCGATCTTCCACCGTCTATGTTCCTCAAACAGACTAAAATACGCCATTTTACCAAACCAAAGGACAGGGGGGAAAAAAGAACCCTATCATCCTGACTTCCAAGATTTACAGTTTAGGCTGGTGAGGCAGCTCAGTGCTTACTGTCAAGACAGCTGTGAGCTGCGGCACAGGCATGGAAACCCACGCGTGAGTGCTCTGTGAAAAGATGCGCACACCACCCCTTGCTCACACTCACTCGCGATCCCTTGGGTCAGAGATTATCTCCTCTGCCTAAACTCTCCTTTCGCTTCTCACTCCACTTCAAAACACACATCAGTACAATGTCCTACCAGAGTTATCACAACCCAGTCCACCTTAATACAGTTGTGATTTCACAGTTTGCCACAACACTATTTAAGCAGTTCCACTACTTCCCCCCACACACTCTAAGTCCATGGCGGGTGCTACCATGTCTGTCATGTATGACTGTTCTCAAGCACTGTGCACAACACGCTCCCCCACAAGTGTGCTGAGCGGATGCATCAGTTTTGGGTTTGTTTGTTTGTTTGTTTGTTTGTTGAGTGGGAATAGATACTGGAAAAATGGTATTTTATCCTTCACACCACATTCTGTTGAAATTTCGAATAGTGTTCTTAAACAGATATAATTCAAAAGCCAATGGCACCAAAAATAAGTAATTCAACCAAAACCAACATGTGAATGCACAACTGAGTGGCATCTACCACATCCAGCAGGCCGTGGCTCAGCCTCCAGAGGGGGTGCACAGCAGAGTCAGTCTAGAAGACAGTGGGCTGAGGGAGTAAGCCGGCTGTGAACGAACGCATCTGTAAGCCACTCAATTCTGGGTTTCTAAGCTAGACAGATTTTAGGGACAGCCAGGATAGGTGTTCGATAGGTGTGTTCATGGAGGAGGGGGTGTATGGGAGGGGGGAGTTGATTAGTTATTGATTAGTCTGAGTTTGAAAGATGAAAAGGTTCTGAAGGTGGATGGTAGCAATGCTAAGTAACAATGGGAATTACTGAACTGTATACACTTAATGGTAAACTTAACTGTCATACACATTTGTCACAATACAGAAGCGACTGACTCAAGGCCTCAACCATCAAACTCCACATCTGTCATCTAACCCACGTCCCAGTACATCTAAATACCAACAAGCCTTCAAACTTCAGCAGCCCCATATCGATGTCGGGTTGCACTATAACAGCAAGGTTTCCCACTTACTGCTGCCTCTCTCTGGAAATAGGTGTCACTTCTCTCAAGAAGGAAACTAACCTAATCAGGGAACCTGAGAGATGAAGTAAGAAAATCACACATCCTCAGGCATGGAAGCTTGTCTGGACTGAGGTTTGGCATGACAGCTCCCGGGTCTGGCTTCATGCCCACGGACTTATACCTTAAGACTGAGTACTGACAACCTGGAGGTTTCTCTGCCACACACACTATTGTACACATTGACACAATTATGTCAGGTGTGAGTTATGAAATAAAATGAACCAAAGATTAGAAGAATCCTCTAGCGCAAGTCTATATGAGAGAGAGAAACTATGTAGCCTAGAAGTGAGAAGTCCTGGCCTGGGCTCTATTCACCCCACCTCTTAGCCTCTACATTTTGTAACACTAAACAGATATAGAAAAACAAAACAAAACAAACCCTTCTGCTGAGTGAGGAACTGAAAACTGTTAAATTCTAGTTACAATGTTAAAAAAGTAGAATATATAGTTCATGAACCTCCCTAATGTAAAAGCATCCCAGCTAAATGAAATTCTGTTGAATTACTTTCCTTCTAACATATTTATTATTTCTATTACTATGAAATTGAGGAAAACAGTTCTTCTTATCTGCATTTAGTACTCATTTAGAACTTACTGGGTTCCTAATATTAACCATGGCTCACAAGAAGGTTCCCAAACAGTTAAGCCCACAAGATACAAGAAAGTGACACAATTACCTTTTGTTAGAAGAGGTCTGTAAGACACAAAGTTAGCAGGCTGCAAGGCTAAGGAAGTCTAGTTTCCAAATGCCGCCATGCCCGAGTAGCTGTGCATTGACTCACTCCCTCCTCTCCTCATGCCAGAGGGAAATTACAGAAGTTGGGGATTTGACAGTGAGAAGTAAAGAAAGAAGTTATTCTTTCAAAACTTAAAAAAAAAAAAAAAAAACAAAAAAAAACACAGAAATTTTGCAAATCTGATTCCTAATATTTTATTGTCCCCAAAAAAGTGATGTTTTAAAATACCTATGGCCTGGAGCAGAGGAGATGGTGCAGTGGGTAAGAGAACTTGCTATGAAAGCATGAGGACATGAGTTTGAATCCCCAGCACAGCTTTTCCTGCAACCCCAGTCCTCGGGAGTAGAGACCCGGTGATTCCAGGAACCAGGTGGCTGCTTGGCCTTCCTGAAAATGCCAAATTCCAGCATCAATACTTTTAGAGAAATTTTAATCTAGCAACATGGCTGCTCTGGCGAGGGATCACATCCAAAGAGCTTCTAGGTCTACAAGATCTGGCTGGAATACAGGCGCACCTTTAATCCCTAATAATTAAGGTAAATTTAAGTTTGCAGCAGGAAGCAAGCATGTTTAAAAGTGTGGCATCTAATTGAGGGGCAGACAAAGTGATGAGTCAGAGAAATATGTGACAGAAGGAGTCAGAGGTGGGCTATGGCCACCTCTCACAAGGACAGGGAGAGAGGCTACTTAGGTTCAGAGAGAATTTGGCTTGGTTCGGGTTGGTGTAGTTGAGCTCCTGCAGTTCTGTTCAGTTCTAGTCAGTTTGCATGCTCAGTGCAGTCCATGGGATTCAGAGGCAGCAGTCCTTCCACGAACAACAATTCAGTCAGAAGCCAAGGGAAGCCAATTTGAATCAGTCATGTTTGGGAAAAGTTTGAGCCAGAACAACTGAGTTGAACAAGTCAGCTAGAGTACAGAAAGAGCTAGAAAGGGTAAGTCTCAGAGACTGAAATATCTAGGTTTGTCTGTAGTAATTATTCATAGCCTAGACAAGGCTGGAAGCTGAAGCCCTCAGGGCCCGGGCTTGCAGAAGATCAGACTATACAGAGGCTTCTGGCCTAGGCCTAGGGATACTTAGATAGAAATGCTCTGGGTTCAGCCCAAGTCCTGTATTCATAAGGCTTGGGCGCAGCTCTCATCTCATCTCATCCCTTTTCTGAGAAAATAAAGCATCATTTACAGATGCTTAAGAGGACTTACAGAGAACACAGAGTTACCAGCATCAGAGGACCCACTTCTAACTCCAGTGCATAGACCTATACTCACACTGCACACATAAACTCATGCAGGCAGGCACACACATGAATCTTCAGACTCTCCCCCCACCAAAAAAAAAAAAAAAAAAAAAAAAAACTTTCAATAAGGGAAAGTTGATTGGGGGGGGGGGGGTACTGAGTCGGAGCCTGGTCCTCTGCACGTGCTGTGCACACACTCTACACTGAGATACATCCCAGGCTCTTTTTACTTTTACTTTAAGACATGGTCTCACATTTTACTATGCTTTTGTTTTATTTCTTGACCAGTCTTAATGATTTAAAAATAAAAATGTCACCCTAACAGTTCTGTTTTACAAATGATAAGTTTCTGTGTACAACTTTTCTATGTGTGAAAATGAAATGATACATTTTTTTCAAAAAACAAAAGAAAACAAAACAAAGCAGAGAGAGAGAGATGGTTTCAAGTTCCCCAGGATGAACCTGAACTTACTCTGTAATTCAGATAAACATTGAATTTGTGATCCTCCTGCCTTAGATTCCCTTAGGGCTAAACCAACAGATCCCTTCTGATAAACGTTTACATCTGAATCCTACATTTTCACACGGATCTATTTCATCCTTGACTATGCTTCAGACTGGTCTTCCACAGATCCTACTGAAGTGCTCACAGAGCTAATCTATAAAATGGTGCTTCCAATCCAAGATTAAAATAATTAAATTATGATATAAAATACAAAAGAAGTAGACATACTGCCTGACACCAAGAAAATGTTAACTACCTATCTCAGTTGAATCTAAATTAAATGTAGGTTTTAAAACTCCTGGAGGCTGTGTCAGAATTATCTAATGAAGTACACATCAAGATGGCCCAATACTCGGAGACATACTCTGAAAGAATCTTTACTTTGGTTGGTTTCTCTCTTCAATAAATAAAACTTCCTGAAAACAAATTATTTAAACTGCATGTGACTCATGACTGAGACATTAGCACAGTAACCAATGTGTAATCACCATGTTCCACACTCACACACAGCACTGAAAAGGTTAAAGATGACAAGGTGTGGAGCAGCAGGGACACAGGAACAAAGCCCATGAGTCACCAGAAATTCCGACACTGGACTTTCAGAAAGGCACTTATTTAAAAAGTGAGCAGGCTTTAATAGCAGATTCAATAGGGCTTACTTCATTTCCTTGAACCTATTTTAAGAAGAGGCCAGACCTCAACCTTGCAGTGTTCAAGGATTCAGAGGTGGAGTCCTTGAGCCTGACTGAAACTGCCTTGGTGCCTCTTCTCAAGCACAGCTTTCACACAGCACTTCCTGCTATAGTTCATAAAGCAACCCTCCAAACATAGAGAGCTATATCTTCGATATCGTCGCTGCTAATGTGCTCTAACGCAGTCCTCCGTGACTAACGTGCTTGCATGAAGACAATGGGCTGCTAATGCGCCCTCGGTTACTTAACAAACACAGGAAATACTGCATTATGAACTACAGTATAGGTTAGCTGAGGTCCTAGACCGTCAGAGGATTTTATTTCTGATAACGATCCTAGAACTTGAGACATAGTAGTTGTTGAAACAAAGCATAAACACCTAAACAATTCTACTTATGCTTTAAAATTAAAGTGTGAAGCTACTCCAGCCTTTAACATGAGGAAACAGACATAAGTGGTTTGGTAACTATAAACAGAACTCATTTATTCTTTAATCATATTAGGGGATTTATACTGTGATAGGCAGAGTAAAGAAACCCAAATTTCACACAGATGAACATAAAGATGTGCACTTAGAGAAGGAAAGGGTTAGGGAGGCAGACAGGAGTTCCCTAAAACTGATCTAGTTCTGTATGTGTCAAGCATGATTCCTGGGAACCTACTGTAATTTCAGGTTATATCATCAGATATATGGAAGACAGGATGTTTCGCTGTGATCTGTGTTGGAGGGCTGTGAAATGATAGCAACCCAATCTAGCTATTCTATCCCAGGAGAGACAGTGCGTAAATGTTGTGTTCTAGTGGCAGAAATCACAGTAGGTATGTAGGAAAACTTTAAGAAGCTGAGTAGGTTTACGGAAGAGAATGCACTTACAGAAGGCTCTGCACGGTGGCTATATTCAAACAGTACGTGATTATCAACGGAGGTAGCTTTGAGTTATGGCGTGAGTCTGTTTCTTCTCTCACTCTAGGACCCCATCTTGGGCAGACCCACGAAGGCCCTGGACATGCTGCCTGTCTCTGTGAACTCAGATGTGCCTCCACTGTCTGGGTTCAGAAGCCTTGGTTTCTCGGTGTCCTCCAATCCCACCGCTGGCCACAAGCCCAGCAGCAGAAGCCAACACAAAATGAACTCAGTGGCATCTCTGGAAGGTCTTTGTCTCATAGTATTGTGTCACGGTGTTTTTTTACTTTAACTTTACAGGTCCTCCGTGTATCTATATGGTTTCTGCTTCTGTGTTTTTAGGGGATTCCTGTGTCTCCGTGTTTCTCCAGTTTTTTCTTTGAGTCATTTCCTTCCATTTGTCTTATCTACTTGTTTGTCTTATCCTGACTTCTTTGATTTTGTTTTATCTTATCTTACTTTATTCCTTAGATGCCTATTTGTTTTCTAATGAGTCAGAAAGGGTGTGGTTCCAGATTTCGAGGAGGTGGGGAGGAACTGGGAGGAGTTTCAAGAAAGGAGAAACCACAATCAGAGTATACTGTATTTAAAAAAAAAAAAAATCTAGCTGGGCAGTGGTGGTGTATGCCTTTAATCTCTGGGAGGCAGAGGCAGGCAGATTTCTGAGTTCGAGGCCAGCCTAGCCTACAGAGTGAGTTCCAGGACAGTCAGGGCTATCCAGAGAAACCCTGTCTCGGACAAAAAAAAAAAAAAAAAAAAAAAAAAAAAATATATATATATATATATATATATATACACACACACACACACACACACACACACACACACACACATATATATATAAAATCTATTTTCAATAAAAGAAAAATAAAACAGAAATAATAAAAATACTTTCTTCTATTGAAATTTTAAATAAATCTTTATTTAAATAAAAAAGACAAAAGCATTCATTAAAAAGATCTATAATTTAAGCTAAGATTATGTGAGGGCAGGTTTCAGCTAAACATTAGGAAGATTTTCATTGGGATTTTTTTTTTTAAAGATTATATGCATGCAATAAGGACACATGCTCCACTATGTTTATAGCAGCCTTAGTTATAATAGCCAGAAGCTAGAAAGAACCCAGATGTCCCAGATACAAAAAATGTGGTATATATACACAATGGAGTACTATTCAGCCATTAGAAACAAAAGAATACCCATGGTATGCAGTCACTGATAAGTGGATATTAGCCTAGAATCTTGGGACACCAAAGACACAATTCACATACCAAATGATGTCTGACAAGAAGAAAGGAGTGGACACTGGTGCTGGAAAGGATCAAAGTATCAGTGTAGGGGAATATCAGAACAGGAAAGTGGGAAGGGGTGGATGAGGGAGCAGGGGGAGGGAAAAGAGCATGTGGGACCTTTGGGGGGCGGGGAACCAGAAAAAGGGAAATGAAATGTAAATATAAAATATATCCAATAAAAAAAATGAAAAAAGATTATATTTTACTGTGTTGGGCACGCTGCTACTGAAATCATATGTGCAAATAATAGTGATCCTCCTGCCTCAGTATGAGTTTACTATTCAGCCCTTTCCTATTAAGAAACAGTAACTGTAATGCTTTCCCAAGTTCTCACTCTGTAGCGCACAGGAAGGTACAAGTCTGACAGATTTTACCTAGAGGATTATCTCTCAGATATCAGAACTCATTGGAAGTAGAAATCTTAGAGTATAGATGATGGTGATAATATATGAACTACATTACTTAAATGGTTCAGCTGAGAGAGTCTTCAAATCCTTGCCATGTTCTTAAGTAACATGGATGTCACTGGATGCCAGGTAGTAGCAAAAGTGGAGGAGAGCGCAGCGGCGGGAGACAGACCATGCTCATCAAATACGTTGGTTTTTTTTTCCTTTTTCTTTCTTTCTTTCTTCCTTCCTTTCTTTCTTTCTCTCTCTCTCTCTCTCTCTCTCTCTCTCTCTCTTTCTTTCTTTCTTTTTGGATTGGATATTTTATTTATTTATTTTCCCTTTCCAGGTCTCCCCTTCGGAACCCCCTATCCCATCCCCATCCCCCCCCCCATGAGGGTTCCCACCCACCCACCCACTCACTCACTCACTCCCATCTTCCCGCCCTGGCATTCCCCTATACTGGGGCATTGAGCACCCTCAGGCCCAAGGGCCTCTCCTACCACTGATGTCCAACACGGCCACCCTCTGCCACATATGTGGCCAGCGCCATGGGTCCCTCCATGTGTACTCTTTGGTTGGTGCTCCAGCCCCCAGGAGCTGCGGGGGATCTGGCCTGTTGACACTGTTGCTCCCTCTATGGGGCTACAAACTCTCTCAGCTCCTTGGAGAAGGAACTGGAGGAGTTGGTTTTTTTCTAAACAGCATGGAGACTGAAGCTAGGGCCTTTCAAATACCATACAATAGCAATACACCCAGCCCTCTCACTTGTTTTCATTTGGAAACATTCTCACTAAATTGCCCAGGCTGGCCTTGAACTCACACAGTCCATGAGCTTGTCATCCTCCTGGCTCCAATGCCTGATCACTTGGAGTCACAGGCCTGAACCACCTGGCCTGGTTATAGAAGGATCTGAGCCCTGTACATTACTTGTCCTCTGTCAATATTCTCAGAGTGCCTAAATACATCTAATATTTACTTCTGGAGAAGCGAGCAGTTTGATGAGAGAGATTTTCCACAAGCAATAACTAATTGTAAACAACTATACATTATTTGCGAATTAAAGTGTATACAAGGGTGGGCATAATTCAGTTGCCCAAGTATTTGCCTTGCAAGCATGAGGAACTTTGGATTCCAAGAGTCCGCTTTTAAAAGTCAGGCTTAAAGGCACACACATATAACCCCTGGTGTTGAGAAAGTGGAGAGAGGTGTATGCCTTGGGCTTTCTGCCGGAAAGAACAACATTGCTTCAGGACGGAAGGACGGATAGATAGATAACAGATGTAGGTGATGCCTGAAGAGTGGAACTGATAGTTACCTTGACTTCTACACACACACACACACACACACACACACACACACACACACTTGCACACATAACACATCACCACTGTTCCAGATAAGAATATACCTATGAAAGGCTTGTCATCAAGAATTTGACTTTCCCTATGGCAACATTAGTGCCTACATTGAAGATATGCTAATTTAAGCCATCCCGTTGTTATAGAGTGGTCCTCCATACTAGAAAGAGTTCACTCCTGTACTGTAATGAATTAGAAAGGCTAAAGGTGAGAGGAGAGAGTGTTTATGAATGGTCCAAAGGGGGAGAAAAACATTGCAACAAAAAAAACTTAATAATTCTGCTATTTGTCTCAAATCAAAACTTAAGATTAAATGGTATAAGAAACAGTGCGTATAAAATTTATTTGTAAAATCCATGGGCTAGGAAAGGAAAAGATTCATGTCTGACTCGATGACAAATCGTGTACTCTATGCAAGGAACCATGGACACTGGGTATGTCACTTCCTCTCCCTGGCCTCTGTGAGCTTGTCTCCCAGGGGGCAATATTGCCCAGGAGTGTGAACCTTCAGACATCTACCAGATCTGTACAATAAACATGCAGGAAGGGCCACTTTATTCCTTCCAAACTGTTTTCAATGTCTCATGCACTGAAGGTTTGTCCAACTCAGCAGTTAATGTGATGCGGATGGCTGGAGACGACAGCCTCGTGCTGATTTCCTCCTACAGAAGGTAGACGGATACTACCTCTACCAATGCCGCTCCTAAAAGGACTAACGAATGTCAATTCTGCAGATATGATCCGACGATATCACTGTAGAGCCCATGAGATGTCATGTTGTAAAAAAGGCATAAACTATGTGATATAATATATTGTTTTCAAAGAGTTTATGACTTAAAATTTTTATTTCTTCATATTACTTTTCAAACTCAAGGGTTTCCTGGATACTAGCAGACAGTTTAACCCTGACCTACCCCACTGGCCTGGAAATCAAATATTAACCAACAGTTCTTTTTTATCTCTAAACAACTTAATATTTAGAAATACGAATCCCAGTACTTTTCAAAATGATTCAGTGGCTTCTGTCTGAAGAGCCAAGGGTGATAACTTTAAATGGGAGCACTCATGGGCACACTTCACCACCAGGGACACTTGCTCAGGACCTTCTGTCTTAATACTAAAGGAAAATACTATAGTAATTTAAAATAGAGAGCATCTCTACATAGAAAATTTTATGTGCTATAGAACATCTAGTGCATTTTTGAAAAATAAATCATCCTACTAATATGACCATGTTTAAGACAATGTTCACTGTACCCCCACATACATAAACAAATCCCAAATCACACACCTAACCTCCCCCTCTCCAAAATATTAAAGCAGAGCATTTTATCTGCATATAATTATTCAATTATTGTTGATAATATAATCAACAGTTAGTTATACTCTGAAATGGAACTATCCTCCACTATAATACTGATATTTTAAGATGAACTGGTTGGTTTGTGGGGAGGGTTGAAAGTTTGTTTTGGTTTTATGGAGGAAGGTAAATGTTGAGACAAGGAGAGCTTTATCTATGCTAACACCACACTACCCCTGAACTCTCTGTGGTAGAATGAAGTGTCTTTGGAGTATATGCGCAAGAGTGGAATAGCAAGACTTGGGGTGGGTCAAATCCCATAGTCTTGTGGAACCGCCACTGGTTTCCATGTTGTCTATGGAAGTTTGCACTCCCATCAGTAACAGATGAGTGTTTCCCTTACTCTACATCCTTTGCCAGCGGCTGCTTATCTTATTGACTGGCCATTCTGACCAGTATGGGATGAAATTTCAATGTAGTTTTTGATTTGCATTTCTATGATGAGCATTTAAGTGCATCTCAGCTACCTGAGTTTCCTGTTTTGAGAATTCTCTGTTTAGATTTATATCCAATTTTTAAGTTGGGTTGGGTTTTGTTTTGTTTTTTGATATATAGTTCTTAAAGTTCTTTGTACATTTTGAATATTGGCCTTCTATTCGATATGTAACTGATAAAAATCTGACAATTCTCTAGGTAGCTGCTTTGTGTGAATGATGCCTTACAAAAGCTTTTTATTTTCATGAGGTTCTATTTATTAATTGCTGACTTTAGTGCCTGTGCTACTGGTGTTCAGTTTAGGAAGTCTTCTCCTGTGCCAATGAATTCAAGGCTATTCCCCACTTTATCTTTCATCAGGTCCAGCGTATGTTGAGGTCTTTGATCCATTTTGAGTTGGGTTTTATATAGGGTGATAAGTATGAAATTATTTTGATTCTTCTATATACAGTTAATCCAGTTCGACTAGCAACATTTGTTGAAGATGCTCTTCTTTTTTCCAGTGAATATTTCTGTCTCCTCTACCAAAACTCAAATATGTGGATTTATGTCTGGGTCTGCAATTCAATTCAGTTGATCAACTCGTCAGTTTTTGTATCAACACCACATTTGTTTTTATTACTATAGCTCTGTAAAACAACTTGAAATCTGGATAATGATAACTTCCATAGTTTATTATTTATGGGTGTTTTAGCTATTCTGCAGTGTGAGTGCGTGCTTGTGTGTGTGTGTGTGTGTGTGTGTGTGTGTGTGTGTGTGTTTTCATATGAAACTAAAAGTCCTTTCAAGATTTGTGAAGAATTAAATTGGAATTTTGATAGGGACTGCACTGAATCTGTAATCTGCTACTGGAAGGATAGTCATTTTTACTATATTAATACTACCAATCCATAAGCACAGGTGGAGATTCTTCCATCTTTTGACATCTTAAATTTCTTTCTTCAGTGTCTTGCAGTTTTTATCATATAAGTCTTTGATTTGCTTGGTATGAGATACCCCAAGAAAATATTATTATTATTTAAGGCTATTATAAAGGGTGTGATTTCCCTGTTTTCTTTCTCAGACCATTTATCCTTTGTATACAGAAGAGCTATTGAATTCTGTGAGTTAATTTTGCTCCCAGCTACTTTATTGGTAGTGCTTATCAGCTGTAGGATTACCCAGTGGAATTTTTAGGGTCACTTATGTATATCATATCATCTGAACATAAAGACACTTTGACATCTTCCTGCCTAATTTGTATCCCCTTGATCTCTTTCAGTTGTCTTATTATTGTAGCTAAGACTTCAAGTACATTATTAAATAGACTTGGGGAGATTGGACAACCTTGGATTGTTCCTTATTTCAGCAGAATTGCTTTCAGTTTCTAACTTAATATTAGCTATGGGCTTGCTGTAAACTGCCTTGTTATGTTTAGGCAGTTATCTTGTATCCTTAATTCTCAAGGACTTTAATCATAAAGAAGTGTTGGGCTTGGTAAGGCCTTCCATGTATCTAATGAAATGATCATGTAGTTTTTGTCTTTTAGTATATTTATATGGTGGATTATGTATGTTAATCCCTGCATCCCTGGGTTGAAAATTACTTCATTATAGTAGATTATCTTTGTGACATGTTTTTCAATTTGGTTTGCAAGTATTTTGCTGAGTACTTTTGTATCTATGTTCATAAGGGAAATGGGTCTGTAATTTTCTTTGTTGGGTTTGAGTATCAGAGTATCTATAATCTCATAAAATGAATTTGGCAGTGTTCCTTCTGCTTCTATTTTGTGGAATAATTTGAAAAGTATTGGCATTAACTCTACACTACACTAAAATCATCTGGCCTTGGGCTGTTTGTTTGTTTGTTTAGGAAATGTTTAATAACTGCTTCTATTCCACTAGGGGTTATAGTTTAAATTGCTTATCTAATCTTGACTTAACTTTTTTAAGTATTATGTTTCAAGAAAATAACCCATTTCTTTTAGATTTTCTGATTTGGAAGAGTATACAGTTATATCCTTATGATTCTATGGATTTCCTCAGTATCTACTTTTGTTCCACTTTCATGTCTAATATTGTTAATTTGGATATTCTCCCTTAACCTTTTACTTAATTTCGATAAAGGTTTGTCAATCTTACTGATTTTCTTATAGAAACAAGTCATTGTTTAATTGATTCTTTGTATTGATTTTTGTTGTTGTTGTCTGTTTCTAGTTTAGTGATTTCAGTCCTAATTTTCATAATTTCTTGTTGTTCTACTCCTTTTGGATATGATTTCTTCTTTTTATTCTAGGGCTTTCAGGTGCACTGTTAAATTATAAGATTGCTACAATTTTTTAATGTAGGCACTTTAATGCCGTGAACTTGCGTCATAGAACTGTCTTCATTGTGTTCCATAGATTTTTGTATGTCGTATATACATTTTCATTTAATTCTAGAAAGTCTTTAATTTCTCTCTTAATTTTTGTCTAGACCCATATTTCATTCCATTCAGTTTCCATGCTTTCGGTTATGTTGTTATCTAGCATTCATCCATGGTGCTCAGACAGGATGCAAAATGTTATTTCAATCTTCTTATATTTGTTGAAACGTGCTTTGTGTCTGAGTATGTGGTCAGTTTTTAGAAAGTTCCATGAGCTGCTGAAAGAGCACATTCTTTTGTGTTTGGGTGTAATGTTCTGTGAATATCTATTCAGGTCCATTTGACTTAAGACATCATTTAACTCCAGCATTTCTCTATTTTGTTTTTGTCTAGATAACCTGTCTATTGGTGACAATGGGATACTGAAGTCTCCCACTATCAGTGTGTGATTTTAGCTGTAGTAGTGTTTCTTTTTTGAACTTGGGTGTCCCTATGTAAGAACTGAAATATCCTCTACATGAAGTTTTCCTTTGATGAGTATGTAGTGTCCTTCCCCATCTCCGCTAATGAGTTTTGGTCTGAACTCTATTTTGTCAGATATTGAAATAGCTACACCAGCTTGCTTCTAAGGTCCATTTGCTTGGAATGTCTTTCCATCCTTTTTCTGATATTAAGGTATGTTCCATACCTATCCTTGATATTAAGGTATGTTTCTTGGATGAAGCCACGAAATAGATTTTCTTGATTTGAAGTGGATTTTTCTGTTTTCAAACCCATTCTGGTAGTCTAACTCTTTTTTATTGAGGAACTGAGACAACTGATGTTGAGAGAAACCAACAGTGTTTGTTGTCTCCTGTTATCTTGCTGCTATGGGGCATATGTGTTTCCCCTCTTTGGATTTGCTGATCTGGGATTAATCTTTGGTTTTATCATGGACTCTAATATTTTCTCCAACTATGATGATTGAAAGTTTTGCTAGGTATAGTTGTGAGGGCTGGTATCTGCAGTATCTTAGACTCTGTAGAACATCTGTTCAGGCCTTTGAGAGTCTCTATTAAGAAGTCATGTATTAATCTAATAGGTGTGTGTGTGTGTGTGTGTGTGTGTGTGTGTGTGTGTTTTACTTGGTCTTTTCCCCTTGCAGCTTTTAAGTCTTTCTTCTGTAGGTTTAGTGCTTTGATCATTATGTGCCCACCAGATGTTTTTTCTGGTCCAGTCTACCAGGTGCTCTGTATGCTTCTTACACTTTCACAGAATCTCCTTCATGTTAGGGAAATTTTCTTCTGTGATTTTTTTTTAAACTATTTCCTGTGCCTTAGTTCTTGGTTTCTTCTCCTTTCTCTATTCCTATTATTCTTAGATCAAGTGCCCCAGATTTCTTGGATGTTTTATAGCAGGAACTTTTTCCTGTTGAACATCTGATGTATCCATTTCTTCTGCCATGCCTTCAATGCCTGAGATTCTCTTTTCCATCTCTTGCGTTCTATTGGTGAGGCTTGCCCTCTGAGGTTCCTGTTCCAATTCCCTAATTTTCATTTCCAGATTTCCCTCAGCTTGGGTTTTCTTTGTTGATTCTATTTCCAACTTTCAGACCTTGAACTGTTTTATCCATTTCCTTCTACTATTTATGTTTTCATAGATGTAAGGGATTTTATTCATTTCCTCTCTAAGGACTGCTATCATATTCATAAAGGCTATTTTAAGGTCTTTCTCTTATGTTTCAGCTTTGTTGCAATACTTAGATCCTGCTGTGGTAGGGTTGCTAGGCTCTGGTGGAGACATATTATCCTGGCTGTTACTGACTGTATTTTTATTCTGGCATCTAGGCATCTGGGACTGGTGCTGGTTTCTAGTTTCATCTTTGTTGGGTGGGTATTTCGCTCTCTGGTCTCTGTTGCCCTCTCTGTTTCTTAGCATAGTGTGGTGGCTATGTGTCGCCTGGTAGGAAATTCTTCCTGCATCCTGATAGGTGTGGCCACTGGAGGTCCAGGCAATAGTTGTTTCTGGGTCTTGGGAGCTGACACTTAGGAATAGGGTTGGGCTGTTGGGTGGGGCTGAAAGGGTACACAGTGGGGAGGAAAGCAGGATGTTTCCACCACGATCTGCTTATAAGTACCCTGGAAGTGGGGCACAGAGTGAGGAGAGGACACAGCAGAAGGACTGCTACAGAGCTGAGGATGAGCCTGGCAGATTGAGCTCTGGAGGAGAGGAGTGAGAGCTGAAGCCTGGAGTGGGTCTACCTGGCTCCCTGGCCGCAGCGCACGCTGGGTCGCCAGGGAGTTTTTAAAGGCTACAGTAGTGTAGCACTCTGCACTCACCTTTCTGTGGTAGATCAGACTTTCCTCACGTACCTTCCATTCTTCAAATAATGCATTTCCATGGGTTCCACACAGATGAAGAGGTGCAAATAGCACACATAAGTAGTTATTACTTTTCTTATTTTTGTTTGTTTTATAAAGTAGTTATATTTTTAAAATAACACTTAAAATAAATGGCCTGTTACCTATTAAGCATTTTGTTTTATTTATTTTATTTTATTTTATTTTATTTTATTTTATTTTATTTTATTTTATTTTATTTATTTTACCTGTGTGAGTATTTAGACAGTCAGAATGCACATGCTCGGAATGCATGCAGTGTCTATGTTGGTCAAGAAGCCATTTGCTCCCCTGGAACTATGGGTGGCTGTGAGGGGCCATCCATGTAGGTGCTGGGAACCAAACCTGGGTCCTCATGTCTCCAGCCCCCTCACCACCATTTTTAACTGATGGGTGAATACAGGCTCTAATTTTTCTTTCCCTTTTTTTATTTTTTTTTATTTTATTTTTAGGTTTTTCAAACAGTATCTCTTTATATAATTTTGGCTGTACTGGAACTCACTGTGTAGACCAGACTGAGAGCTTTTGACTTAATGGCATAAGAATCTAAAATGAAAACAGTTTAAGAAGGTCTACAGTCAGTCAATAACCAGCCTCTTGGCTCCTTAAAACAACCCACAGCTACCAGCTGCTGTTGATCTCCGTGTGGTAATGTGACGGCCTCAGAAGAACCCTCTGACTGACAGTCCTGCTGAAAGGTTAGGGCTCTTCTGCTCTAATCAAAGGGGGCACATGCTAAGTGTCAAGTCAAAGTTCACTGCAAAGAAAAACAAACTGAAGCTCCCAAGTGCTCCCCAGTCTAGTAAAGCCAAAGTCAAGAACAGGAAGGTCAAGGCCACTCTGCCTGTCGCACTCGGCTGGGGACTACTTATTGCATAAAGTAACAGATGGCAAATCGCCCTTCCTCTAAAACCTTCCCTTGGCATTCCCCAAAGGGCTGATGATTTCCAGAACTTCTGTAAAGGTCTGGTTTCAAACTTCTTACGGTAAGTACACGGTAAGTACACGTTAGTTAGTGAGAGGGAAATGCTGCCTTTTGAGGTTTGCTAGCACCTGTTGGGCTGATCTGAGGCTAACTTGTTGGCCACTGCTGCCCTGTTTCCTTCTCTTCACTCCCACCGCCAGCATCTGATCACCCCCCCCCGCCCCCTTACTCAAATCAGCAAGTCCCATTTCAGAGCCGCTTGATCTCTACTTGTAGTTTAGGCCACATCACACCTACCTGCCCACCCCATTACATTCAAATCATTCGCCCCCCCCCAAATCCCTATATTTCTAGTCAATGAAAAACAATATAATCAGAAAACATTTTTTTAAAAAAATGGGTAAGTTCCTATCAGTTCAAAAATCCACTACTGACTTAATATTACCAAGATGTCTGCTTAAAAACCATGAAGACGGCAAATGTAATGTTACATGCTGTTTGTGTTTGTTTTAACCAAGAAAAGACCATTGGAAAAAACTTCAAGCAGATGACTGCATTGTATAAAATACCTCAATAAAGTTATTATTAAAAATAATGTATTGCAAGCTTGCCCCTAATCACTTAAAAACACAGAGATACCTGACAGTCACTAAATCTTCAAGAATAAGGAGGAAATTTTATAGACACAGAGATCCATATTTATATACATATTCATTACACTGGTATGCAGATCACTTAATGTTTTAAATCATGCTTATAGAAATAACTAAACCATTTCCTTTCACAAATGCCTTAGAATCTAGCATGTGCACATTCCATTAAATGCCAGCACGTCACCCAGAGGGTAACAGTGTCATCTGACCATCACTGCTGGTTTAACACTGGATTCCAATCTCAGAACATTTCTAATTACTCATTATTATCCACAGCTCAAACATGCTGTTTGAAACGGATAACCATTATAACAAGACCCATTCAGCACTGATTGAAGATTAAAAAGTTGGTGTGTCCAAAGAAGAGAGCTTATAAAACCCCATGCTAGAAACAGGGCGGGGTGGAGGGGCCATGAGCAGAGCTGAAGCTGGCAGAGGTAAAAGGGATCTTTGCTGTTGCCACACAAAGCAAAATTACAGTTAACTATATTTAAAACACATACAGGGAGGGAGGGAGGGAGGGAGGGAGGGGGAGGGAGGAGAGAGAGAGAGAGAGAGAGAGAGAGAGAGAGAGAGAGAGGGAGAGGGAGAGGGAGAGGGAGAGGGAGAGGGAGAGGGAGAGGGAGAGGGAGAGGGAGAGGGAGAGGGAGAGGGAGAGGGAGAGGGAGAGAGAGAGAGAGAGAGAGAGAGAGAGAGAGAGAACGAACGAGAACACAAAACGCACTATCCATGGTCACAGTCAGAGGCAGGACAAAGTGGCACTGATCTTTTTGACAAACAAAATTGCTTGAAATATTGCATGACTTGCTACACAGCACTGTTATTACTTTCAACTGAAAGATAGGTCCAATTATGACATCAATACAAGCTCTCTTTCAGATTGGAATGAAAGAACAGTAAATCCCAGTGGACACCGGAGTTCTCTAGCAGAGATGATGTAATATACAAAAATAGACATCCTCCGGCAGAAGCTGAAACTTGGGTAAACAGCACACTGCATGCTATTCTCAACTGCCTTGCATGAATTTGCAATGCGTGCTGTTAATAGCGTGAGAGAAATCGTTTTACACTTTAAATTGTTTCATGATTTACATTTCAATGTCTACCTATGCTCTATAGTTTAATTTCTTAATCCATACAAATGAAATTAACGTAATGCCTGATTGTAGCTGCAAAAAAGAGAAAAGGTCCCTCCCTAAAGCAAGGAGAGCCACAGAAACGCTGCAGCTGAACAGGCTGCAGTTTGCCAGAAATTGCAGCACAAGGTTCAGAAGCATTTTCTCCACCTATTGTTTGAAGACCTTGCTGTCAGAACCTTCCTGAAGGATTTACAATCCAGCCTGATCTGGGTGGAGAGGGGCCAGTTAACCTGCTGACAAGAAGCATTCGAAGGACACTTTCTACATTCTCAGAAAACGCTAGTGAGATCCAAAGCATCCACAAGCGCGAGGGCACCTAACTAGCAACCCTGACAGGGTGTGGCTGCCGCTACCCTCCTCCCCACGCCCTTTCTGTCATTCCTCAGCACCAGCTCAGCTTTCACGGTTTTTGTTTTTTTTTAACTGAGCTTTCCTGCACTGAAGGATAATCTGCTTCAGCCTGGGGATGTGGTCAGTTTGTGGAGTGCTTGCTGAGCATGAATGACACATACCCTGTGTGTGAGTCCTAGTGCAGCAGAAACTGGGCATGGCAGCACATTCCAGAGCCCGCAGGGTTTGGGAACTGAAGGCAGGAGGACCTACAACACCAGTTACAAACTACTCTGGGAGAGAAAACAAAACTCAAAACAAACAACAGGCAAAGCCTTGTGTCTTTTTTTAAACTAATCTACCTCAAACTATGACTGGAGCAGTTTCACTTATATATAGGGAACATAATACATACATATGTACATATGTATGTGAATACACACACACACACACACACACACACACACATATGCAGTTATATATGTACTGCCCACTAAAAGTTGCTGTGCAGAAAGCACCATGATCAGGTAAGTCAACTGAAATAAATGACTGGTACTTTAAAATGTTATTCTTGTCACCTACCTATTTTCTTTTTTTCAACATTTATTTGTGTGGATCCGTGTTTTGCTTGTGGGTATGCCTATGTACCACATGCGTGCCTGGTGTCCACAGAGGACAGAAGAGGGTGTGGCATCCCTTGGAGCTGGAGTAATAGGTAGTTGTGTACAGTCTGTCCTGTGGGTGCTGGCAGATAAACCTGCAGGCGATGCTCTTCACCACTGAGCTCACTCTAGCCCCTATTTATTTCTCCCACTTGAATCCTCACCCTTAGTTCTTATCTCAGTTGTCAAGTTCAAACGCTGTTTCTACCTCCAGAGCTTAAGGAGGACCTAAGGCCATCCCTATTCCAGCGTGGAGCAGATAAATTTATCAAGATGTGACTTGCAAGCAGGGCAGTGCTTGCTTTTAATCCCAGTATGCAGAGGCAGGTGGATCTCTGAGTTCAAGGCCAGCCTGGGCTACAGAGGAAGTTCCAGGACAGCCAAGGATACACAGAGAAACCCTGTCTCAAAGGGAAACAAAAAGTGAAGCTGCCAGTATCACGACCTCCTCTGCCCACTCTGGATTCTCCCACCGCGTTAGTCTCTGAGCAAATGGAACTATATGTGTGAACGGCTGCTCCTGACGTCGGCGGTGTTACATGACGGCCGGTCAGAAAGCCACTCCTGAGTCTCTTAAAAGTGCCTAGTGCATGTCCCTCCTTACATGCATTTTTCTATATTTCTATTATCCACATTTCCCTACGAAATTACAGCGCAAGGAGAGAAATCACTTGAGTATGATGAAGACCTGAAAAATGGGTAGTCAACAAATATTTATCAAATGAACAAGTCTATAGAATAACATACTGGCTTTTCCCTGAATGGCAAAGGAAATAAAATACATCAGTTTTCTGAAACTCTATCCTACTGTAATTTACAAAAAGACAATTATAGCACCAGTGAAAAGAAAGGCTTTCACTTCAATTAAGCAAACTCGGTGGATAAATATAGGAATAAATGCTTTAAAAGTAGTTATAACACAACACTACACTTACGTATAATTTTATTTGTTAAAATACATCTTTGAATAAATAAATTATAGTTAGGAGAGACATGAACTAAGGTGAACTCTGAAGCTCTTAATATATCCTAAGAAATTTACTAAAAATAAAGTCACTGATTCTGACATAAAGCACAATTTCTTACAGTTGTATAGCAGATACTACATCAAACTAAGGAGGCATTGAAAAATTAATAAGTGAGAAAGCAAACCATGAAATGGGTGAAAATACTTAGATTTCTGACTTAAGAATAGCTCAATCAAAAAATTCATGTCAAAAATGTGCATAAAATAAATACTGTAAACTTTTTATTTTAATAAGTAATCTTTTAAAACCAAACCAAGAAATCCTTAACAAAATACAACTTAAGTCTATTCCCTAAAAACTACTGTAAGATGTTGTATGCTTAATATTAGTGTCATATTTCTATTTAAACAGCACACAATGAAAAGGGCACATGTTGAAAAACCACAAAGTATTCACCAACATGTTTAATTGTTATGTTTTATGTGTGAATTAAAAATTAAGTTTAACTCTTAAAACATGAAAAAAATTAAATCTCATTTAGAAATGTGGGCGATATATGCTAAAAAACAGAGATATATGGCCATTACCAAAAAAGAAAAACAATCAAACAAATAAAAAAATTAAAAACATTATGATCAGATTTGGTAGCATACACTTATAATCTCAATACTCAGGAGACAAAGTCAGGTGAATCTCTGTGAGTTTGAAATCAGCCTAGTCCAGAGTGCTACGTTCCAGGCTAGCCAGTGAGAGCATGTCTCTAAATAAATAACAGACAACAGAGTGGCCAATTTTATGAAAAAGGAAGATATCTTCCAAAGCTTCATATACCTGTCACCTTATTATACCACTGATGTCACATTTTAGAGATGCTGGCAATAAAAAGTATTAAGGTCACGTTGTATTCAACGCATCAACTCGACGTAATATTTCTATTGCCGTTGTATACCACAGTCAAGAACTTAAACCTGACCTACTGAAAAACTGGACACCTATAATGCTTGCAACAGACCAAAGCCACTGTAATGGATGCAAAACATCTTTTCCATGACTAAAAGCGTTTCATTATCTCAGTTCTCTTGACTGACAATTTGAGACTATGCTATCTTGTACTGTATTCACATTTAGAGAGCAGAGGCGTGTTTTAGGGGTTAGGCAGTATTACGACAGCATGCCAACGAAGACTTCGAGAGCGGAGAACACTCCAACTTCCTAACCAGCCTTGGAAGCTACAAATCTCTCGAGCTTTGGGGAGAACATCCACATGTGAGAGATGTGTTCTTCAATCTCCAGTCTAATTTCTTTCTGTACGATTTTTTTGCTCTTCCTGATCTAGAAAGAGTAATGAGTTCTTTTCTCCCCCATTAAAGTAAGAGAGAATAAAATGTACCAGAAGAGGTGTGTGCCAGGTTCCAGCACCACTCCAACCGTGCAATGGGACCATCCTCCCTCCGGCTCAGTGCCACTACCTTTCCATCTTTACCACGGATCTCCCTGCCATACAAATATCTCAGGAATGCCCTGAAGTAATGAGGGGAAGACAGAGAAAGCTTTCCTTCCTACCCAACTCTTAAAGGTGAGCCAGTGAGAGTCTACGTCCCAACAAAGTCTTTCTAGGAGCTGACCCCAAGTTTACCAGTCTCTGCCAGAAACCGTCTCTCCCGCTTCCAGTCTATGCACTGGGGCGGAAGGTCTAAGCCACAACCTTGCTTTCGGTCACCTGAAAAATAGTCTCAAGCTCCACTCATCAAAATGTAAGAAAATGTTAATGAGAATTCTCTTCTCACTGCATATTAAAACACTTACTCTCCCTGCAAAACTCACACACGTGCCTTACAAAAATGTCTAAGCACTCTGCACGGGCTTAGTCTTCATGATTCTGAGGGAAATCATTACAAAATTCACGTTAAATTACTGTAACACGTCTTAAAAGAGTACATAGAGTATACATCACTGTGTGTATTTTGAATTCAAGTTTTAAATAAAAATTAGGTTCTTAATTTTGCCAAATAAAAAGATAAATTACACTGTGGATTCTTTTTAACTATTAAATCATGTATTCTTAAAGTACTGACTTTCCATATAAAAAGTAAAAATACTGACTTTTTTTTAAAAAAAAAAAACTATACAATTTAGAAATTATACAGTCATGAGGCTTAAAAGTTGAATAAAAGGTTTTATATTTATCTCATCACTTAGCAATCAGCAGTTTCAGGGCTAGACAGATGTCTCGGAGGTTACAGATGCTTACCGTGCAAACAAGAGAACCAGAGTTCGGCCCCAGCTCTCATCCAAACAGCAGCGTGGGGGAGGAGGCCTGAGGCATCTGTTGTTCTGGCAG
This sequence comes from Apodemus agrarius, assembly GCA_964023405.1. Taxonomy (NCBI): domain Eukaryota; kingdom Metazoa; phylum Chordata; class Mammalia; order Rodentia; family Muridae; genus Apodemus; species Apodemus agrarius. The sequence continues at coordinate 89,254,384 of OZ030007.1, read as the reverse complement.
AGGACCCAGGACCAGTTCCCAGCACCCATGTGGCGGCTCAAAACTGTCCCTAATTCTAGCTATAGGGTATCTGACACCTTTTATGATCCTTCTAGGCACGAGGCAAGTGCATATACATAGATGCTGGTGAAACACTAACTCACAAAAAATAAAAGAAAATCAAAATCTTAAAAAAAAAAAATTAAGCAGGGTGTGGCCTCATGCACACCTCAACTGCGGACAGAAGAGACAGGAGGCTCACTAGGGCTTGCTGGCCGCTAGCCCAGCTGATAAAGCAGGCTCCAGGTCTACTAAGAAACCCTACCTCTAAGGCAGACGGTAATGGACAATGCCAGCTTTGGCCTCCAGACACTTGTACGCACCCACGCACCCGTGTACACACGTGCACAGGCTCCACCCCCACACAAATCAGCAGTTTCTGAGAAACACAACAACAGCTACGCCACTGCAGCATCCCCTTACACAGGACATAAAGGAGTCGGCTCATCTCATTTGAAAATGTATACAAACAGTTTGTTAGTTCATGGAAGCTGCCACAATACCCAAAAATGTTAGTGACCGCTCTCCTCAACATAAATGTAGTTCCTCACGACCTTTCTCCCGCTCAGGGGCACAGCCGTAAATGTCACTGTCCTCTACCATCTCCCAGGCAGTTTTTTCTTCCATAACTCCAAATTCCCTAAGCCAAACATGAGCCATAACTCCAACAGCCCAATTCTGAAATTATTTATTAGTTATTGCAGGCATTAAGAAACAGGTTAGGGTATTCTAGACCTCTTGATTAAAATGTCGGCAAACCAAAACATGACATCTGGTTAAAACCAAGGTGCAAATAAGAAAACATAGTAAGAGTTTTGAAGCTCCCATTTCTTCTTTTGAATAAGCCTGTTTTTGTTTTTTAATGTTAATGAAATTTCCCCAGTATATTCCCCAAATGCTCTCATCATTTCTAAATTTGCTTTTTATCAATAGAACAATTAAAATGTAAGTTTCTAAGGAATTTCCCATGAGCTTTCCCACAAGAAAGGCAGGGCAATTCCAATATCTGTTTGTTTTTTTTTTTCTTATTTGCAAAACAAGTTAAAAAGAAACAGTGCTTCAATCACTCTTAAGATAATTACATTGCACTTGCATTCTTCAGGGAATGACCACGCATGTGTAGAATAGCAGGAAGGAAGCCTACTGGCTACCACAAGGCTCACTCCACCAGGGCGAAACACAGCAGGACAAGACGGAGCAAGACACCAGCACTGTAATTCATTAGTAACATTGCAAACGTACACACAAACTTAGGTTAGCGTCGGGACAGCACACAGATTACAATACCTGGGATTTAGTGCATTCCTTTGAGCCAGAATGAAATGAGTGCCATAGAGGAGGGAAGGAAAAGAGGAACAAATGTCAGACATGCACCACACCAAGTACGTTCATCTCCGGCACTGCGGATCAGCTGCACTACCCCGCTGTGCGCCTTAGCCATGCACTGCAAAGTCCTCTGAGACCCGCTTTCCACCCCAGCCCCACTTACCCTAGCCAACTTCTCTCTAAGGGAGAGATTTTGTTATGAACGATAGGACTCACATCAAATGAATAACAGTTTCCATCTAAATCTCTTTTACTGTGTCTATCAAACATATAAAACAAATTTTGTTTTCCTCACTAAAACCTGTTTAAGTCAATTATAGATGTGTGTGTGTGTGTGTGTGTGTGTGTGTAACAAAAACACAATTTATATCTCAAAAAGGACACAATATTTTGAGTTACAACCATGCTGTTTGCCTATCTTAATTCACTTAGTCAGTTATTCACATTGGTCACATATAGTAAATACTGATAAAATTTTTTATCTTAATATTACATTGTTTTCAAAAGTAACTACTGACCAGATAGATAATATACTGTTAAAAATATACACTTAAACAGAGCAAGAAAGGGAATGATGCTCAAAAGGGCAATGACGGACCTCATGAAAGACCAGGTAAGGCAGGCAGGAGGAAGCTATGCTATGACCCTCCAACCTGAGAGCCCACCCATGCTCATTCCGGTTAATCCAATCAACAGTTAACACTGAGCAGGAAGCCCATGCTCGTCTGAGTCTCTTAGGATGGAAACTAGTTTAAGAAAGCAATTTCAAAGCAGAACAAATAGTAACAATAATAGTGTGTCAAAAGATAGTCATCTATTTTAAAGTACTGGCATTTATAATTTTTAAAATGTATTTCCTTCTTTTTGGGATGTTAAATCTACACCAATTACCTTCTTCAATTAACAATAGTAAGAAAACAAAACAAAAAAAAATTAGGATTTCCACTCTCCGTCCCTCAGCCTTACTTTTTTTCTTTTCTTTCTTTCTTTCTTTCTTTTTTTTTTTTTACTCAAGATCTTGGTCTGAAGCCCTGGCTGGCCTGGAATCTGCTAAGGGGTGGGCCTCCACCTGCGGCCTGCCTCTGGCAAGTTACTTGTACTAAAATAACAGGCAGGCACCACCATGCCCAGCTTCTTTCAAGCTGTGCTTGTTCTGATACCCAAGTCTCTCCAACAGGCAAACAGAGCTGCCTTTGCGGCAGACAGAATTCGGTTCCTCCCCAAGAACTCAAGCAAAAGATTCTCCGTGATACGCTGAAAAGGTGCATGGAGCAAGCAGGGTGCTCAAACCCTGGTGAAGATTTAAATACAGAGAGCTCTCCTGGCAATAAGTGTGTGAACAGGGCATAAAGGATGTTCATACTCAAGTCACTAAAAGCCGAGTAAATGGTCTAGTCTGTACACTTTCCACTGTGCTTACCTGCAGAAAGGGAAATTGGGAAGTGTAAAGATAGTTACCAAGTGAACCATTTTTCTGTATCTAGTCATAAACTAATTTCCTATAGTGGCCACTGCTGTATGTCCTGTGCAGATAAACCACCTTCCACGTTATGCCATTAGCATAAGAACTCGGGGACCTTTCACTTGAAAGCGTAAGAAAAAGAAGGCTCTCAACTGACTTTATGGACGTTCATACAAAGCACCCACTATCCGAGGCTTCACTTCCTCAAAGGTAGAAGGAGTTTACTTATCGACTATCTGTGAAGTCGAGTGGGTCAGCGTTTAGGAGGAGCCCTGAACCTGCTCTGAACATCCACACGAAGAGGTTCCTTTTCTTTAAGTCATTTCAGGTGATTCTTATGAGTCCTCTGCATTGGACAGAGCTGAGGTGATAGTCTCACCGAAGAAGAACCCCCAAAAGTACTATGAAAGCTTCACCCATATCTACTGCTTAAAAAGCCAGATGTGATATCAGCCACTGAGATGGGCACACAGCAGAAAGCTAAACCCCTGACTTAAGGGAAGGAAACTTACAAAATACCAACTCGAAAGTTTCATGCCTACCTCAAAGCCTATCTCAGAGAAGAGTTTAAGAAATCCAGCGGCTAAGCTGTGTCCCTTCACTTCCTGTTTCAATACTTTCTGAAATCTATTCTGGTGAGATCATGTGTGTTTCCACCAGAAGAAGCAGCAAGACTCAAGGAAAAGTAAATTAACAAACGAGAACAGATGGGGCTCTGTGAGTTCCAGGCCAGTCAGGGCTCCACAGGGAGACCAGTCTCAAAGTAAATAATAAAGTGAATGAATGAATGAATGAATGATAAAGCAAAAATAATCAAATTTTAACCATCTTTTTAAGCATCCCCATCACAAAACAATTATGAGAAGCACCAACTCTGTGCTCTCTAACTTACCGTATGATAGCCTCTAGGCAAAGGTGGTTTGCCCACGGGGTAAGGGTCCACTGTGTCAATAATTGTTTGTCTTTCACCTTTCTGGTTGATCTTTCTAAATCTTCTTCGAGACTGTCTGTGGGAGGCTTGACGTTGGAAATATTCTTCATTTTCATCCATATAGTCCACCTGAAATAAAAGTCCCGAGAGATTTCATTTCCCCGATCAGACCATTCCACATTAACACCAGATGCGAGAATAAACTTACAAATGGTCTACCTTCATTAACTCTGCAGCTATCTCTACACAAGCATTAGATGCATCTGCACCTCTCTGAGGCCAACTGGTCTGCAGTGACTCTCGGGTGAAGAGGCATTCTCAGTTCCACTGAGGGCAAGCTGGGTTACCCTGAAAGTCTGGAGTTTCAGGGACTTTGTAAGTTAAGTAGACTTTGTGCTGACTTACGAGTCTAAGAGGTCACGGGGTATGACCACACTTTATGAATACAGCCACGGCTTGTCATAACTTTAGTATGCCCATACATACAAATCTGATGCATTTGAGAAACTCTGTAAAACCCCCTGGAACCCTGAATGAATCAGACAGCGCTGGCAGCAGGATGGCCCTACGGGAGCAGGGTTCCTCTTCCGGCTTACACAGCGTGCCTTCAGTTTCTTTCTGCTTATGTAGTATTTATTGCGTTAAAGACACAAGTCCTCCTTCTAAACATCTAAAAACTCTAGTGAACACACTAATAGGCAGCAAGCCAAGGGAGCTTATTCGTCAGTTATGGTGTCTTCGGGACGGCTCACACAGAGGCTGCGCTCACAGTTCCTATAATACTGTCAAAGTATGAAACCTTAGCGACTTCACCAAAAACAAATCAAAACAACAACAACAAAGTTCCATGAAAACAGCATTAACGGGAGTAAAAAGAAATTTCAATTTAAAGTGCTGGAAAGTCCTATGATCTGTCCACAATTGTCATAATCCTAAATTTTACCACCGCCATTTTATTTTCTCATTTTATGAGATTTGGCCCCAATTTTTTTCCTACGTTCAGAGAGGAAGTTCTTACTGCTGACAGAATTCCTCTGCAGCATCTTGGGGGAAATTTGAAATTGCCTCTAAAAACTTGACCTGGAGTAAGTTACCAATACTTAACCAAATGTGATCAAGGAAGTTCCACGATGAACACTTCTGTGCCATCACTTACTTTCCGAGATTTTCCTCCCTGAACAAGAAGACAGATGAGGACACAGCCATCCTGAAGGAGGCCGTCAGAGCTGGAACTGTACCCACCCACCGCCTTTGCTTTTGTTACCTTAAAAGAATGTCTAATATCTTCTTCTAAATTATTTTTATGCAGTAAGAAAGAGGTGCCACAGATGGTTTTGCTTTAATTCTTTACTAAAATTATTACGTTGTGAACATCTTTCTTACCTTCCCTTATCTTTATGTATCTCAAATCACACTACTATGAGACAAAGGAGTCAGCAGGTCTCTACTATCCTCTCAGGTGAAGGAATTCAGGAACTTGTTCAATGCATAAGCCCCTCAGAGGTAAACTTCTACAATTCTAGGGCCCCCAATTTTCAGTTAAAAAAGGACATAACCACTGATTGAATTATAAAGTTCAAACACCCAACATTGTCCCTTTTCAACTTTCTATCTTCTACATGTGCTATAAATAATTACAATATTACAATTATGAATTCAAATTCATAATTATTAAGTAAATCTGTTACAAAAATACAGTACTTTACGACAGACAAGTAGTTTGTGAAAAAGCTTTTTCTTTTTACTTTTTTTCTGAAAATTACTTCAGGAAAATAAAAAGTTTTCAAAAAGATATTCTTACCACAATCATTTCAGAAGGCTCTAAGACAATGCATTCACAGCCACGCCTAAAGCTTCCTGCAGAACGCTTGCCAAAACTAGAAAGAGGTAAAAAAAAAACAAAAAACAAAAAAAACAAGACTCAGGGATCAAGAAACATGAGTGAGCTAACCTCCAACTAAGGAAATTTTTTTCAATTACAACAACCACACATTAAAAATGTCTTTAGTCATTATTATACAAAGAAATAACAAAATAATTTAAATTCCTAAGTTTCAGTCATGTTTTTTCTGGAAAATTGTTTTCAAATTAATAATGTAAATAAGGAAGAATTAATACAAACATGTTTTGTGATAAACTGTTTGAAATCATTCTCAATGAGGTGAAGTTTTAGAATATTGCAATACAGACATAATGGCCCCATTATAAACTACAAAATGTTTATAAAATATAAGTTACAGGCAATCCCCTTTTCTAAGTTAACATGCTCAGATTAAATATTCCTTCTACACAGGAGTGTATTTACTTTCTAATATTCTTGATCAAGTTATTCTAAATGTTTTAAGAAAAAGATGCTGACCCAGAACAAGGATGTGCACAGATGTGCGTACAGATGTGTGCATGAGTTCCCTTCCTCGGAGCTCCACCCTGGGGACTCAGTACATACTCCTCTGTCCCATCTCTGTCAACTCTCATTTAATCCAAGAGAAGAATATTGTCTTGTTTGTTTGGTTTGGTTTTTTTCTGACATTTTCTTTACAAGCTAGAACCCAGGTGTGCCAAAGTGGTTCTGACCCGCCTTCTCCATCCACAAACTGCCTGTTTGTACCCAGTCACTAAAAACCTCTTTCCCTCTAAAAAGAAACAATGTTTAAAGCTTCAATGAAGTTTGAATACATGTATTTCACCACGTTACATGCACGTATTTTGGTAATATTTTATTTTATTTAGTTTGCTTAGTACACACAGTAACTGTTAAAAAGAAAAAAAGAAGGCTCCACTGTAACACCTATGCACATACGTACTACCTATGCACATATGTATGTGCTTCACCGGTGCATCCTCCTATCGCCCTGGGACCTTTCCCCGTTCCCGTTCCTTCCGACCTGCTTCCTCTAGTCTCCCTCCCACTTTCTTAATATAGAAGCTACATCTGAGAGAAAATGTGACATTTGTCTTTCTACACTTGTGGTTTTTTGTTGTTGTTGTTGTTGTTGTTGTTGTTTTTTCTCCAAGACAGGGTTTCTCTGTGTAGTCCTGGCTGTCCTGGAACTCACTCTGTAGACCAGGCTGGCCTCGAACTCAGAAATCCGCCTGCCTCTGCCTCCCAAGTGCTGGGATTACAGGCGTGCGCCACCACGCCCGGCTGACATTTGTCTTTCTACACTTGTTTCTTTCCCTTAACATGATAATCTCCAATTCTCCATTTTCATGCAAATGATAAACATCTTTTCTTCTTTATGACACAATGAAAGTCCATACTCCACATATTACACTTTAAACATCTTTTAAGGGGGGGAAAAAACATGTTCCCAATAACGAATTTTAATTGAACACTTTTCCCCAACATCAAGTTAATTAGGCATTCTGGGAAACGTCTATGGAAATTCTCCTTCCTTCTATAGGGCCCTTAAATCATGACATACTAGAAACCAAGCTATGAAAATCAAGAAGTCCCTCTGACCACTTCACCTGTCAATCTTACTCATTTACATGAGGTCACCAGTCAGAGCAGACGCATCAATTACGTTTTGGGGGGATCAAAACTTGTTTTATGAGGATCAAACCCAGAATCATAGACAATACCATTGAAAAATACTTTCTAAAACACTCAGACATCCATTGAGACATATTCAAACATACATACTGCAGCATGTCTTATAAAGTGGAAAACTTCTGCCAGTGAGGGAGAGAAATGACTTCATGGATAGATTAAAGCCCTGGCCACACAAGCACTAAACCTGGAGTTCAGATCCCAGAATCCATTGCAAACCTGCATGGCTCTCGTGGTGAAAGGAAGGTCAGAGGATCCCTGGAGCAAGCTGACTAGCCATAATGTAGGAGGCGTTCTGGGACTGACAGAGAGACACAGTCGCAAAGAAGAAAGTGACCCCAGCCATCTGCCTCAGGGCACCACGCTATTCAACAACTTGAAAAAATAATCTTGACATATTAGTAAAATACATAACAGGCTTACCAATATCATCATTTTAACTCTATTACATGACTAGGTAAAAATGTATATTGTATATTTAAGGTTTGTTACTAAGTAACATAACATCAAAATCTAAAAATGAGTGCAAGAGGGTGCTGTGCGGCCCAGTGTGGTACGTGCCATTAGCAAGAGCACCTCCCAGGTTCAACTGCCAACACCTCAAAATAAATAGGCAGGCCAAAGCACAACTGCAAGACTCGGCTGGCATATTTCATTCCATTTCAGGCCCAGACAATTTTATAACCATGGCTGCTTCTTTTGAAAATGTGGAATGGCACAGTAAAGAATACATACATATTTGTAATGCATACAATGATCCTACAAAACTTGGTCAAAGAAATCAAAACTACGGGGTTGTTCACAAACTTCAGCAAGAAAAGCTGAATTCCCACCTTCGACGCTAGCGAACTCCACAGCGTCCCTGGTACGCACAGTTCCTGTACCAATTCCCTACATCCTATGCTACACCAAGACTCCTGTCACAACTAGGGCTTAGCTTCTAGAACCTCATGACTGTGAGGTGAATTAACATGCAAAGGTCACACTGTATAATCTACTCCCAGGAGAGCTGGGACAAGGTGGCTGCGGGTGAGCTGATAAGCTGCAGCCGCAAGACTCACATCCTGTAGACATCGCAAAGCTGTCAATAGGGAAAACAGCTCTCCAGCACATTACCTTCTCAAAGATGCTGAAGGAGAGCGGCTAGCACCCTTGGGATAAATCTAAGCAAGGCATTTGTCTTCTTATCAAACAGCCAACTGACCTGGGGAGAGGGTCAGTTGGTTAGCTCCCAGCTGCAAGCATAAGGATCTGAATCAGAACCCCTAGAGACGACCTTATAAAACCACGAGGCTATCACAGTGGGGTCCCCAGCCCTGGCGCCAGGGAAGTGCCAGGACGCCACTATCTGCACAGCAGAGCTCAGTGCACCAGAGTTCACAATGGCCACATGTGGAAACAACTCTACTGACCACAGTATTATGTCCACATAAGGTAGATTTCAGAATGTTGGTGATAATAGTCTGGCTCCACAGCCCAGGCTAGCTTCAAATCCAAGCTTCTGCCTCGAGCCTCCCACCTGCTGGGCGCACATATGCAGCTCACCATGGAGGACTGTTTAGACATAAAAGAACTGAAGAATGATACAGAATGGACAAAGCTTAAAAATACCACACAGAGGTCAGCAAGCCAGTCGCAAAAACTCCTCATAGAGGAATTAGCTAGAATGGGCAATTTCGAAGGGGAAGAAAGTGAGAGTTCACCGAGGACGGGGGGGGGGGGGGGGGGTGAGGGGGAGCCCCGCAGTTAGCTTCTGTTTCTTTCAGTGGCTCTAGGTTTCTTTACAAAGACTCCGGAGTAAGGAAAAGCAGGAAGTCAAAGCAAACAAGTAGAGGCAGCATCACGCCTGGCTACGATTAGGCGGCGCCCAGGCCCCGCACCAAAGCGGTTGGTTTGCGACTGGACCACACCACTGCGAGGCGCCGCAGCAACCTCTTCGCACGGGTCACATGCCGCTCAAGTGAAGGCAGCTGTGAATGCACGTGGGACGACACGGGGAAGGCACACAGTAGCAGAGGCTCCAGGAGCGTCCTGAGCAGTCCGTGACACCTCCGTTTTCTTTAACTCAACAGAACCATGTTCTGCCTTTTGTCTGTGGATGATAATAAGACTCTTCCATAGTATTTCTTAAGTGTAAAGTGTTTCGCTGCCTGCTCCTCTTAGTGTGTTCACTGGCCAGGTAACACAAATCAGTATTATCAACACAGGCCCTTTAATTAACACAAGAATTTACCAAAAAAAAAATTTTTTTACAAGATACAGCCACTATTCCTTCGGTGGTTTACAGTCAGTGGAAGATGAGTATTCAAACAGCTGCAGCCCAGTGGCAGTCCAAACCGGCCCTCAGCGAGAGGCAGCTCTCAATGGCCAGGCCACTGCCAGCTAGCAAAGTGGGAAAAAGGCAGCTCAGCATTTGTAATTCACAGAGCAATTCAAATTCAGCACAATCACATAGTGCGGTAAGAGCCTGAGGTCAGATGAAAATACCCGAAGATTTGAATGTCCAGTCCATACAGACGGGCAGCTCCCGCCCGGAATACAACCTACAGATGGGTTAACTGTTGCTGCTTAGAATGTCCAGACACAGGGTTGTTTTGTTTACACTTTAAAAGTCATCCCAGTCTTTAGTTTCAGTGTTTGTGTGTACCTCTGTGTTAAACAAAAATCAAGTGTGTGTGTGCACACCTGCGCTTGCCAGCACTCCCGGTACGTCTTGGCTATTGCACTCAGAACTCTGCTGGATCCTTTTCCATCCCACACACTGGCTTTTGACAGGCAGCTAGGAAGTTGGCGAGGGATGTCAGGGTGAGGAACGGATGATATGAGTGTTCCTAAAGAAGTTGTTCTGTATAAACACATGGCCCAACTTTGATTTCAGCTCTGCAACTTCAATGCAACTGCAGAGCCTCCTTACAATCTTTAATACTAAACAGCCACAAAATGACAGCTAAGCTACACAGGTCCACATCTGTCAACTGCTGACTCCCTCAGCCTTATGAAGACAGCAAGTAAGCCCTGCTGCCAGCCAGTAGTTGAAAGACCAGCAGCGGAATAGCACACACCACGCAACACACACCACAGCACATAGCACTGCACACAACACACAGCACACAGCATACAACACATAACACACCACAGCACATAGCACTGCACACAACACACAACACACAGCATACAACACATAACACACCACAGCACATAGCACAGTACACAATATACAACACACACAACACACACCACAGCACATAGCACAACACACAACACACACAACACACAACACAGCACACAACACACTACAGTATAACCGTCCACATTTTCATCCCACTTGAAGGTTTTGCACAGAACAATTTAAAAATTAAGAATTACAAATTAACTCAGTTCTTCAAATCCAAATAAACTAAGGAAATTGTTTTTAACAGGTGCAAATAGCATGGCATTACATAATCCAAAATGCGCTGTTACAGCCTGCCAGACAGAGTCCCTCAAGTTCATGACCAGAAAGCAGGAATCTGAGGAAAGCAACTTACCTCGTTCGTGTAAACTCCCATAGGTAACTAATCGGCAGCAGACGTTGTGAGGCCAGGGGAGCCTAGGTTTCTGTCAGCACGCTTTCTCCAATTTGACTCAAGAGCATGTTTTATTAGTGTGCGTGTCCTGGAAAAGGCAGCAGCTGGGCACAGAAGCCCCCTCTCTCAGTGTCCCTAACCTTGCCCTGTGTATGGGCCTCCACATTCTTGTGTGCGTCAGAACTGCTTGGCGGAATGCAAGTTCTCTGCATCGGAATGTAAACTTACTCATGTCAGGGAAGATGACCAGAAGAGCAGAGCACAGCAGTGCATCTGAGAGACTGACAGGCAATCCAAACTTACCAAATGACCTAAAATGTCAAACTATGATAACCTATTCTTTATCTCTTCATTTCTAGGAAGTGTTACTGAATTTAATCTCCTTATAAATATATCTAAGTAACTAACTAAAAGGTAAATAACCAACTGATGCCCCTAAACCAAAATCAATGTATGTATCGATGACTTCAAAGAAAGAATTACATCTCATTGTCTATACAAAGCATGCTAGTGAGTGGGAAGGCCCAGAGAACTGCTGAAGCCTTGAATCTCATTCTCAAAGTCAAGAGAAAACTCAGGAGAGGACATTGAAAACCTTGCCATAAAAATACACTGAATCTTTTTTAATGTTTTACCTTCACTCAAAAATTAGCAGGCACTTAAAAATAAAATCATACACCATGTATATTACAATACACGTGTGTGTGGTATGTGTGTGTCTGTGGTGTGTGTGTGTGTGTGTATGTGTGTGTGTGTGTGTGTATGTGTGTGTTACACACTGTGTCAAGAGCGTGGACTAAGTGGCTACGATTCCCAAAGTACTTGGAAACTACACGCACATTTCACCACCTCTAGACACCTCCACAGCTGCTTTAGAAATGCCCTCCCCACCCCCAGCAAGCACTCACGGCAGAGCGCTGCTCCTCTGCACACGGAAGCCCAGCACTGAACCTTTACTTACAAATGCAGCACACGCCAAAATAACAAGGAAGGGCTCTTCTACTCTCCCACTCCTGTCCAGATCCTCTACTTAAGAAGCATTAAGCATTTAATATCTGTAGCATGAACATTTTAATTTCTAAAAATCCAACCTGCACTGTCTTCAATGCCTTTGAAGCCCCAATACAGCAACAGCACTGCCACCGTCTACGGCTACGGCTCTGCGGCAGCAAGCCCTCCCATTTCCCTGCTAGCTGCTGGTGAGCCTATGCGCTCCAGGCTTGTGGCTCTAGCAGAGCCCACATTCCTTCTGAGGCTCGCTTCCTGCTTCCATGACCCACCCACCTCTCTGGGCTGCATTATGTATTACGCATGTTGTATGGGCACTCTTTCCGCATACCAGCCTCATGACCTCAGCAGCTGCCGGGACAGATACTCTTTATCAATTTCTATTAATTCATTATCTACTCTTGTAACTCAAGGACAAGTAGAAATCGGCAGGGTCGGTTCTCCGAGGCTTCAAGGTCAAATGTTCACTCGAGCTACAGCTGCAGTTTTTGTTATTAACATGCACTAAAGCAGTGCTAAGAGCTGGTTGCTCTCCATCAAGAGTTGAATTGTACACCGGCCTGAGGGATTAGTGCGGTAAAGACTGGCGTACATTTACATCCTCACAGATGGGCGAGGCTGGAGGAAGCTGTATGACTCTTGCTTTCCCCCTTCCGGCGATAAAGTTGTTCTTACCTCAGATGTACCAGGCTACACAGAGCAAATTTTTCTCTTGCCACAACCCAAGCCAGCCTGGGACAGTGGTATGAGGGCTACGTTGGGTGTGTCTGTGTCCTCGTGACCGACCTGCTACAGACAGCTCAGCTGAACTGATCTGCTGCTGTCCGTCTACAAAGCCGCACAAACAGGTCTCTGCTGAGCCCTGTGCTTTGGTGCAGATGTCAGCCGACTGGTCCTTTCAAAGTTATAGTCCAGGGCAGACTCCCTTCAGCTCGGAGACGCGTGCCGTGACCAAACCGGCTCTTTAATCTTCACCATTTCACCGTGCAAAGCTGAGCACAGTCAGACAGAGAAGTCGGCTCAGCTCCGACATCTATCCATAAACAACCTCATTTTTATAACATTCACAGAAGCAACAGCAACGACCACAAGGATACATTAAGACCTATATAATGAGTGGGTGAATGAGTGAGACTGATAAAAACCAAACATCTCAGTCTTGAAGCTCCTTTACATAAATGGCGTCAAATCCTGGCCATCTATCGAGTACAGCACCCTCCCTGGGGTAAAATGTTTGTGTGCCTTTGTGAGACAGGACCTAACAAAACCTGTCTGAAACAAGGAAAAGAACATCTGCACATACGACAGCTTACTACAAAGTTAGCAAGTAATAAAACGCCAGCTTGTGGCGCTCAGCCGAGGGAAATGAGGTTGTTCTCATGAGTCACGCGTGTGCTATGAGTAAAACGACAGCTCCTTCCCTTCTACCAAAAGCAACACTGCTGACCTTGTTCAATCTTTCAGAATTTCTCCTATGGACGGAAGTGGTAAAATCTTGTGATTCACTATTAAGAGGTTTAGAATTAATGCTAATATGAGATAAGCATGACCTATATTTGAAAGGAAAATTTCTGAAATAAGAAGACACTCTGTGCTCACAAAGCTAGTGCTTGACTTCAGTCCAGGCAACCCAGTCAGACTGTAACCAGCATTCTCAATACCAACAAGCGAATCTTAAATCTATAAGGGAAGACAGAGCTACAAAATGATTCTGACAAAGAACAAAACTGGTATGTATAACAGATATACCATTAGGTTACACAAAAGCAGACAAGCATACAGAGGGATAAATTTTTTTAATAGTGCTAATATGATTTTTTATTGGATATTTTCTTTATTGACATTTCAAATGTTATCCCCTTTCCCGGTTCCCCCTCCCCCAAAACCTCCTCCCATCCCCCACCCCCTGCTTCTATGAGGGTGTTCCAACACCCACCCACTCCCACCCCACCCCCTCCATTCCCCTACACTAGGGAATGGAGCCTTCACAGGACCAAGGGCCTCTCCTCCCACTGATGCCCGACAAGGCCATCCTCTGCTACATATACAACTGGAGCCATGGGTCCCTCCATGTGTACTCCTTGGTTGGTGCTTTAGTCCCTGGGAGCTCTGGGGGTCTGGTTGGTTGATATTGTTGATCTTCCTATGGGATTGCAAACCCCTTCAGCTCCTTCAATCCTTTCTCTAACTCCTCCATTGGGGACCCCATGATCAGTCCGATGACTGGCTACGAGCATCCACCTCTGTATTTGTCAGGCACTGGCAGAGCCTCTCAGGAGACAGCCATATCAGGCTCCTGTCAGCACACACTTCTTGGCATCCACAATAGTGTCTGGGTTTGGTGACTGTATATGGGGTGGATCCCCAGGTGGGGTAGTCTCTGGATGGCCTTTCCTTTAGTCTCTGCTCCACATTTTGCCTCTGTATTTGCTCCTGTGAGTATTTTGTTCCCCTTTCTAAGAAGGACCAAAGCACCCACATTTTGGTCTTCCTTCTTCTTGAGCTTCATGTGGTCTGTGAATTATATCTTGGGTATTCAAAGGATTGCAAGCTGGTACAAACACTCTAGAAATCAGTCTGGTGGTTCCTCAGAAAATTGGACATAGTATTACCTGAGGACCCAGCTATACCACTCCTGGGCCATATATACCCAGAAGATGCTCCAACATATAACAAGGGCACATGCTCCACTATGTTCATAGCAGTCTTATTTATAATAGCCAGAAGCTGGAAACAACCCAGATGTCCCTCAACAGAGGATACAGAAAATGTGGTACATTTACACAATGGAATACTACTCAGCTATTAAAAACAGTGAATTCATGAAATTCTTAGGCAAATGGATAGAACTAGAAAATATCATCCTGAGTGAGTTAACCCAATCACAAACGATAACACATGGTCTGCACTCACTGTCTTTTTTGTTTTGTTTTGTTTTTTAGTTAATTATTTTATGTAAATGTTTAACAATTGATTCAGTGGGATTTTAAAAGTATGTGAAGGTAATTCAATAAATTAAGTTATTTTGGTGCAAACAAGAGGGCGACTTGAGTTCTGCACTCAGAACCCACACAAACGTCACAAAATCGCCCTCTGATGTTCACATGCACTCTAAACAGCACATATGCCTAGGTATGAATAAAGAGACTGTAAATATTCTTTTAAGGAATCTTCCTAAAACTATTGACTTCCACCACTTCAAACCACTCAGAAAAATTAACTCAAAATGGATCTTAGACATTAATGGAAAAAATTGCTAATACTAGATTTCTAGGAAGAAAGCCTAAGAAAACCTTTGTGACACCAGTTTAAGATGTCATTAACAGCAAAAAATACACAATGAGATGTTTTCAAAATAAAATTTAATTAAAATTAAGAAATTAAGAACCTACAGTTCAGGACCAACAATACAGCCAGAGGTAAAGGTAAAGGTGTTTACCACCAAGCCTGAAAAGCTAAGTTCAATTCCTGGGTCCCATGTGATAGAAGTTGAGAACTGATTCCCGCAGGCTGTCCTTCCCCCCCCCCTCACTCACACACACACACACACACACACACACACACACACACACACGAACACAGAATAAATATTGCATTTTTTAAGATTTATTCATTTACTTAATGTATGTGAGTACACTGTAGCTGTCTTCAGAAACACCAGAAAAGAGCATCGGATCCCATTACAGGTGGTTGTGAGCCACTAGGTGGTTGCTGGGAATTGAACTCAGGACCTCTGGAAGTCTTAACTCTTAACTGCTGAGCCATCTCCCCAGCCCAATTATTGTATTTTTTAAAGCCTTGCCTTTTATTTAAGGAAAATGCAGGCCAATGATTGAGAAGACATTTTTTTTTCTAAAATATATTTAACAAAAAAATTGTATCCAGAATACACAGAATATTTACAAGTCAAAATATGTAATCCAATTTTTTTTTTTTTATAAGAAGATCTGAACTAATTTCATCAAAGGAGGAACAGGAGTGGCTTGTAGCAAATAGGAAAAAAATCTCAGACTGGTATCATCACAGCCCACTGGTGGATCTCTTCTCTGGTATGTGAAGGACCCAGGTACAAAACCACCACCACAAAACAACAACAACAACAAAACAAACAAGCAAATCACACAACTATTAGGATGGTTGGTACAAAACGTCTGACAGTCCATGACTGGAGACAACATGAAGAAGCAACGAGACATCTGAACAGCCATCGTGGACGTGAACAACTTCAGCCACCGTGGAGAAGAGTGTGGGGGTCCACACTGTGAGTCAATGAACACCACACGGTACCCCAGAAGTACTCAAGCACACTGCCCATACAGACGCGCACTCATGAACATCCACAGGAGAGAGAGAGCAGAAGCAATCCAAGCTATTATCTATAAATTGCTATTCTGGGATCCATACTACCTCGTTTACAGGATTCAACGCGCTCCGGACACTTTGGCATCTGTGTTGGCACTGGCAGTCTGCGTCCTAGCCTGCTAAGACAGGCTGGAGGCAGCTCTGCACTTAGGAGTGATGATGGCTGGGAAGGCGTGTGTTTAAGCTTCCGAAGTCCGTCCTGTCGCCTTCAGACATAACTCTGTCCATCCCTCTTTCTGCACTTGTTGTCTCTGCGTTTACCTAACCCTCCCTCTGCCTACCTCAAGGCGAACCAGTGACCAAGTTGCCCTATCCACGCCCTCGGTTCTCACACGGGACTCAATATACTTAAAATAACCTGTGTTCATTCCACCTACCTCTCCTCGAGGTCTCATCAGCGCTGTCAAAGGCACATTCCTCTACAGAGAAGTTAATCGTGTCAGAACCGTCTCTTAATTCCTGCCCTGTAATTCTGAATCCCTATCCAATGCCATTACTCTACTGCAACGTCCACCCTGATGGACACGCCAGTGGAGCCATCACTACAACACACCCGTGCAGGTGTGCTATCTGGCACCAACCACACACAGCCTCCCAGATGTCCTCTCAGTCCCGTGACTTAATGGCCCTCACTCAGGCAGTCTCCAAAAGTTAAGACTCATGCCTACCGGTTCTGAGTGGCAAGCAGCTAGCTCTCCTCTACAGTGTTTCAAGACTGTGCTTACTTCATATTGATAGGTAACCAACGAAAAATCTGCTTAGCGACAAGGAAGGGTGCTTCCACACACACAGTAACTTACATGAGCTAAGGACTGGCCACGAAGCTTGAAATACCTTCTTCACAATAACTCTTAAGATAGAGAACTTAGATATGCTCACAATCAAGTGACTGGCAGTTTAGAAAACTGAAATGAGATTCCGATTTTTTAGATGTGTATATACTACTCTGCAAGAAAACACATACACAACTTTCACATGTACCTTTTCACATTCACCGCTGACATAAACGGTTAACCTGCAGTAATGAAACGGAAGAATCTTAATCTTGTATTTAACTATTTGTAAATGAAATTAACTTTAATACATTTTATCTTTATTATAAGTTCATCTTTATGGGCCATAACCTGTACAACACAACAAAGGAAAGTGTTCTTACGGAGTCTGACCACTGCTCTAATTTTGAAGTTAGCTAAGATGGCTGTGAAGGTGCAGCGACGCTGGGCTAAGCGTAGGGCCATCGGCCTGTCTTTCCAGCACCCTGAGGGCAGAAACACAGGCAGGAGGAACTCTGAACTCCAGGCCAGCCCAGTCTACAAGCCAAGTTCCAGGCTAGCCAGAGGTATAGTGAAACCCTATCTCAAAATGCACAAATAAATGAATGCATAAGTAAATAAATGTTATAAATGTATAATGAAACTCTACATTAATAAACAGCAGTTTATAGCTATAACAACATAAATAAGTCGGAAGATAAAATTTATCCCAAAATATTTAACTCAAAGACTTAAGATAAAAGTTGTGATGGCTATTCATGGTTGTCAAGTTGACTACATCTGGAATTAATTAAAATCCAAGTGGCTTGGCACACCGGTGAGTTTTTTCTTAATGAAATCATGTGAAGTGGGAAAAATCCAGATCTTTTGAGTCAGAAAGACACACCTGTAATGTGGGCCGCACCTTCTGGCGGCAGCCTATAGGAAAGACTATAAATGAAGGAGGCAGCTCTGTCTTTGTCTGCTTGTCTTCTTCACTCTGGCTGGCAAGTCCATTCGTTCCAGGGTTTTAGACCCTGCTTCCTCAGGATTCCAGCATATACTGAAGAGAAGCTGGGACACCTAGCCTCACACTAAAGGACTCCTTGGTTCTTGGACTTCATTGTTAAAGAGCCATTGTTAGACTAGCTGGATCACAGCCTATAAGCACTCTAATAAATCTCATAGATGTGGATATAGATAAATATGTAGACATATAGATATATTCTATCAGTTCTGTTCCTCTGGAGAACCCTTAATTTTAATAAAGGTTTTATGAACACCAAAAGCATTTCTGTTTTACATTTAATTGCAGAAAAGATAAATCCTAAAAAGTCATAAATATGTTAGTAAAATAAACAGCTAGAGAAAGTGCTAATCCTGTGTGTACAATTTTAATTGATAATTAAGGACATTAAGAATCCGAAGGCACTTACATATCTAAGCCATGGCTCCATTTCACTTATTCCAACTAGTGCTTTCAAACAATTTATGGTACGTTAGAAAACTGAGTGGGACAT
The DNA here is from genome assembly GCA_964023405.1 of Apodemus agrarius. Lineage (NCBI taxonomy): Eukaryota > Metazoa > Chordata > Mammalia > Rodentia > Muridae > Apodemus > Apodemus agrarius. The sequence continues at coordinate 89,235,865 of OZ030007.1, read as the reverse complement.
ATATTATAGTTACTTTTAACAGTCGAGTGTAATTACACACACACACACACACACACACACACACATAGACATTTCAATTCATAAAATATAAAACACATTGTCCTAGAACTATGACTAACCAGAAATTTTTATTTTAGAAAAGATATTCCAACCTCATAAAATTTATTAGCAAAATCCTTAAACTCATGCTATGTCCAATGCAACGGATGTTTCCTTAAAAACAAAATTAGGTTCTGCATTCTTATTTTAAGACACGCATTGAACCACAAAATACCTGAGCATTCCTGTATCACTCCTGAGCATACCTGACACAGCACAGAGCTGTGAATCCCTTTGCAAGTAGTAGCAGACACACAATTCAAACATTTAAGAGAGAAAATCAATACTGTGCTTCACTGATATAGGTCAGATCTTAAGACCTTCATAAGTACAATAATGCTTTTCTGTAAGAGAAATACAACTGTGACAAAATGAGCCATCATACGTTTATACCTAGGATGGAGAGGACAAGTCTTTGTCCCTCAAGCATGTGAAAACAATTAGTACGGCATCGACCACGCGCACACACACACAAACCTAAGAATCCTGTTCTTTAAGACCACTTACTTGACACTACCAATGCCAGGATCCCAAGTACCACAAAAGCCTGTATTTATATGTACAGCACATCTGTGTGCTGTAGTTATGGCAACCCAATTCCCAGCCTGAGCCAACAACTGAGCTCCCTCCCTAGAGAACAGCTTTGCTCTGTGCCTTAGATAGCACCTCAGAATACAACTTAAGAGGAGAAAGAACAATCCAAATGACGTGAAATGTTTCTGAATGCCTTGGGACTTTTCTTAATACGAAAGTGGAAAAAAAAAAGAACACTAACATCCAAAGGGGTTGTTTTAATACACATTCTAGTGTCTCTACCAATGTATTTCACCTAATATGTTTAATGTCAAAATGAATTTTATTTTTAAGTTTAAACTGGACACACCGCATCTGCAATTGAGTTAACTGTTCTCAAACCACATTCATATTTATTTCATTGTTTTCTCTGCTTTATTTGGAACTCTCCTGGCATTTCCTTGAAGCGTTTAATATATACCTTTACCATGGCCCTGCTATGGGAATACCAAGAGCTGTTGAACTCCAGGCAGGACACAGAGGAATCACAGATGATGCAAGGCCTATGACAGCGTGCTAGGCTGATGAGAAGCATGAACACGGGCTGAGTGCAAGACCCATCTATCAATAGAGAAGACAACGCACAAAAATTGAGAAACTCTACCAGGTACCCAGGAGACAGTTCACCTACCCGATTAGCCATGTCTCACTGAAAACTAGCCAACTACATATCCCAGAATCCTCGGGTGGCCGGAAGGGCCAGACAACTGTACTTGGGCATCCTCTTGGGAAAGCTGACTTTCTTCCTTTCTTCTTGCTTTGAGATTTGAGTTAAAGACGTGAAACCAAGGCTCTGCAGCATCTTTGGAAGCTATAACTACCAGCAACAAGAGACTTTTTATGTATGTTGCCACTACAAAACCACCCTGGGTCTGTACCCCAAGGTCCTCACCAAGAGAAAACCTAGCCACCATCCCTGTCAACATCAGCAGACTAACTGCAATGAGCACAGCAAGCTAACTGGCGCCTGGCAGGGCATTCAGCACACAGTAAACACAGGCTCTTCCTGTGACCTCCACAGGGCCCTCTCTTCCATTTCGCTATTTCATTCTGTTTTGTTTCAGACTTGTATGCATCATTACCATGTGTATTAGTGAGGACTGAATGGCGGCCGGGGGCTGAGCTCTCTCCCCAGCCCTCTGACCACCTCGTCCTCTTGGTGCCACTCCTCCATGTAACCCTGGCATTAAGCAAAACCTTAAGTCACTGAAATGTACCCCACGCCCAAGGGAATGGTACCATGATATTGTCACAAATATTTTTAACTCGTAGGGAAGGGACAGAACGGTTTAAAATGGCAATGCTGAACCCAGAGGGTTCAACAGGCTTCATTTTTAAGTGACTGCTATCTTTTGGCACCACTCCTTTTCAGGACTTCCAAAATAGTGAACTCCCAAATCTGTAAACTGAGGCCCAGTCACGTTAAACCTAAAAATCAAAGGGAAACCCTTTCAAATCGGGTATGCGTGCTGGAATGAACACACACGCACACACACAATCATGCTGCCAGCTCAATTTCCAACAAGTGGTTTCCTGCTCCTCTTCACAGGGACAGTTCTTTTTCAGTGTATTTTGTGGGGGAGGGAGGGAGAGTTTCCCCTCCATGTTTGTGGTCCACACAGACCCCGAGGAAGGAATCAGAACCCCCAGAACTGGAGTCGTGGACACCCATGGGCCCCTGTGTGGGTGCTTGGCATCAGAACCTTAACCTCTTTCCTGACACCCCATGACGCCTCCTGATGAGGAATGTTCTCTTTCACCAGTTCAGTTCTCCCATGACTGGGCAAGAACAGTCAGCCCACTGGTATCCTTCTCCAGGTGTGGCTCTGTCATCCCTAGGCCAATCCAAAAGCCCCATCTCTGCTCCCAAGTTACCGAATCGCCCTGTAACACTGAACCAAACTTTTCTTTGCAGAAACTTTTTTTTTTAATTATTGGCTCTGATGACATGGCGATAGGACCTTTGTGCAGGTCTGGCCCTTGTGTTCCACGAGGGTGTGCTCACTCAGCAGTGCTCCTAAGAAGAGGAAGGAAATGCAGAGGGCAGGTGTGAGGAGTCGGCAAGGGTGGGGGAACAGCAGGAGTGGCCTGTGGCAGCCTGTGGAGACTTTCAGTTCAGGGAGATTAAACTGTTGAAACACTGTTCTTTAGAGTGATTAGGATTCTGCCCACTTGGGGGATGGGAGGTTTGTTTGTTTGTTTGTTTGTTTGTTTGTTTTTTGAGAGTAATACATGCAGTGCTCATTTTTGATAACTCTTTATCTGCTAAAGGTAATAAATACTCCACCCATGAAGTCTAATGCGATACAGTCTGGTCAGTTGTTAAAACCTACCACTGGGTTAGGACTAATGCAACAGCTCTGACCCAGGGAGCAGACGGGCATACAAACTGACACAAAGAAATGGTTTTTATGTATGTATATGTGTACTTTAGTTTCTATCACAGACTTAGACACATATTCTTACGAATGCAGATACAGACCAAATTGAACATTTTAAATTGAAAAAAGAAACTCCTCTGACCCCATGCCTCGCTGACTATTGTCATTAACTGTCGAACTACAAGCTGGAATCACTGGCTCCAGCAAAAATATGTGACAAGGAACTGGGTGGCACCATGCCTGAAATCAGTGGCTCTGCACGGCCTGCCTAATGCTGCCCATTCCGGGCAAAGTTTAAGTGTCAGCGCTGGGGAGATGGCTCCGTTGGTGAAGCATCTGCGACCTGCAACGGCGGCATGGAGGCCCGCACCGCACCAGTCACAGAGGAAGCAGCATGGAGGCCCGCACCGCACCACTCACAGAGGAAGCAGCATGGAGACCCGCACCGCGCAAGTCACAGAGGAGGCAGCGTGGAGACCCGCACCAGTCACAGAGGAAGCAGCATGGAGGCCCGCACCGCACCATTCACAGAGGAGGCAGCATGGAGACCCGCACCGCACCATTCACAGAGGAGGCAGCATGGAGACCCGACCGCACCATTCACAGAGGAGGCAGCATGGAGGCCCGCACCGCACCAGTCACAGAGGAAGCACCATGGAGACCCGCACTGCACCATTCACAGAGGAGGCAGCATGGAGGCCCGCACCGCACCAGTCACAGAGGAAGCACCATGGAGACCCGCACCAGTCACAGAGGAGGCACCATGGAGGCCCACACCATTCACAGAGGAGGCAGCATGGAGGCCTGCACCGCACGAAGCAGCATGGAGGCCCGCACCGCACCAGTCACAGAGGAGGCACCATGGAGACCTGCACCGCACCACTCACAGAGGAGGCACCATGGAGGCCCGCACCGCACCATTCACAGAGGAAGCAGCATGGAGGCCCGCACCGCACCATTCACAGAGGAGGCACCATGGAGACCCGCACCAGTCACAGAGGAAGCCAGATGCATCAGATTCCGAAACGTCAGTGCTGGGCTGGAGGAGACAAGAGGACTGACGCATACACGCCAGCCGGCAGCCAGATACCCAACAACCACCCTCTGGATTCCACACGCACGTGTGGGTGCACATGCACACACAACCACACTACAACAAAAGAAAAGGCCTATTAAGCAGTGAGTGCATCAACAAGTAGCTTCACTTGCTGCTGTTGTCACTGTCATCGTAGTCATCATCATCATCATTTCTTGGCACAGGGTCTCCCTCCTTCTATAGCTCTGGGCTATCCTGGAACTCAGCATGCAGACTAAGCTGTGCTCGAGCTCACGAAGATCCCCCTACCTGTGCCTCCCAAGTGCTGGAATTGAAGGCGTGCACAGCCGCACCTCCTGGAGTGTTGTTTCACTTAATCTTTCGGTCAATGATGCTCCTCGTGAGGAGAAAAGGTACATATGGCCATGTTTCCTTCTGAAACTCACTGAGGACACAGATGGTCTCTAGCTGTTACTGCCTGCCTCATTTCTCCTGAAGAACCAGTCTTTCCTCTCCATGCCTTACCCTCGTACTACTGTGCCTTTACCAGTTCCTGGAAGGTCAAACTTCCAAAAACACACATACAACTTTCCAAGCCCTAGTCCCCCTTCTTTATACCTATAAACCTTTTGGACACACTTAATGTCCAATAAAGCCTCCCCTCTGCAACATGATATGCTAGTGAGTTTTTAAATGCCAAATTAATTAATTTATAAGATTAATAAGGTAATTAATAAGATATCACATGATTTTTAACAAATTTGTACTTTGTTAAAATGTAGCTAATCCTGTGGCTCTTTATGCAAAATATGAAACATTTAACTGTGTCCTTACTCTCCATCACATAAGCAGGGAATGAGGCATCCACTGTTTGACCCTTTTCACTAACGTTAGCAAGTCCTCAGAGCAAGCCACTGATTACCGCGGAGCTCCAGCACGCTGAAGTGTGCCTGCGATTTCCAGCTCAAACAGCGAGTGCACTGCCTGTCACACGAAATATAATGAGAACAGTGCTGCAGCCTCGCAGGACTGACAAGTTAAACGTCTTGTTTCTCCACTTATCCTCATTATAGCTGTTGGCTCCAATATAAAATGTGATTATTAAGAGGACTATGCCTCAATTTTAATTTTTACAGATTGTAGATGTTTGATATCGGGGAAGAAAAGCGCGAGTTATAAACGGACACAATCAACATGGCACAAACAAACACTGCACACTCCTTCCAGCCTCCCGCTAATGCTGCCTCAGACAAACCTCACTGACTTCCCAGTTGTGAGGTTTGTGAACTAGACCTCCCAGTGACGCCACCGCTAGCAACGGCTCTGCCGCTTCTTCAACACACCTTGTCCTCCTTCTCACAGAGGAACTCCATCCTTCTGCTTTTACTGAAGCTCCTGGCCACGCTCGATGGCCTACCTCAGCCCCCCTTCTGTGCTACCGCTCCTGTGCTTTGCAATGTCCACACTTCCTTTCCAAACGCCTGCCAGCCATCCAAATTATAAACCACCTCAAAATTCACCTCAGTAAGAGCTGCTCCTGATTAGGCCACAGGCCTCAACGTACCCTGTATCTGAAGGGCTCTCCCTTGTGAGTTCTCCACTGGTTTCCACTGTACCACCCACCTGTTCCACAACACAAGGCAGCTTTTTCATATACAATTCCCTCAACTTCCCAAACACGGGCTACGTGTTTCCCCAACATACGCCAGGACTGGTTATGAGATCACTCTGCAGCACAATCAAAGATTTTATTCAAGTTTGAAAAAAAGAATATGGAGACATAATTAAGATTCGAAGCTCCACCAAACACGGTAAAAAATAAAATGGAATACCCACACACACGAAACAGGCCCACAATCCTCACTGATAATACAGTGCCCACTATAACAGACTTAAGGCACCTAAACAGATTAATTTAGCAAATGAGATGCTAAGCCCCATGCACTGCAAGTCTGATTCCTAGCCTTCACTACAATCCTTCGGCACCTCCCATGTGCTAAGGCTCATGGCTCATGGGTTAACAGGTTTCTTCCCTCGAGCTTACGACCTCTACCTTGACGACAGCACAAATAGGAATGAAAGTGTCTGTATACCGATTGCTCTGCCTTACGGAGGATATGACTTTAAAGATGTGTCAGTGAGGAGATCTGACTGAAAACTAAGTTCATAAAAACTGGGCTGCTATTAGCATCGCCTCCGCACGGAACCTCGGTGCTTTCTAGAGAGAGAACCACCCGTGACTCTCTGAGGCAACCTTTATTACAGCTCCAAGACACTGGCTCTTTCCGACTAAATCCACCTCAGAACTATTCCTAAGGCAACAACGTCACCCAAGGAAACAAACAACCCGGGCAGAGCAAATGCCACCAGGTGCAGCATGAAGAGACGAGCTATGTATAGCTCTGGCCTGCCACTCAGTCTGAGGACGGTCCCTTCAGCCCAGTAAAACCCTGACTCACACGCATCTGACATGCAGCCAGAGAGAGAGAGAGTAACTCATGTCATCCTGGAGAATACTGGGTCCAGGGAGCTCACGGAACAGCTCTGAACTGCAAGTCCCCGTTCGTACGGAGCAGCAGCCTTTTCGAACACTGGGTTCCTTCCAGGAGCTGGAACAAGCTGTCACTCGACTGATGGTGGCTGGTAAGATGCCATCTCAGGCTCCCCCTATGCGCCAGAGCTTCGTCTACAAGTTTCATTTGTGCAGCAGATATCTCATCGACATGATTACAGTGCTGAAGCCTCTGTTGGCATCTTTCAACACGCAGAGATTCCAAATCACACTCATTATAGTAGGACCCGGGTGAAAAATTAAAAATGTACGACTACTGAACTAAATTGTAGAAAGTCACAGACACTGATAGATATCAAGAGTAACCCTTTATAAAGACGTTTTAATGTGATGAGGGGGTATTCACATACATATGCACATTCTTTAACCAGTATGAACGGCATGGGAAGTTACATGTAAACAGTGCTCTCGCTCAAGCGGAACACCCGTGCATACATGACCTCCGCCTACACACGATGAAGTGCAGATGAAAAACAGTAGACTATTAACGAATGACCATCTTGGAACTGACTTCTTTTCCTCTAAAAATGGATAAAGTGTGTAATTTCTTTTTACACCAAAATCACATACGTTTTACAAATATCCTACAGCTCCACCTGGGTTTTCCTGTACAAGTTTAGGAATGTAGGTCAGACAGGCATGTTGCGGGATGACATGGCATGCCATGTATTTGAAAAACGGGATTCCTAACTATCTGCTTCTCCTCTGGGAAATGAACTCGGAGAATTACTCCTAGAACCCGCAAGCATTCTAGGCTGACTTCTAGACAACCAAAGTACCCTTGCCTATGCAACGCTGTGTGAAGGAGATAGTGAGAGCCAATGACTCAACAGAGTAAATGTTTCCAATGGCTCCTGGTGGACCGGGTACCATACAAAAGTTGTTTGCCTGCTTGAATCATTATATCACCATAACATTACTATTACACCAGTGAGTGCTGTGATGATACCACCATGACCATAGAAACAGAGAGCGAACAGGCTTCCCGCCCCCACTAGATCATTTTCTCAAAAGATTAAAGCTCGCCAGTCTGACCCTGGGAAGCGGAAACCAAAGAGGCATGCAAACCTCTTTTTCTAGCCCTTTGACCTCCAAAGCACACCCCACCCCTTCCTGGCACCTCACCCAGACAGGCCAGCCTTAGCATACAGTATAAAACCACCTCTCTACGTAGTTTACTGGGTCTGACATTTTATGGGGAAAAAAAAGTTCGCATCTGTAAAGTAAAAATTTGAAGACTCACAATTATTTCTGTGAATGTGCATGCCCGCCTGTGTGTGAGTGTGGGGAGCAGGGGAGCTCTGAGCGAATGTGTAAGGAGTGGATGACGTCAGAATGAATGCACTACTGACAAAGAGCCAATGTCTCGGGCTAGTTGGAGCTGACAAAGCCTTCTCATCCAAGCAAAAGTATCTATAAACAACTGACCAGTGTGTGCAAAAATTAGCAACTGTGGCTTGTTCCTTCCAAAAGGCTGCTGCCCTTCTTTCAGAAAGAGCTAATTAATGCCTCTTCCTGGGCTGTACATAACAAATACACTAAGGTCTCCAGGTTGCTGTTTATGTCTGTGTGTCTGGGCTCTGGCATGCAGGACACGGTGCACATGTATGTGCACATGAGGACAGGCGCCCATGGATACCAAAAGAGGGGGTTGAATCCCCTGGACCTAAAGGTGAGACACTCAACAGGGGTGCTAGAAATTAGACCTGGATCCTCTAAAAGAGCAGCAAGCACTCTCCAGCCTTGAAAATAAATTCTTAATGTTACCCTAATCCTTACGAACTGAATTAACTGGAATATTGTTGATATTTTTGCAGGAAGCTAGGTGACAGAAAGATGACATTGTATTTTAAACAATTTAAATATTAGTAACATAAAATACCTGTTTTAAAACCAAATAAAAGGCTAATTATGATAAACTCATAATTAGGAAGAAAGGAATGTCTCCTGAAACATTTAAATGTCACCAGTGGGGCACGTTTTAGGAGATGAGCCTTTCTGGTCATAATTAATTGGACCAGAGGTGCATATGTGCCCCAGCTGAGCCAATCAGATTACAGCCTAAAATACCCAGGAAAAAGAGTCAAACAGCACAAGTCTTAGTGACACAAAGTCATAAATCAACAGTCAGCACACACATGCCAAAGTCCCGGGGAGAGGACACACAACGCCAATCTACACAGATGCAGAACCGAGAGGCCACATGGTCCTTGGAGGCAGTGAAGTCAGAGGCAGTTCCTGGCTTCCTTTCCCGTCCCGTGTGCTCTCCGTGAACATTCCTGGCTGTCTTCAGATGTCTCTATCACTGTTTCCCATAGGTTAGCTCTCTTTACCAAAGCTGACCTGGAACTAACATTATCTGCTATAACTAAAACTGTCCCCAAACAGCTGACATAGTCATTTTACACATTTTCATGTCATCATGTTTTCACTCACCCCTTACTAAGGAAATTAGAACAGTATTTATGTCATAAAGCAAGCATTTAAAAAAAGACAAAACAACCATGTGTATAACCAGACCAAAGTACTGCCTTGGTGTGTGTCAGTAGACTACATCAGTAGCAGGATAAATCAATTCTGCAAAACAAGCTTCAAGATCACTGTGCTGATTCTACACCATACCTGCTCCTTGGAAGAAACATGGACTCCTTAATGAACACGGAACCAGAAAGTAGTATATACCAGCAGGTGCCAATATCATCAGGACTGGGGGGAAAAAAGACAAGAGAAATTAGATGATAATCCACAGCAACAAAAAAATCAAAAAATATATAGCAAATGGTATAGCAATCCATACTACTGCACACAGAATCACAAAAGGCAGCAGCATACAACATATTAAAATACCATTCCTGAAATATCAGAGGTGCACTTAACACTGTTATCACTAATACATTACGCTCATGATACTCACTGGTTTAAATGTTTAGTTTTCCTTAGATCAATCAGCACCTTTCATTTCAGGTTCTGTATTTTTCAGTCTAACTATTTAGTAGGAAATACTTTCATTTGTTTCAGTGAGACAAAAACATACAAACTTGTGTTCACTTTCGCAGCACATCTACTAAAATTGGAACGATACAGAGACCAGCATGGCCCCTGAGCAAGGATGGCACACAATTCCTGAAGGGCCCCATAGTTTTGGAAGGCCATCCAGAGACCGCCCCACCCTGGGATCCACCCCATCTGCACACACCAAACTCAGACACTATTGCTGATGCCAAGAAGCTCTTGCTGAGAGGAGCCTGGTATAGCTGTCCCCTGAGAGGCTCTGCCAGAGCCTGACATATACAGATGTGGAGACTCACAGCCAACCATCAGACTGAGCCTGGGGACCCCGATGGAAGAGCTGGGACAAGGACTGAAGGAGCTGAAGGGGATTGCAACCCCATAGGAAGGACAGAATCAACTAATCGGACAACTCAGAGCTCCCAGGGGCCAAACCAGCACGTGAGAGTACACATGGAGGGACCCATGGCTACAGATACATAGGTAGCAGAGGATGGCCTTATCTGACATCAGTGGGAGGGGTGGCCCTGGGTCCTGTGGAGGCTCGATGTCCCAGCATAGGGGGACGTTAGAGCAGTGAGGTGGGAGTGGGGGAGTGGGTGGGCAGGGCAGCACCCTCATAGAGGCAAAGGGGAGGGGGGAGGGAGTATGAGATGGGGGTGTTTGTGGAGGGGCAACCAAGAAGGGAGACATAATATGAAATGTAAACAAATAAAATTATTAATAATAATATAAAAACCACAAACTTGCATGAAACTCAGTGCATTCAAGCCTTTCTCTGTGTACCTTTTTCTCAGACTTCTCCGTCACACAGTATTCTCTGAGAGTCTTCATGTATGTGCATGCAGTACCCAGACAGCTGCTTATTTTACTCTTCTCAAAGAAGACCGTGAAAGCAGCACAATCTTAGGGATTCGGGGCAGTATCTCTCCCATGTGGAGACTGCACTGCACAGATGCCTCTGCCTGAGTCAAGGCACCCCCTGGTGGTAGTCACTTCTATGTAAACACACACCGTTGGGAGGAGGGGGCTGTCATGGCACCCAGAGCATAGCAGTATCAAAGCGACAATATTAACCATCACATCTCCCTCGATAGAAGGCACCTGCCTTATTATTACCTTCTAGTCTGTGCCAAGTAAAAAGACTGCCATTTACAAGGTTAAAACTAGTTTCAGCTTTTTCTGATAAGAAAAAAAAAAAAGTATTGTATTAGAAAAGTGGAAAAAAGAGGAAGGTTTATGATTATATTTTAATCTATTACAGAGAAATGAATTTTTTGTTTTAAGCTTTAAATTTTGTAAAGTATTTGACATGTGTGGTCTTTTTCCTGCATATATGTCCATGCACGACTACACGCATGCCTGGCGCCTGTAAAGGCTGCAGAGGGTGTTGAATCCTCTGGAGCTGGAGTCACGCACGAGCCTGACCTGCCGTGTGGATGCTGGAAACGGAACCTGTGTCCTCTGGAAGAGCAGGCAGTGTGCTCTTAAACAACAGAACCAGCCCTCCAGCCCCCAGGGAATCGAATCTTGAAAACATAAGACAGTAAGGTGTATCCCCACCTACATAGCCTTAGGCAAGTCAACAGGATTAAATGTACAAAGGCAACTGCATACAAATAATAATTATTCCATCTTTTAAAAGCACGCCAAGGTCCATGGTGACCTGGAGAACACAACTGTGATTGACCTTTCGGTGATTTCAAATCTGTCAACTCTGAAGACAAATTAGTACAGACAAAGTGAGTGTGAAGTTTGTCAACCCAGTCCCCCTGTCACCTATCACAGGACACACAACCTGACAGGCAACCTGTGCTCAAAGCGGAAGAAGAACCCTGACAGCAAGTATTCAAGCTCCCTGAATAGCCACTGATTACCTGTAATCAGGTTGACTCTTCCTATCAGGAAATCTGCGGAGCAGACTTAAGAGTATGAAAACGAGAAAATGGGTCTCAATCACTACCCATTTGAGTTTGTCTGACAGGTGCTGCCCCAGTTCAAGTAAGTATCCTTCCATGGCCCGTGTGTTGGAGGCCTCGTTATGAGCCCCACAGGCTACTATTGGGAGATGATGAAACCTTTAATTTTGGGGACCTAGAAAGAGGACACTAGGTCACTGGGGTTTTATCCTTGAAAGGACCTGTGGACTGGGTCTCTCTCGTCACCATAGAGGAAGCAGTTTTCTCAGCCGCCATTCCTCACCAGGATGTACTGTACCTCACAGCAGACCATAAGCAGTGACTGTGGGCAACTGCGAGACAAAATAAGCCTTCCTCGTGTTGATCCTCTGCTTCATTGCAGTGATGAAACTCAAAGGCATCACCTGCAGTGTCCTTTGAAAATGCAAAGGTAACAGATAGTTGCTGTCTTCCCAGGAGAATCTGGGGCTTACCCCCAGAAGCCAGGCTTTCTGAGCAAGCACTTGCTGAGATTATTCAGAGAATACTTACTGAGTATACTAGGCACTTACTTCGTGGCAAGATAGAAAAGATGTCTTTACAGTTGTTCTGTCCCTCTGAGGATTTGAGGTTTTACTATAGTAAGCTAATAATAACTAAGAATACAAAACAGTACGTTCTATTTTAAAGATGTTCTAGAAAGGGTGTGAGCTAGAAACAAACCCTCCTTTCTTTGTTTGCTATCCACTCTCTATAGAATATGTTCACTTTCCACTCTGAAAGTGACGCCACATTTCCCTGACGCCAAATGCCGTGTCCAAGCTCTGTTCCTGTTAGACGTCCTCGACTCACGGAGCACCGCACCCACCGCGCTTCGGCTCCTGTCTCAGGGTAGATTCCTAGGGCGGCTATTATAGAGGATCTTACTTTTATATGCGTGAAATGAAAAGTTTCCTTTTTAAAAACTGAAACCAGAGTTGTAAGGACAAAGTTCATCAGTATAGACGAACAGACATACATACAAAATAAAACTGAGACCTCTCCTGATCTCACTGGCAGTGAATCTAGTTAACGAAGACTGACAGTACAAACAGTAGTAGTGGTGGCAGTAATGACGAGGTCATTGTTTTCTGAACTAATCCAGTTACTCTTAAATTTCATGAATTATCTACGAAGCTAAACTTCTAGATTATCTGTCCCCACTCAATTTCCTAGTTTCTGACCATTTAGTGGGCAGTTGACTACAGTGTCTTTAAAACAAATGTCCTAGATGTTAGTCATCAACGGGCTCTTCAAAGATCTCAGCATTGAGCCCCAATAGCAAAGAAAGAGCAAAAGCAAGCTAGCCTGCTGTGAGTACTGACAGCTGTGTGTGCTGACAGCTGTGCTGTGAGATGGCGAGCTAAGAGGCGGGCAAGGGTGGTAAAGGCAGAAACGGCTGCTACTGCCCGACCATTTCCAAATAACAGCAAGAGTGAACCAACAGTGCGGGCAGAAGAGAAACCAGGAAGACTCGAGAACCCTAACAGCAAAGTCACCACTTACAGGTCTCTGACATCTCAGGCAAGCTGTGCACTCTGAGAAGACTCGCAATCTGCAGAAGGGTCAGAGAAGAAGAACTACAGTGGTCCCGGCACTGATGCCAACACATCCCATCCTGCAACGTACAGAATAACAGCGACAAAGCCTGGGAGTTGGCCAGACATCCTAAAAGGCCCCTGCCTTTATTTGCCCATCAACAGTAAGGGGAATAATAAAGCGCAGCAAAACAAAATGTAAGCAGATCACAAACCAACCGCTTGTGACACCTCCCTGAATAATCAAATTGAAATCCATTGTAGATGACCTGTCCTGTCTCATGCCCAGCCAACCTGCACTGTTGAGCCCCTAACTGGGATGGCATTACCTCATTCTCCACTGGGCTGTCACAGGAGCCAGGCTGCTCTCATCGGAACTCTGCCGCTTTGCTGGGGGGCCTGGTGCCTGTGCCACCCTCCACATGTGTGTACCTTATCGAATGGATGGGACTCTGACCACCAAAGCACCTGTCCCATTCACCGGAACACTCTTACACTGCCTTCCTAGTGATGTCTCTTTCTAAGCTTATCTCTTCCTCCAACTTCACCGACATGGCCTGTGCTGGGTGGTCTTATGTCAACTTGACCCAAGCTACAGAGCCATCTGAAAAGAGGGAACCTCAATTGAGAAAAGGTCTCCATATGCTCCGGCTGTAAGGTATATTTTTTTAAAATAGTGATTAACCAAGGGAGGACCCAGCCCATTGTGGGTGGGGACATCCCTGGGTCTTGTGTTCTGTAAGAAAGCAGGCTGACCCAGCCATGGGGAGCCAGCCAGTAAGCAGCATCCCTCCATGGCCTCTATATCAGCTCCTGCCTCCAAGGTCCTGCCCTGCTTGAGTTCCTGTCCTGACTTCTTCCAATGATGGACTATGCTCCAAAGTGTAAGCCACGTAAACTCTTTCCTCCCAACTTGCTTTTTGGTCATGATGTTTCATCACAGCAATAGAAATGTCATCGCTCTTGCCTCTTGGCACTCTCACCTCTCTGCCCCTTTTGGGCTCCCCTCCCCTCCCCCTCTCTCCATGTGGTCATGGCCGGCCTCCACTTCTCTCTCTCTCTCTCTCTCTCTCTCTCTCTCTCTCTCTCTCTCTCTCTCTCTCTCTCTCTCTACTACCCCATTAACTCCCATCTTCTGCCCTGAATAAACTCTATTCTATGAAAGAAAGGAAGGAAGGAAGGAAGGAAGGAAGGAAGGAAGGAAGGAAGGAAGGAAGGAATCCATCCTGAGTAAGACATGGCCCCTCCCATTGATCAGAACTGTGTGCCTACCCCGCAATATTCAGCACCACTGCTCAGTAACTGAAACCATGACACCCATGTGTTATAACCACAGCTCTCTGGCGGAACAGAGTCCAATACCCTGAGCAGACCGCATGCAGGGAGATATGGCACTAGTCAGAAAGCTCCAGGTTGGGGGTCCTCTCTCTGCTGTCGACTGCATGATCCTAAAGAAGCTAAAGTCTACAGTTCTAGATCCTCAACCTAAACCAGCATCACCACCTTCCTTACACAGTTGCAACAGTTTTAACACAACAGTTTAAATCAGTTTAGCTTTACCAGCTGAGACTGGGAAAAAAGAAAAAAGGAAAGCACTAATTCTCCTCCCTCCCTCTGTGCAGCCAGCTGACAGCTCACCCTCAGCACACCACACCTTGTTTTCTACCTATCCCTCAGAGCCTCTGAAGAAACCTGATGTTTCTGCTTTTGACGGTTCCTTTTCTAAGTTTGTATCATCATTCAAGTTCCCCTGCGAGGCTGAGCACCTCTCGGGCACAGCGAGTCACGGTCTTCCTAAGCCTCCCTGAGCTCACCTGGCACCCCACCGAGGTAGAGATCACTTAGTCATCAGTGCTGTCGATACACGCACCCGGTGACACCGACTGCTGCTGGTTGGGGTGACCTTCCTGACACTGAGTTAAGGTGTGTCTCTGTATTTTCAGCTGTTGATTGCTGTGCCTGAACAGAGCCAAGTGCTGGCTGGATGTTGTCAGTGCCGTTTCCAAGGCCCATCACTATCTCCTATTTGTCAATGTCCTTCCACACCTGCCTAGAAAGCGAAGCTCGGGGCGCCCTCAATACCGTAGGCACCTGGCAGCCCAGAGCTGGGACAGGAAGTACGGAAACCTCCAGGCAGGCAGGCAGAACCATACGGGGAGACGGCCCGGCAGAACCGTTGCATTGGAAGCTAACCAAGGACTGACCAAGCGAAAGGCCAACAGCTTTAAACTATACAGAAGCCTCATGTCGTATTCAACCACAAGCAGGTCTGCAAAGGCCGTGCAACAGCTAGCGAGAATGTTTGTTTGTTTGTAAAACCGGCCTCATTTTTAAAGTATTTTATTATATACATTTATTTATTAGGGTGGGGCACCATATAGAAGCAGATTCTCTCCTTCTGCTATGAGGGTCCTGGGAGAATCACTTAGGTTTTATCAGCCTTGGCAGCAAGCACTTTTACTAACTAAACTGTTTTGCAGGCCCTTTAGGAATATTCTTAATGAACAGAACAATATGGAGGAATTCCTCATCCAAGTCAAACAAAGTTAAGCTCAGAGACCTTCTTCGCAATACCCTCTGGGTCCACATGGTGGCAGTGTCTCTACATGACAGTGTGCCTTGCACATTGCTAGAGCAGGAGGCTACTACTGTAAATGACACTGAGGATGTTGAAAGAGTAACGCTATTTAAAAAAAAAAAATGCTTAAGTTGGGGGGCGGGGCAGTCATTACCAGGCCAGCAAGTAACTTCTGAAAACTCTCCTGACCAGCTAATACAATGCGCACATGTAAGGAGAGGCCGATCGGCAAGTTTTTGTAATGACACACAGGCTGGGAGAGAGGAGGGTAGGTGGCAGGGGAGGGCTCTGAGAATACAAGACCCAGAGCTCACACAGCCTTCATCTCAACACTGCCAGCCAGAGAAAGTGACAGGCTAGAGTCACCGCAGCCAAACAGCATCCAGAGCTCTCCGAGCAGATTGTCACAACGCCATGGCACCGGCAAGAGGGCCATGACACCGGCAAGAGGGATCCGAGAAATCTCTCTGTACCTCAGCAGGCATTTGGCGTCTCACCAGGAGCCAGCAGGAAGTGGAGCCAGGGAACATTCACATCTGGTCTGGTCGTCGGGGCAGGAAGGACCATGTACCATGATCCCCCATCACGTGGCACAATGGTGACCATGTGTCAATGTGGGAGACATGAGAAGGCGAGCACACTTGGCGTGAGACTAACCACGGGCTGCGGGAACCCAGGGAAAAGCAGACATCATCTAAGGGTCCCACAGCGAGCAGAGACAACAGCCACCAAAACCAGAAGGCACCTGCGTCCTTGACTGCCTGCTAGCTCGGCCCCTTCGCTGAAGCCCTAAGCATTTGCTCACCTGTGTGTGACTCTGGCCTTCTGACCAGCTTAGATCTGTACTCTACATGCATGATTTGGGGGGGTGGGGGTGGGGGGACTGTGAAAGCTCCTTCGAGTATCTATGACATGACGAATCATCCTGAGACTCCTCCTGTTGAAGGGTTTTCAAGACCAAGAACCCTAGAGGTTCTTCCAAACACACTTGCTACTGCTGGAGCTGGGCAGGGCTTCCTGTGAGCACAGTGTTCCCTGCCACAGAAAGTTCTAACCCTGGCTGTCTGCCAGCATGCAGATGGCCCTCCAGACACACAGTAATTGCAGTCTTTTTTTTTACCATAGTGAGTCGATTACTGTTTATTACAAAGTTTGATAACTGTGTTTCTTTTGCTCCTTTGATTACGATTTTAAGCTACAAACTCAAAGATGAAATCCGTATCAATTACTTTTATGTAGTTAATGAGGCAGGCTAAAGCTCAACAGATAAACTGTTGCCACACAGCCAAGTAACCGATCAAGCCAAAAAAAAAAAAAAAAAAAAAATACACTTGCAAACATCATTTCATTACATAGTTATTTATGTATTTCAGAAAGAACTCTACTAAGAGTTAAAATTTTAAAAATTAGAATTTTTACTTTTCACCTTCAAAAGAGCAGTATTTTATTGTAAAATAATGTAGTTTAACACACTAAAATAGATGTAAATGGTAATGCCCATTATATAAAAATAACATTTAGAAGGTAGAAGGTAATTCCTGTTTCCCCAAAGTGCTAAATTGTAGGGAAATTACTTCATGTTTTAAAAGCTAATACAAATGTTGAGATTGACGCACCCATGTTTCCAGCATTCAGAAGGTTGAGGCAGGAGGATTACTGCAGGTCTGAGGTCAACCTGGACTTCCAAAACAAACACAGAATGACACCTTGTCTCGAAAGTGAGTGAATGAAAGAATGAATGAATAAATGAATGAATGAATGAACCTAACTAACCAAAGGAACAGGCTCACCACTGCAGCTCTCACTTTTCTAAATGACAGGTTTAAAATCGACATCAGAAAGAGCTATAAAGCCTGGTCAAACACGACGATTTTCAGACTTCTATTGAAAATACAGGGGGACAAAGGGAACATCAAGTGAAAATTCATTTAAACGGCAGAGTGAACAATGTAAAACACTAAACGAACAAAGCCAGCCGTTCCACGGGTTCTTCATGCTGGCATTAAGCCAACAGAAGTCACTTGAAAATGAAATGGAGCATTGCACTAGAAGTCATGAAGTGATTCAGAGAACATTTTTTCAACAACTATGATAGAAAGTGTATATATATTACAATAAATCAAATCGATGAAGCAGCTACATTCTGCAGAGGGCACATCCAAGGGCTTGAGGAAGGAACAAATCTAAACAAGTAGTCAAACCCAAAAACTGACTTGCACACTGCCATGGGACAGTGATTTACACACTATAACAAGAGCCCTGTTCTCCCCTGGAGTAACTCAGCTCTCAGAGAGGTCAGAGATAACCTACACGCACCTGGAGAGCTAGCTCAAAGCCCCACCCGTCCCTGCAAACTGGCCTGTGGCATTCCTGGTGGGCAGTGCTCTCCCTGGGTGAGCATTAAATCATGGCTTTTATTCACTGTAGCTGGGCGTGGTTGCGCACGCCTGTAATCCCAGCACTTGGGAAGCAGAGGCAGGCGAATTTCTGAGTTTGAGGCCAGCCTGGTCTACAGAGTGAGTTCCAGGACAGCCAGGACTAGACAGAGAAACCCTGTCTCAAAAACAAAAACAAAACAAAACAAAACAAAACAAAACGCCTACAATAAACATGCCAGTGTGCAGATCAGTAGTCTCATCTATACTAAAGATAATTTGTTAAAGATAACATGATTATTTTTTTCAAATAAATTAAAATCTTACTTTCGGCATTTTGTTTGTATACACATAAGCATGTGTTAAAAGTCTTAAAACTTAGACAAAGGGGAGGTTTCGAAGTAGCAGTTATATATCTCTCTGTGAGAAAGGGAAGGAGACCACGCCTTTTTCCAAGAGAGGTAAAGCAGCTCAATATAAAACAGTAGATGAAGTACTTATGTTGTGATTTACAAAGACCACAATGAAAACTAAAAGCTTGGCCTCTTGCAGAAAAGAGAAAGTATGTATGCAATTATTGGAGGAGGAGGAGAAGAGGCGGAAGGAGAAATCTCTCCAGGATGGGAGACCTCAGACAGCTAACAACCTGTATGCAGAGGCACAGAATGGGTGCCACTCTGCATGAGAAAGGACCTCTCTCCCCGCAGAGGCAGGAGAGACGGAAGGAAGCAAAGCCCCAGGCCACCTCAGGAAGAGCAGCAGATGGAGAAGAGCAGCGTGGAGGGAGGTACCTGCCCTCAGATCAGAAAGCTGAGCACACACGTAAACAGCCTGCTAGCTGCAGACGGCACTCCGCCGAGTCTCTCTGAACTGCACATTTACAGATTTAAATGAAAAGGCTTTAGCAAGACTGAAGAGGCCCCACAGCAGCTGTTTCACAGTGGAACAATTTCCTCTCCTGAAATACAGAGCTAAACCCCTAATGTGCTGTGAACACTTAGAAATCTAAGCACTCAGTCAGATCTGCACATGGAAAAGGTCGCTGAGGCACAGATGCACACACTGAGGGTATAGGGGTGTGTGTGTGTGTGTGTGTGTGTGTGTGTGTGTACACTTTCTCCAGTGGCTGACTTCTTGATACAGGTTTTAAATATAACTGTCCCGAAATGCAAATGATGAGGCTAGTCAGCCAGTCAGGAAAAGCCAGAGGACAATGGCATTAAGAACTCAGTCAAACGCCGGGCGTGGTGGCGCACGCCTGTAATCCCAGCACTTGGGAGGCAGAGGCAGGCGGATTTCTGAGTTCGAGTCCAGCCTGGTCTACAGAGTGAGTTCCAGGACAGCCAGGACTACACAGAGAAACCCTGTCTCAAAAAAAAAAAAAAAAAAAAAAAGAACTCAGTCAAAAAAAAAAAAAAGCCCAAAAATACAAAAACCCCCAACCTCAGTCACAGTACTGCGCAGTGAGACAGCCCAGTCGAAGAATTTCTCAGCAAATTCCCAGGTGAAGGCCCTCCATTTACTTGATGCTATGCTGTGATTCTTCACTAGTCTCTTATAAGAGTTTCTAACGTGTATCTCATTTCTAATTAATTTCATTTTTTATTATTTTTACCTTGTGTATATGACACACAAGCACATGTGTGCACATTCATGCACGCAAATGCAGCACACACATGTGCTACACAGCACGTGTGGAGGTCAGAGCACAAGCTCCTGCCTTGTATGGAGCAGGTTTCCTTGTTGCTTTGCCTGTGTGTAGCACCTAGTGTGTACCCTGTGGCTAGTCCACCCGCTGCGGGGAGTCTCCAGTCTCCACCCCCTCCTCACAGTGTGAGTGCAGGGATTGAGGAGGTGTGCGCTCAAGTGTCCAGCCTTACAGGCGCTCTGTAATTTGAACTCAGGCCCTCACAGACATGGCCAGTGCTCTACCTGCTGATTCATCTTCCCAACCCTCAGATTAAAATGTCACAGACAATTCTAAACTAAGGTCCTGCGACAGATGGCTCTCACTGTCATCTTGAAAAAACCCAGAATTACCAGAGAAGACACTCTCAGTGGAGGGCTAGTCCGTGGGTACCTGTAGGCAGCTGTGTTAGTGACACTAACCAATGCCCACTGTGGGCAGCACCGGGGCCTAGGCAGGGAGCTCTACAGGAATGCAGAAATGGCACCAAGCAAGAGCCAGTGACAGCGAGCCGCTAACTTCTCCCTGCTCTTGACCGAAGCTACGCCAGTCGTTACAACAAGCTCCTGGCACTGACCTCCCCACTAGGATGGACTGTAAGCTGGAACTGTGGGCTAACAAACTCTTTCTCCCCAGCACTGCATTTCGAGAGGGTATTTATCAGAGCAGCAGACAGGTCGCGCAGCCTAGGAATTTACAGTGTCCACCCTAGTTTCCCCAAGACAGTAAAATAATCCGCATGTTACCAGGGCAAGGCAGTTCAAAGGACCAACCTGCTGCGTAAAAGTTCGAATTCTGTGTGTAACCCAGGCTAGCCTCGTCTTGCTCCTTCCCTGTCTCAGCCTCCCAGCTGCAGGGGCTAAGGCCTTAGCAACCGTCTGCAGCTACAGCTCAGCCCCCCAACGGTCGCCGATGCTTAGAGGGGAGAAAAGTGCTATTTTATTGGAAGTACAGCTCTGTCTCTAATCTCAGCATAATTTAAATGGTGACCAGTGACATATTACTGACTTATGTTTAAACTATGACACAAAAAGAGTTATGGCATTGCTGTCTTAAGGAAAACAAAACCTTAAAGCTGCTAAAACCTTAGTGGAACAAAATATAAACTATCCAAATAATGCTGATAATAACAATGATACCAGCAGCTAACACTACTTGTGCGTTCTTTAGTGGTGTGAACACGCTCAGAGGGGAAGCGAGAGCCCTCAGAGGGCGTGTGCCCCGAGAAGGGGTGCTCAGGCCCTCAGCAGAGATGCATGCACCCTAGGTAGAGTTGCCGGTAGAAGGACTATGTACATCTTCCTCTGGAGAAATAACACTACTGTTTCCATTCTACAGAGGAGGAAAATGTAGCGCAGTGTTGGATCAAAGGATGCCATACGTAGCTGGTGAAATTACTGAAGCCACAGTACACAAACAGAGCAAGGGACACAGCTAGGGATCTCGTGCTCATTAGTGCAAAGCCTGAAAGTCTTCAATAGTTATTCTTTATTTTATATATGGGACTACACTGTGGCTGTCTTCAAACACACCAGAAGAGGGCATCGGATCCCATTAAGTGATCCACCATGTGGTTGCTGGGAATTAAACTCAGGACCTCTAGAAGAGCAGTCAGTCTCTTAACCACTGAACCATCATCTCTCCGGCCCCAATATTTATTCTTATTGCACTGTTCTTCAGACCAAGCTCCAGGGAGAACAGATCAGCCACTTCCCTCGGAGGTCCTCAGAGCAGCTCCCACGAGGGTATTATTAGGATATCATGGATTTACATGAACGTCAAGCACAGCTGCTCCTGAAGTTTCAAACATCACGTACACAAACTGGCAAGAGCAGAAGCCTGCCTGCTACAGGACCACAAAAGAAAATGCCTCACTGACACTTTGTAAGTACATCAGCAAAATGCCAAGAGCCCAACCGTGTGGGTCTGCAGTTAGACTCTGAATCTTTATTCTTATGAAATCAAGGTTTCATGAGTCCCCAGAGTTTTCATTCCTCAGCACCACTGACACCTAACTCTAAAGGCACAAACGGGAGTGCCTGGGGCAGCCCAGGCAAACGCACGCCGTTCTACTCCGTACAACTGAGGTCTGAACAGGCACTGCCGGCAGCATAAACCCAAACGCAGAGGATGCTTAAAGACACTGACACACCTCGAAGAAAACTGTAATAAATAACCACTGTCCGTGAACTATGGATGTGTAGACAGGCGCGCTGGTGGGCTCTGGTTGCTACTATCAGAGGACGCTGGCAGGCAGTGATTGCGAGGTCACTGTCATATGCAAAACCATTATTATTTTGGGGGTGCCATGGCGTACTGGCTGGTTTTGTGTGTCAACTTGACACAGGCTGGAGTTATCACTGAGAAAGGAGCTTCAGTTGAGGAAGTGCCCCCATGAGATCAAGCTGTGAGCATTTTCTCAATTAGTGATCAAGAGGGGAGGGCCCCTTGTGGGTGGTGCCATCCCTAGGCTGGTAGTCCTGGGTTCTATAAGAAAGCAAGCTGAGCAAGCCAGGGGAAGCAAGCCAGTAAGAAACATCCCCCCATGGCCTCTGCATCAGCTCCTGCTTCCTGACCTGCTTGAGTTCCAGTCCTGACTTCCTTTAGTGATGAACAGTAATGTGGAAGTGTAAGCTGAATGAATAAACCCTTTCCTCCCCCAACTTGCTTCTTGGTCCTAATGCATGCAGGAACCCTGACTAAGACAAATTGGTATAAAAGGGGAAATGCTGCAAAACCCCAAGATCCTGCTTCAAGTCCATATGCCATTTAGGTTATGGGAGCTAGACTGATGCCCAGTCTCCTCAAAGCTCCCTGCATGTGGGGTGACAGGAGCTGCTGCTGAAGAGACACCTACAAAGCAAATACACTAACGTGCAGGAAGCCCTTCCTGGAGCATGCAGGAGGGACCTGCTGGACGTGTGCCTCCAGCTCCCGGGCAAATCACATGGCAGTGGCGAAGGACACACTGACAGAAAGCTAGCATCTCCCCCATGGACCCGCCTCAGTGTATATAATGTCATTCCCTGGAGGCCCCCGCCTGGGCGGCTGCCAGCCCGGTCCACAGGCTCCACCAGGAGGCAAGGGCTGCAGTCATGTACACCTCACAGCCCTTCAGAACGACGGTAAAAGCACTTTTCTTTCCGTGGTCAGTTCTTGATATCAATTATTCCTTGGTTAACTTCTGCACACACTTTGCCAGTGAAAACATTTACAACCGCTGCATGCACAGCAATCAGTTTCATACGCTACAGCTGAAGAAATTATGCCAATTCCAACCCACCAACGTCTCCAAACCCCAGCCCCGCCCACGCGTCTAGGCTCTCCCTCGCCATCTTTAGGCATCTCTTCTCAGCTGCCTCCTTTCACAGTCCCTCACCTTGACATGACCTTCTTGCTCCCGAGAAGCCATGGGCATGGCCTTAGGGAGAGTAGGAAGCGTTGGGGGTCTTTGGTCATAGCGCTTTGTTGCTTGAAAACCAGCCCCCAAGCTACACATTAAAGGAGACCTACCAGGGGCTGGAGGCACGGCCAGGCCGCAGGTTCCAGTGATACCCAGTGTACCCTTCACTTTCACAGGGCACCTCCCAACTCCCTCTGCTTCAAGGCATGGAGGGAGGCCCTCCAGTCGCATCCCTACAATCTGTCTGTCCCACGTGCATCTCTGACACTGTTAATAATGTGTCCCCCCACACACACACACACAAGGACTCTGTAGTCTGTGGAACACAGCTCTGAGACCTAGCCTCAAAGGGCTCCAGCATCTCAGGGCTCTCTCCTCCCTCCCATCTTTCTGTCCCTACAAGTATCCCAATCTTGACACGTTTCTCATTATTCCATTTCCGCCTCCTGCTGAGGATTAGGAACTCCTTCAGAGGGCTTTCCTCTTTCAGTAAGCACTCCTGTAATCTGCCTGAGGAGTAACTATTTAGTAAGTCTATGAGGAGCAGGACATCACCAACTAGGGAGAGGAGCAGAGCAGCCTAGACTCAAATACCAGTGTGTGTCCCTCTGGGGGGACCACACTCTCTAAAAGCCAGTGGTCAGTCTTTAACAAATACAATCCACATCTTTAAAGAAGCAGTGGTACAAGTGTAAGACTAGAAGATGAAGCGGCTCGTTTTCCTGGTCCTAGACTGAGCCACCCGCCGCGGCTGTGGGAAGGTTTGGTTATTTTATCAGCTACTTCCTGCTTCACAAGGACAAGAATGGAAAGGATCGGCATACAAAACCCCAGCTCTACCACACTGGAGGGGTGTGAATCCAAATGAGAAGTAGCCATTCTACTACTGCAAACAGTTAAAACGTCTCAAATCTCTCACTATGGAAAGTCAGTTAACGTCTCCAAGCCCCACCCACCCAGGAAGGCCAGGTTAACTGAGCCAGCTGCTGCTAATCCGGTGACACTTGAAGGAGTTGGCCACTGCACCGTACAACATAGAATGAGAAAGGGATACCTACTAGTACAGAACTTCATTGGCTTCGTGTCTCTCATATCTCACAGTTTCGCACATCAACCTGTAAGAGAGAAGGACAGTGACGTCACACACTTGCCATCCGCACCAACTCGAATGAGCCACGGGGTGAACTTTCAAGTTTATCGCTTCATATGCTCATTTAAATTATTGACCTTCAAAACGGGTACTGACGGCTCGAGAGCTCGACAAATCAAATTAAAATCCGCCCCACCCGTTTCCCAAACACAGAGTTCCACCTGAGCACGGAAAACGAACCATCGGATGGGGGCGAGGCAGGCTCCCACGTGCACATTATGGCGCGGGCCCTTCATAATTTATAAACGGCATGCAGACACAGCATGTCCTCCAAGGTAAATACATTAGAGAAGGACTAGAAACCCAAGTCCGAAAGGAAAACCTATTAATGTAAAAGGTAATAACATCACTCACCGCTCAACACAAATGGTACTGAACTGTGGAATTTCAAGCCAATGCTGGCTTTTCTGGTACTTTGATGAAGAGTGAGCAAATGGAGACTTTAGAACTAAAGGGTTTGTTATTTCAGCTGATATAAGCCTTATTTTAAAAAAAAAAAAAAACTGAAAATATGAATATTTAATTTTTCAAAATGTTTCTCATGGACATCATCAAGAAGTGTCTTATTATATTAATACCAATAAACTTTTCCAAAATACACAGCAATGATAGTGTGACTATTTCTTCTCAAGAAAAGGCTTCTGCAGCGTGACATCCCGGCACCACCTCATTCTGAACAACTGCTTTCCCCAACCAGGGCACACTGGGATGCCCTCCTGTTTGCTGACCTCAACAAAAACTCTCCAGTGCTCGGTTTCCTTACTCTTCCTGCTATCCCCGCAAGCAAGGATTCAACGTGACATGATTACAGCCATCTTGAATCAAAATGGCCATGACTGCCCCTAAGCAATACTGGCTGGTGTGCTCCCCTTGATGTATGTAGTAGCTCAGCATACGTCAAATATCAAAACCATGTAGGTGGAATATGGAATTTTAACAACACTGACCCAGGTGCTAATAACACCCTGGGTATTAGTTTAAGAAAAATCAGGTCCAACCCAACTGGAATGAAGTCACTTTGGTCCTGAATGATTTGTAAGCAGCCTACTTCTGACCTAATTCACCCAGGTCCAGTAGTGTTGCCACTGCTGGGACTATAGTTCTATTATGGAAGTCCTGGGCTTGCCTGCCTGTCCACCCTCACTGCACTTTGGAGCTGGTTCTCACACACTGGGACCAGGCTGTCCCAGAATACCCTTAGCTGTTCCTGGGAACTAGACCTCCTGAGGTCACATAATACAGAATGCAGACTCACACTCTTTTTCTTTTTTTTCTTTTTTTTTTTTTTTTTTGGTAAGATTTATCTTTATTTTATGTATGTGAGTACACTTTAGCTGTCTTTAGACACACCAGAAGAGAGCATCAGAGCCCATTACAGATGGCTGTGAGCCACCATGTGGTTGCTGGGGGTTGACCTCAGAACCTCTAGAAGTCAGTACTCTTCTTCTGACGCTAAGCCATCTCTCCAGCCCAGAATCACGCTCTTAACAGAGAAGAGATTATATTTTTTTCTTCACGTTGTCTGTATATTTACATTTTTAACATTTGCACTACAAAGATTTATTTGCTTCACCAAAGAACTATCACTTGTTTTCTTGAAACAGGTCTTCCTCTCTGTTCTCAGAATGTGATTGGATTCCTCCCACAGGGTAGAAAAGAAATTAATGTTTACAACATTGCAATAAATAGGACTTTTTTATGCAACTTTACCAAATTTCGTTTGCAAAGTTTGAAGCTTCTAACAAACACCAAATGGGAAAGGAAAACAACTTAGTAATCACCATGACAACATTTTACAGATGTGAAAGCAGAGGCTCAGAGAGATGTGGTTAAGCAAAAGTAGAGTGAAATCCCTGAGAACCAAGAGTGTAGCAACTATGACTTTGTTATTTCTTAATGATCCCGATGTGTCTGTAAAATAATAATTGCTAATTTATAATTAATGCTGAGGAACATAATGTACTTCAACAGAATTTTTTGTTTCTAACACTAAATATGGCTGGGCACATATCTCAGTGGTAGAGTTGCTCTATTAAATATAAGGTCCAGAGTTTCAGCCCCATCAGAGCAGAAAAGGGGAGGGATCTCAGCACTAAATATCAACAAGTGCTCACGTGACGATTCTGCTCCTGAGAGCTTTCTGAGCTCTGCTCCTAACCACCACACTTCTTTACTCCGCAAATATGCAACTCTTAGCCCATTTAAACATCAGAAAAAAGGTAAAATTGTGTTGGAAAAAGTATAGCTGAAGATTTGCAGGGTCAAGGTGCAGTGTGTGGGCTCTGACAGCACACGAGGCACCTGCTGAAGTGCCTGCTCTCACGAGTCAGCCAGAGCTGGGCTGGGTAAATGAAATCTCACGTGGCGGGCTGGAGAGATGGCTCAGCGGTTAAGGGCACCGACTGCTCTTCCAGAGGTCCTGAGTTCAATTCCCAGCAACCACATGGTGGCTCACAACCATCTGTAATGAGATCTGGTGCCCTCCTCTGGTGTTTCTGAAGACAACTACAGTGTACTTCCATATTAGAGAGAGAGAGAGAGAGAGAGAGAGAGAGAGAGAGAGAGAGAGAGAGAGAGAGAGAGAGAGAGAAAGAGAGAGACTCACTTGGAGCCGTTTACCATCCACACCTGCAAAACTGTAGCAAACGCGAGCGCCAGCGGGCTCTTCCTTGTTAATCGAGGGTAAAACCTACTTAACAAAACTCAAAGAATTTATCTCGAGGAAGTATGTGCATTTTCCCAGGAATGGAAGCAGTTTACTCCAGCCAGCCCGCGGTTGATATGAACCTCTTCTGCTACAGAGCCCATCTCTGATCTGTCCTAAGCTATACACTCCGGCCAGGCTGTTTGCTAGAAAAGAGGCTGCTCGGCTCACACGGAAGCAGTTGGACATCTGAAGGGCGCCCACGTGATAATGCCAATAAATCTTATGGAGCTTTGAAACAGTTCTGAGGCTAGACTGTTACACTCTTGAGTTAATCAGTCTAAGGCTAGACTGTTAAACTCTTGAGGTAATCAGTATTTCTACCCAAGAATACCTCAGAAATGGCAGAAAGTAAGTAATGTTGAAGCTAGCTGTTAAGTGTCTGAGTTTAGTATTATTTGTACTTTTGAATGTTTTCCTTAAGAAAACTGCCATCACAAAATATCAAAGGAGCCCAACGGTGGTGGTGCACACCTTTAATCTCAGCACCTGGAAGGCAGAGGCAGGAGGATCTCTGTGAGTTCAAGGCCAGCCTGATCTACAGAGCAAATTCCAGAACAGCCAAAGTTTCACAGGGAAACCCTGCTTTGAAACCTCCCCCAAGAAGGAGGAGGAGGAGGAAGTGGAGGAGGAAGAGGATGAGGAGGACTAAGACCAAGAGGAGTAGTAAGAAGGAAAGAAAGAAGAAAACGAAAGTTAAACACTTCAAAAATGTTATCGCTACAATTTTTGAGCCATCTTCAAAAATCCCAGCTTTGTTCTAATAAAAACCTGTCTAAATTTTTAAACACTTAATCTACAATTGAGTTTAATTTAAATGATTTTCATTACAAAATTAATTTGAGAAACATTCAATCCTCTTGATACTTTTTTCAATTAACAGACAAATATGAGACTGACATGCTCACAAATTAATTAGTGTTTAAAGGGTATTCCTTTCATAATTAAAAACGGCTGGCATCACAACTAGACAGACCGGGAAGAGGAAGACCTCATTATGTCTCAGCCGGCAGCTGTCTTCACACAGCCCTTTACTTCCTGTCGCAGGTAAAACCAAGTCACCTCTTTACGATGAAATCTGGGTAACTATAAATGAAACCAGCGAATTACTGTACAACAGAAGTGGGAAGATATGAGCATAGCCCATTGGAGCCAGTGTGATAAAAACGTGCTGCCCTCCAAGGAGCCAGCTAGCTCCTACTTGTAGTAGTATATCCTTCAGAGATCTAGACCATACTAAAGCAGTGAGCCTAATCACTTACTGAATATTTTAAAACACATCTGAGTGCTGAGCTGTAGACAGACGTAGACATGCATATAAAGACCAGGAATAGCAAACACCACCACCACCACCCCTTTGGTGTTTGTACCAACCAAAGCTCATTACTGGTGGGAAGTAGTGGGGAGGGGGGGAGTACAAGAATCTTACTATACAGAAATACTAAGTGAATGCAACTGAACTCAATCCTGCAAAATGTATCAAAGCAAGCGCAGGGGTTACATCAAGCAGAGTATCCATGCGCTACATTTTCTTTAAGCTCGGCTTACTAAAGAAGGAACACAGAGCATTCTACCACTGTTAAATTAGAAAAGCTGCATACGCACCTCAGCTGATGCTCCCGCAGGTTGGATAAGGCTTCCATGCCATGTAAATAGGAATACACGATCTCCAGGTCCTGTCCAAAGAAAGGAACGGAGTGATTAGGCTTATCAGGAAAACAAGTTCTTCTAAAATGACACGCTACAAATTAAACAGTAGGTACTACAAAAAGAATATATATATGTGTATATATATATATATATATATATTCTTTGACATTAAAAATTAACATTTTCAAAGAAAAGCTAACATGTTCAAATACTATCCATTACAACTGCCTTCAGAATATACGTAAAACCTGCCGGGCGTGGTGGCGCATGCCTGTAATCCCAGCACTTGGGAGGCAAAGGCAGGTGGATTTCTGAGTTCGAGGCCAGCCTGGTCTACAAAGTGAGTTCCAGGATAGCCAGGACTACACAGAGAAACCCTGTCTCGAAAAACCAAAAAAAACAAAAACAAAAACAGAATATACGTAAAACCTATTGAACTATAAAATAAACTCGAACTTATCAAAGCAAATTCTTCACCAGCTCTTCTTTATTACACGTTTTTTGCTACTTACATCAAAATAGCAAATACAGTATTTTCCTTTCAAAGTATGGGCATTCAAATTATTTTCTCAATATTAATATTATTTTAAAATCACTTAAAAATAAGGTATGAACTTAACTCTTAATACTTAACAAAATAAAGTGTCTTATATTTAGATTTAAAATAAAGAGAAAGAAATGTTCTCCTTTTTTCTTCTAGCTTGCGATTAAAGAAAAGATTTGAAGTCATTCCCAAAAGTTCATAATAGATAAAAATGTGATGTCCTGTTCACGGTCATATATAAAGAGCCAGAGAGCAGTCAATACTACAGGAGTCCAGTGTAACACAGTGTAACATGTAACAGTTCATGATAACAAGAATATAGATAGGAATCTCCTCCTCTAAATCTGTCAAAATCTGAAATAAGGTTATTAGAAGGTGTCTGCAGAGTAAACTTACCCCTTTTAGGCAACAGCTGTAAAAAGTGACAACCCACCACAAATCACACAGCTCGCCCTTTTCAGGTCAAGGAGACCTGTATGTGTGCAGTACAACCACCATCCCGTGTTTTCCCGCCAAGCTGCCTGCAAAACTCTCACAATCTGCCTGACGCCTATACTGCTTTTATTCAAGGAAAATTCAGAAAATGACCCACAGGCTTTATCCAGCAGGAAGTTCACACTGAGTGCCCAAGACACTTAAAAAGCTAATCGATGTGCAGCGCATAAATATAGAGCATATATAACCTATGGATAGTTACCACCACTGTTTATCTTAAGACAATATCCATAACTTGTAAACAGAGACCAATGGAATACCGACTCTGACATAAGAGAATGTGCTGGCAGTTGTTACTAAGCCTGCAGCTCACAACACAGACTACAGGAAGGGAGTTACAGACTGCCTGTTTCACACTACTAATACCTGGCAGTATGTTTTAAAGCAGAATTTCCTTCCAAACCTACCTAACTGCATAAATTAAACATCACACATAATCACCACGTTTGTGGGAGTTATTTCTAAATGAATACCACTCACTGGAGCAATCCATGACCATAGACTTCTGCTTCATGTACAGGTGGGGATGGGGCAGGGGTTGTTGTTTGTTTGCTTCGGGTATTTCTCGTTTGGGTTTTGTTTTGTTTTAGGCGTGACTGTTGTATTTTGGTGTTTTCCTTGCATGTGCAATATCCATGGGGGCCATGAGGAGGCGCTGCTGAGTACCCTGGCACTCCAGTTACAAAGGTCTGGGAGCCACGGGGGGGGGGGGGGGGGTGTTGGGTATTGAACTCACTCCAGCTGTCTCTTGTATTTTACAGATTTAAAGAGACGACAAACTTTTGTTGTAGTTTTTCAAGACAGGGTTTCTACCTGTAGCCCTGGCTGTCCTGGAACTTGTTCTGTAGACCAAGTTGGCCGCAAACACAGAGATCTGCCTTTCTCTGCCTCCCAAGTGCTAGGACTAAAGGCCACCATGACCTGGATCTGCTATTATTCTTAGAAATGTGTTTAAATGGCCTATGCTCAAGGAGCTTATAGTAAGATGACAGTTAGTCTACATTGTTCTCCTACCTGAAAGCCGGAGTGTCTAGCTTGAACTAGATACCGTAGTAAGTAGCTTCTATATGAACATTAGAGCCTCCCCGGCTGCTAACCAACAAGCAATGTGCCATTGAACCTTAAGGACACAGTTTGGTGTCATCAGAAAACCTCTGCTCTTTGACCCAACGAAAGAATGAAAAGAAGGAAGGGAGGAGAGAGGGAGGGAGGGAAAGATGGACAGATAGATAAAACATGGCTCCATGTAAGCTGGAGAATACAAAACAAAGGAAAGAAGGAGCAATCTGTACTTAAGGCTTTCTCAAATGCTCGTGTCACCCGAGACTACGGACTGTGACTGCGACACCAGAAGGCAAGCCTGGGACCCTCCTTTCCGAGAGGCAAGAACTGCACAGGAGCATGTCTGCAACGCCCCAAAGACTGTCCACGGTGCACATGGCCTTCTGGAAAGTGTATTTGTGACTTACAATGTTCATTTTCTCAACAGAGAGTCAGCAAATGAAGCTTTCAACAAACCCACAGAAAACAAAATGCAGAGGCACTAAATCACCTAAAGCACTCCAGTTTCCACCTTCTTAGGAAACGGATGTGCCAAACGGAGACATTCCCACACACACCCCAACTGTACTTTCTAGACAGACTCCACAGGAGCATTACTACAGACACGAGACCCTTTAAAAAAGTCAGCTACTTTCCCTAAAAGTCTCTGGACTCTGAGCACAAACAGGAACATGGTGCTGTCAGCAGGAAGCAAAAATTTTTTTAAGAACAATAAGCTTTTCCTTCTCCCCTAGGAAGGACATCCGTTTTACAAAAATAGATGCCATTTCAAAGGAGATTAAAGTTATAAAAACCCTGCTACCAAGAAGACAATGAGACTGACAGGCCAATTGGAATGAAGTTTTCCCATGACAAATAAAGTCCCTTTTTAAAAACAAAGGCGTCTTTAAATACTTTCTTCAGTGGCTGCAAGCACAGGGGATCCCCATGGGGAAGAGGCCGGAGAGTCTCCACACCCAGAGGTGTGCACTCCCCCTCCTCTCTGGAGACGCACAGCGAACATACAGTTCCCTCAGAGCTAGCTTTCAAGGCCTCGGGTTTGCTAGAGCCAGGACTACAGCAGCATAGAGCACATTTAACATGACCTCTGGCACACTGAGGGAAAGAACTCCTCCCCCACCTTCCCCTCCACTCCCCCCCCCCCCCAGGGACTGGGGCGCATTCGTAATCTCCAGGGTTGAGTAAGAAAAAGGACGATGACGATTAAAATAAAAAGGGTAATTATTTCATCTACATTGTTAGTAAAAGGATTTTTCCTTTTAAAAGGTTTTGTTTGATATATGTATGAGTATGTAAATACCTTACATAATATACGTGGGTGCCTTAACATTTTTAGAAATAAGCTGGCTCCTCTGAGCGCTAACTTAAGAGAAGGAAGGCCCAAGATGCTGTGACAATGAGCAAACCTGTGACAGTCTGGAGCCAGGTGACACATGTCTGTGGACTTGGCCATAAGGAGGAGGAGAGGGGGACATGCCCTTGCTCAGACGGTGGTCACAAGCCAGGAATTGCACTGATGGCAGCATACTCTCCCTTGGGAGTCCTTCAGACATAAATGCAATTTATCCTTCTGAGCAAACGCTTGCAAGCAGTGACTCAGAGAGCTGTCTCCAACGCTATTCATGAGGAGTGTAAAAGCTACTTGTTCAGGGCTCGGGCTCCTGTCTGCAGCCAAATGGGATAAGAAGGCAGTGCAGCAAAGTGCCTGCGTCTCCCAAGATGATGGTTCAGGTTAGAAGTTTTATCTACAAGATCCCTAATATTTCCACACTAAAGCATATGTATACACGGGCTATACTAAGAATGAGGGAAGAGAAGAACATAATCCTTGGGGCAGAATCAAGTCTCACCTCTCCTTCCCCCCTGTATGTGACCCTAGAATGTGTCTGAGAACATATTTGTGAAGCAAAGTAATAAATGCACGGGGCAGGCTGTGTGGCCCCAGCTGTACATAATTCCATAGCAACACGGGGCACATACCATGCCCAAAAAAAGGTAAGTTTAGGAAACCAGAGTGACTACACTCCTGCTAAAAAATCTAAAGTGTTCCTGAAACATTTACATACACCAGAATTTTTACAATATATTCCTTTAATCTGCAAGCATCTGATATAGCCCCAAAATGTCAAATGAAATATTTTATAAAGCTTATCAAATGAGTCCTACCAGTCCTGGAACTCACTCTGTAGACCAGGCTGGCCTTGAAGTCACAGGGATCTACCTGCCTCTGCCCTCTGAGTGTCCTGGGGTTAAAGTGTGCACCATTACACCCGACTGAGTGTTTTCTGCTTCTTAAATCCAGGCCTTTAACTACCATTGTTACTGTTATATAACTCTGGTGCTCAGGACGGAACTCGGGGCCCCATAACTGAGCACATGCTTAGTTAGTGAGCTTAAATTCACTAACCCTAAATCAGGGTTTTATTATCAGCTTTAAAGTGAGATGTGACCAATGTACAGTTTATCATCTGCAATCACTATAGCTCCAAATGACTCTGTTGGGAAGAGAAGAAGAAAGAAATTCTTGATTTTTTTCAAAGCAGCCACCTAATTTTTCCTCCAATATAGACCAACTAGGAACATATTTAAGTCTGGCAAAGCTAAACAGCATACCGCAAGATTTCCTCTCTGGATGCTCAAGAGTGTCATGTCATAACACACACACACACACACACACACACACACACACACACACACAGCTAAGCATTCAGGGGCCCATCTCTAGCATCAAAATGCAGCCTCACAAATCCTTGTTAGAATCCTGCATGCAGGCTGTTAACTTACTCTTGAGCCCATAGACTTACACACACACACACACACACACACACACACACACACACAATTTACATGTCCCAAGCCACACTGCAGATACTGAAACTCTCTCTGAAGAGCCAGTCTACTTTACTACCATTCCTGGATACTTTTTCTTCTGAGGATGGGAACTGAAATTCAGGGTGGTACACAGCTTCTTATAAAACTCTCTCCTAGTTAGAGCCGTTCCAAGGCACCACTGGCGAGCCTGTATCCCCGCACACATCCACAGAGGAGCAGCAGCCCCCTGACAGGCACGCTCCCTGTGAACACCCTTGCTAGCAGTATTTCCCAAAACGTGTCCCACAGAAGCTAGTACAATACCGCAAACATCCTTTCTGAGAGGTTCACAGTCCGCACTGGAGTCAGACAGGAAGAGTCCAGACTTCTCCACAGCTAGGAAGCAACCCTGAACAGGGTGAGGGTGCCTACCCCTGGCAGGGTGTGTCCGCACCTTCTCAGTGCTTCAGTCAAGCCTCTCGCCAGCCGCCCCACCCCATTCAGGTAAAGCACCTACAATCTCTTCATCTTTTGCTTTTCTCATATGACCAGGGGCGAACCTGATAGTCTGTAAAACACAAGCTTCTCCCAAGTGAATGGTGAGGGGGAGAGAGGAGGATACAAGGAAAAAAGAGGGTGTCTCTCTGCTGGGGCTCCACGTGCTTTCTGGAGCACTCTTGAAAAGGGTGGGGAGAAGCCAGGAGAAATTAGCCTTTGGTATCTGAAGAGAGCTTTGGGAAAGGCCTCGTAAAGGGCCGGGACAGTCCTCACAATGGCCACATGGTGGCAGACTGGACCAACCCTTTCTTGGGAATCAGAGAATAAATATACGTATCTCGGGTCACAAATTCAGATCTTTGAGGATCGTGGAGAGAACAATGGTTCTTTGTCACGCCTCTGCTGGGGGAACACTTCCCCTGGCCCCCTGTGACTGATTCCCAGCACCCCTGCTGGGTGATAAATGGGATTAAAGTATTGTAACCAGCCCCTCCACCCGCAGCGGCTGATACAGCCTAGAGCAGTTAGAACAGAAGCCCAGGTCACTACACCACAGGGGTTTCCCACCACCCAGATCACTCACGACCTAGGGACATGACAGCACACTTAAAAGGTAGGCATTCAGACCACCAGATCGGCATCAAAAAACTTAAATATCTATTTTTAAATATCTATTTAAATCATGTGTAAACGAAATACTTTTCCAAAGTTACTAATTAACACCCAAAAGAAAAGCAATCCTCTGGGGTGGTGATCTCATTAGGCCCATGTGGAGGCTGGCCAGGTAACACCCCTCTGAGGTCACCTACCCTGAGGCCCCAGCTTATCTCAAACCACGATTTTTATGACACGATTTTTTTATGACACGTGAGTGGAGATCGAGGTTCAGGTTGCTCTGTGGTTAAAAAATTCCTTGGATATTTTCCACAGAAAAAAGCAAAGCAACTTTTACATCTTTTTTTTTCTTTTAATTGGGGCATTGAAAGTATACAGGGCTATAGAGATGGCTCAGAGTGACTGTATACCCCACGCAAGCCTGACTACCTGAGTTCAAATCCCATGACCTCCCTAGAGATGGCGGGAGCCCCTGCTCCTCAGGTGTCTACGTGGACTCTCCAGAAGCATGCTCCCACTCAGACAATAGTAACGCAGCGTTTTTAAAGTAATCAAAGTAATAACATGGAAACTACAAACTAGACTTGGGGATTACAAGGAAATTCACATTTGTCCCATTCTATTTGAAACTTGGTGTTAGGGATCAGAGACCAGTCCTGTGTCCTAGGAGAGGAGGCAGAGAGAATGAGACTCCGGAAGTCTCCTTCTCCAAGGCTTACGGATTGCTGAAGAAAATGCAAAAAAAACTACATGAGACAGTTAACAGAAGCAGGAACAGTTGTGTTTACGAAGTGTGTATGTTGGGGAAAATCATGTAAGCAAGTTGTTTTCTACTTCTGAAGATTAAAATTTCTCTTCAGAAAAAAATTTACATTTTACCAAAAATGTGTCCTGTGGACAAATAAGTGTTCAGATCGACTGCTTGTAATAATCTTGGGCACAGTGTCTTAAACACCCGCAGCAGACAGCTTCCCCAACCTCTAGTAGAGAAAAACAAGCTTCCCGGCCCATACCTTCATTTTAAAGCATTTTAATGTCTCAGCGTGTGAATTTGAATTTTAATGTCAGGAGAATAAATTAACAGAACTGAAAATCTATCTGCATTCGATGGTGTTCTCCATCATTAAGTCATCATTGGTTGATGAACAATGATATTTTCAGTTGACATTTAAGCATCTGAATAAGCACAACCTCCTAAAAGGTCAATCAGCTACGCATACACAGATACACACATGCGCACACTCACTCCAGTGATGCCTGGTCAATCTTTCACGGTTAACAATCAACCAAACACCAAACTCCATCCAACAGTTAAGACACTTCGCTGGCTACACTCCCAGTTCCGTCTGGCTCTGGCTCCACCTGGAAGACCTCTCTGGGTTCAAGTGAGCTAAAGGGCCACTGAACCCTCTCCTTCCTACCTCTGCCAAAAGAACTGTGTCCCCCCATCATTCAGAGGATGCCTGAGGTTTCTAACAGTCATTTCCCTAACTCCAGAGGTTCACAGCCCCACCGTGGTGGCACACGGAGAGGGCTCTTAAGGAAGGGAAAGCAGAGAAGGTCGCCACGGACAGGCGCGGCTCCTCACTGCCTCTCAGCAAATGAATGCACTCGCTCTCCGAAGGAAGCAGATTTTAAATATAGAAATCTTCATTGCTGCCATTTTTCTAGGACAAAAGACAAAAATAATTCAACATCTGCTTTTCCCATCTTGCATGATTTGCAAGGTCTCAAGTACCAATAGTGTTACTTATTCCCAAACATTTTATTTCTCAAGTGGATCCCAGAAAGGCTATGGACGGCAGAAACATGAGACACTGTTCAGGCTGGCCTCTTTCAGACCTGCCCATGAGCAGCAAAGGAGGAGGCAGCTTCCCCACACACATCTACAGAGAAGGTGAGGGCGCTCCCGGCAGGGGTTGGGGTGGGGGGAACCACTTGATTTTGGAGAATTGGAGACTTTTGAAATACTCATTTTTTTCTAACCAAGTACTCCACTGTAATAACAGGTGAGTCACAGTCATGACTTTGAAACCTCCTTTGAAGTACAAGCCAAACATTCATCCAGAGTTCTGGGGATGCAGTACCTCTCCTGGGGATACAGTACCTCTCCTGGGGATGCAGAACCTCTCCTGGGGATGCAGAACCTCTCCTGGGGATGCAGAACCTCTCCTGGGGATGCAGTACCTCTCCTGGGGATGCAGAACCTCTCCTGGGGATGCAGAACCTCTCCTGGGGATGCAGAACCTCTCCTGGGGATGCAGTACCTCTCCTGGGGATGCAGAACCTCTCCTGGGGATGCAGTACCTCTCCTGGGGATGCAGTACCTCTCCTGGGGATGCAGAACCTCTCCTGGGGATGCAGAACCTCTCCTGGGGATGCAGTACCTCTCCTGGGGATGCAGAACCTCTCCTGGGGATGCAGTACCTCTCCTGGGGATGCAGTGTGCATGTAACAATCTACGTCTGTGCCGGTGCCCTTTTATGTGACGGATCTTGCCTCATTCAAAACTACGTTCTATCATTTTCCTAAAAACCCCCTCCACCTCCAAAGGGGACCATTACCAAGAGTCTCTAGAAGTCAGGAGAGAGCAGAGTGTCCTTGGAGTGGCGAGTCTCATCGTGGGAAGCCATTCGCTGCAGAGTATGCCGCAGAGTGGGGGGGGGGGGGGAGATGGCCCTGCTCCACGGAGCCCAAAATTCTCTGCCATAACAAGGTGTGGGCTGCCGGAAGCAGGGTTATAAAGTGTAGCCAGCTTGTGTGGGAATAGCTGCTGGGACCTCGGGGTCCACACAGGAAGGAGGGACGGGCAGACGCAAAGTCTCCTCCTAGTAAAGAGCAAGTTCACGGAACAGTAGGGCAGGGCGTCTGGGTGTGAGTCAGGGAGAGATTCTCACTACAGTGCAGCAAGATGAGAACGACAAGGCCAGATCCTCGAGAGGCTAAAACTGTATTCAGTTTTAAAAGCACACGTTATTTGAGGCTCATAAACTCCCTTCTGTTGTTGCTGTTCCTAAGCCCACAGTTTGTCTAATAGCCCTGATGAGTTTTTTACATTGGTACCCGTGTGTGGCCCCATCCAGGCAACCCGACTGATACAGGAGTAGGAATGCATCCAAAGATGCAAGAGTATTTGTCTCCCACTCTCCACATCGCAGGCTCCAGAAAAGCATCTAAGGTGGAATCTTCCCTCTAAAAATCTGGTGACTTCTTTTCCTTCTTTAACACTGAGAAAACTTGAAACCAGTGGTCGTATTCTGAGTTTCGGAACAAAATGCAAATTTTGCAGGAAATCTGGGATGCTGTGTCAGGCAGGGTAGGTAATCAGACGGAACTAGCCCGGCCCGTGTGCACTCTGGCCCAGCCATCATCTTAGCCAGGCTCTGCTCGGGACTGCCTGTCCTTGAACACAGCACTCAGGCTTGCTTGAGCCTCCATTTCTTTAGATATAAGCGAAGCCTAACAACAGAATCCAAGTTACAATTTGCAAAATTCTTCCACAATGACTTGGAACAGCAGTGCATCTCTTTTTGTTGTTGTTGTTCTGTTTTGGTTTTGTTTTTTGTTGTTTGCTTGTTAATTTCATGTTTTTAAAGTAAAATATACTGTTGTAGCACTGCAATACTGGAAAGCTTAAGAGGTAAACAGTTGACAGGAAAAAAAAAAAAAAAACACCAGCCTAGAAATGTATCTACATATATATGTGATCAACTGATTTACTACAAGCTCACCCAAAGCCCCAAAGGAAAAGACTGACATCAATAAATGGCACTGGGAAAAGTAATGCCCACACACAAGAAAATGAAGTGAGAGGCTGCAAACACAGTGGCAGAAGGCCTGCTTAGCATTTGAGAGAATTGGGAGGGGGGTGCGCACGTGTGTGTGCATGCACATGTACACGCAAGCACAAAACTAGACTCTTCTAAACAAAAGGGCTCAAAATAGACAAAAAGTTCTAAGACCTGAATAGGCCATCATGGCTCTCAAAAGGTCTGTGACTCATAAAAGCACGAGCCACAAAAAACAACAGCAGGAAAAAAGATAGCATTAGATTAGAACTCTACTCAGGGCCATCAACAGAGTCAGAGAAATTTAACACATTTCACAGCCACACATCAGATGTGAAATTAGTATTCAAAATATGCAAGAAACTCAACTCGAAAGAAAAAGAAAAAAAAGAGGTAAGGAACCTGAATAGATAGTTCTTAAAAGACATTCAAGTGGTTGAGTATTTGAAAGACAGTTCTGGTCCCACACTGGTCATCAGAGGAAAGCAAACGGAACATCATAAATACCGCCACTCGGATGTCAGGACAGCCATCAGAAGAAGCCAGATGCTAACAAGAACTGGCCAGGAAAAGGAAGCTTTGTAGAAAGAGGCAGGAAATAAGTTAGTACAGCACGTGGAAAGCAGTGAGAAAACTCTCACAAAACCAGAACACAACTACCAGGACCCAGCAGAACACAACTACCAGGACCCAGCACTGTGCGTGCATGGGAAGGAACTGACGTCAGCACGATGAGGGACATTGCATCTCTTGCTCTCTGCAGTGCTATCACAAGAGCCAAGGCGTGGATGCAACCCAACTGCACACTGACAGGCGAACAGACAGAAAATGTCACATACACACACAGACTATACACAGAAAGACACAGACAGACAGACATAGGCACACAGAGACAGACACAGACACACACAGACACAGACAGACACACACATAGACACACACATAGACACACACATAGACACACAGACACACACACAGAAAGACACCAGACAGACAGACAGACATAGGCACACAGAGACAGACACAGGCAGACACACACACAGACACAGACAGACACACAGATAGACACACATAGACACACAGACACACACACAGAAAGACACCAGACAGACAGACAGGCACACACAGACACACACACAGACACACAGATACACACACACACACACACACACACACACACACAACAGTAGTAAATACAGAGAAAATGGAGTTAAGCCCTATCATTTGTAGCAACATGGATAAGCCTAAAAGATATTATGTAAAGAGAAGTAACACACATGCAGAAAAACAATGCTTCATGATCTCATTTATAAATGGTAAGAGAAGTTAAATTCATAAAGAGAGAAAGGCTAGTTATCGAGGAGGGAGGAAGGTTAAAGAGATGTGACTCAGTTTCCATCAGATGGAGGATGACATTCAGGAGCTCTTTGTACAATGGGGGACCTCAGTTAGTAACTGTGTATCACACACCCTTGAGGATCACTGAAATAAAGGTCGGTGTTCACCACAAAAGGTGAGCCACGAAGGTGCTGTGTGTCCATAGACTGTGACTTCCTTCATCTGTGACACACCCGATATCAAAACATACTCTATCACATCATAGAGCCTTCCCTTTTCAAATGGAAAGTCTTTTAAACGTAGAGAATGGGATTTGAAAGTATTAACTATGTAATGCAATATAATCTGTACCGAGGCCATAGCAACATCCACTTCATCTGAGACTAAAAACAGGGATCCAAACTCCGTCTGGCCCGATGGCTTCCTCTCCTTCGTGACTCACTGGTCGAGCACGCTCAGTGTGCGCTCTGTGGAAGCCTGCACTAGGACGCTGCCTCACAGACAAGCAAACTGGCACAATGTACTTGGGCCAAAGAAACTCGGTCTATCAGGACAGGGCCTCGCTGACAGCTACAATGAGGACAGGAATTCAGCTGTGAATTACGGCAGTAGACGGGAAAGTCAGCCAGCAGGCATCAGAACGCCTAGGACTATCCTGTGCAATCTTCTCACCCAGCCTTTGGTCCTCAAGCTCCTCCCAAGCACAGTACTGGGGGAGCGAAGGGGTCATAAATACCCAGGAACTCTCTCTGGACAACTTGTTACTGATTACCTCCTACAAATTAAGAAGTGAGATTATACCCTGCACTTAGCACCAGGTCTTTATAGAGAATCTTTCTGGTGGCTTCCAAAGAGTGTTTTTACTGAGTTATTTACATTGTTAGAAATTTTAAAAAATGACACTGCTAGAATAAAATAATACTAATATTGTACTAACAAATTTGCGTGGCCTTGGGCACGAAACCCAGCTTAGCGAAGCCAAGCTGTGCTGAAGATACAGGAGACCCGGCCTCCCCGTGCCCAGTGCCTCTCGGCCTCCCAGTGCCCAGTGCCTCTCATCTGCCTCCAGGGCTATGAGCAAACCACACACAACGAACGAAGGAGAAAAAGGAGCAAGAGACGACAGGATTGGATCCTCTCTGCTGACTGCTCACCCATGATGATGTTCTGGTGCTGACTGTGTACAGTGCTGACAGCATGTGTACTGGACAAGTATGGTACTGGGAATGTACAGTACTGGGTCCTTACAGTACTGGTGCTTGGTACTGAGTGTATGGGCTTTTGAACACAGTTTGTTCTTTTGGATATTTTTATTGGTGG